>OY992881.1:41614421-41654421 GCA_963921405.1 Cepaea hortensis
CATCCCACTGTGGAGTACCCGGAAATGACAGAGCTGATCAACTGACTAAGGAAGGAGCCAAAGAAGAACAGCCTGATGTGCCCGTTACATACCACCAAAAGAACAGAATGATCAAATCAGTCAGAAAGCCACCAAAACCTGCTCAAGACGGCTACCACATTATGGACAGACCAGAACAAGTCATTATTCTGCGCCTCAGAACAGGACACAATAGATTACGCAACCACATGTATACAAAATTCAAGATTGGTGAATCAGCCATTTGCTCATGTGGATTGGCGTCGCAGACAGCAGAGCACATACTCCAAGACTGCCCATATTACAACATGTCTAGGCAAACCTTCTGGCCTAGAGAGACGACAGTGGAAAATAAACTCTATGGACCGCTGAGTGAACTGAAAAAGACAGTTAAATTTATACAAGAGACAACATTGCAGTTAAAGACATATTTCAGGCGATCGTACGAAGAAGAAGAAAAAGGATTCTGTCTTGGATATCTAGACATTTTTCTTCAGACACAGCAGGCCTACCAGATCCCTGAGCATTTTTCACATTTCCCATATCAAGAAACTTATTCAACAAAATTCTAATCGTAATGCGATGAGGGGGTTGTTTATCCGGAGATCTTGCTATAACTCTTTGAACAACCATCCGTGTGTATCGACCGCCATTTCGAAACACTTTTCCAACCAAAACAATTCTTTCTTCCGTTGACAACACCAAAGAAATACTCCAGCAGACGACGGCCATTCGTTGCATATTGCTTTACAATGGACTGTGAAGCACATTTTTTGATGAAGTCATGTACTTCATTTTTAAAATTTGTTCTACATACAAAGTGTAGTGAGACTTTACAAACACCTGGCAGATAGCCGCGTATGGACAATGAGCTTTGTATTGTCAAGGTATCCTTAGTCTACGGGGGAAAGGAATGATGGATGGGTTCGCAGAGTGGCACGGAAGACGATCAGCGGTAGCACTTATTAAGAGCACAAAGGACATGTTATGGTGGAACATGATCGCCTATTCCGCTCGGCATGACACATGAAGATACTGTCGTGTGTATATCTTCTTATATATAAATTAGGATGTCCGTATCTCTGTCCGTATCTCTGTCTGTATGTCTGTCTGTATGTATGGCCTTCATTTGTTCGCGAACGGCCCATCCGATTGAGATGAAATTTTCTACACGCCTTCCTTTCAATCCAGCGCTGACGACTGTGATATTTTGTTAGTGTGAAATCGCCTGCTTACTCAGTATTATTTCATTTTTCATTTTTCATCATAATTTCATATATCTCAGGGGACCTAACTCTGTAAAAGTTATTTCAAGGGGCATAACTTTTCTGTATAACTTATAGTCATATTGTGGCATCGTTTTCAAAGATTTATAAACTCTTTGTCCATAGTTATGTACCGGCATATGAGTTATAATAAATAATGATACAATCTGTAAGGCATTTTCAAAGTTTTCATAAAAATGATGCACAATGCATAACATTGTAACTCATCTTTTTTTGCTTAAGAAGTTACTGTAGTCATGCAGGTGATTAGAAAGAGTTTTCATTAAAAATAATGGATGGTGTGTGGTAGAACGTTCTTTTAAGTTACATTTTTTTTTGTTGTATGAATTTAATGAAGCCGGACAGGGTCAGGCAGACAGATAGACAGACAGACAGAGACAGTCGGGAACAGGAACTTATATAAATTAAATGAGATGCTTCACACCAGGAGCTGGGCGATGTCGGGCCGGGTCAGACAGACAGACAGACAGATAGTCGGTAACGGGAACGGGAACTTATATGACTACTTATATGAATTAAATGAGATGCTTCCCACCAGGGACTGGGCGAAGCCGGGCAGGGTCAGCTAGTCTTATATATAAATTAGGATGTGCGTATCTCTGTCTGTCTGTATGTCTGTATGTATGTATGGCCTTTATTTGTTCGCGAACGGCCCATCCGATTGAGATGAAATTTTCTACACGCCTTCCTTTCAATCCAGCGCTGACAACTGTGATATTTTGTTAGTGTGAAATTGCCTGCTTACTCAGTATTATTTCATTTTTCATTTTTCATCATAATTTCATATATCTCAGGGGACCTAACTCTGTAAAAGTTATTTCAAGGGGCATAACTTTTCTGTATAACTTATAGTCATATTGTGGCATCGTTTTCAAAGATTTATAAACTCTTTGTCCATAGTTATGTACCGGCATATGAGTTATAATAAATAATGATACAATCTGTAAGGCATTTTCAAAGTTTTCCTAAAAATGATGCACAATGCATAACATTGTAACTCATCTTTTTTTGCTTAAGAAGTTACTGTAGTCATGCAGGTGATTAGAAAGAGTTTTCATTAAAAATAATGGATGGTGTGTGGTAGAACGTTCTTTTAAGTTACATTTTTTTTTGTTGTATGAATTTAATGAAGCCGGACAGGGTCAGGCAGACAGATAGACAGACAGACAGATAGACAGTCGGGAACAGGAACTTATATGACTACTTATATAAATTAAATGAGATGCTTCACACCAGGAGCTGGGCGATGTCGGGCCGGGTCAGACAGACAGACAGACAGACAGACAGACAGATAGTCGGTAACGGGAACGGGAACTTATATGACTACTTATATGAATTAAATGAGATGCTTCCCACCAGGGACTGGGCGAAGCCGGGCAGGGTCAGCTAGTATACATATATAGTAATTGATAGTCGGGAGCAGCTGTAGTGTAATGGCTGAACAGGCGGAGAAGAATATGAAGAAGAAGAAGAAGAAGAAGAAGAAGAAGAAGAAGAAGAAGAAGAAGAAGAAGAAGAAGAAGAAGAAGAAGAAGGAGGAGGAGGAGGAGGAGGAGGAATAGGAGGAGGAGTAGGAGGAGGAGGAGGAAGAGGAGGAAGAAGAGGAGGAACATTGTTAGACTGAGTTTTGTGTATTTCAAATTAGATGAAAACTGAACTTAGATGTGATGTACTTCTTTCACAATCAAACACCTCTCTGGGCGAAACGTTTTCTCATATTTGCAGACAAACATGGGCGTTGACATATAACATAACCTGATGTGTGTTTGCATTGTAAACAGAATCTAGAAACTGATACACAAAAGACAACATCATTGTGTCAGTCATAGACACAACAAGGATATTTTCTGAAAAATAATATTAATGTAGCAGTATTCTCAGGTATGTATCAGGTGTTTCTTGTTGTTGTTGTCGACCAGAATCGGAACCAAGATCACGCAGGCGACAGGCAAGTATTCCACCAGCATCTTCTCTCTGTACCGAACCAAGATCACCCAGGCGACAGGCAAGTATTCGACCAGCATCTTCTCTCTGTACCGAACCAAGATCACCCAGGCGACAGGCAAGTATTCCACCAGCATCTTCTCTCTGTACCGAACCAAGATCACCCAGGCGACAGGCAAGTATTCCACCAGCATCTTCTCTCTGTGCCGAACCAAGATCACCCAGGCGACAGGCAAGTATTCCACCAGCATCTTCTCTCTGTGCCGAACCAAGATCACCCAGGCGACAGGCAAGTATTCTACCAGCATCTTCTCTCTGTACCGAACGAAGATCACCCAGGCGACAGGCAAGTATTCTACCAGCATCTTCTCTCTGTACCGAACCAAGATCACCCAGGCGACAGGCAAGTATTCCACCAGCATCTTCTCTCTGTACCGAACCAAGATCACCCAGGCGACAGGCAAGTATTCCACAAGCATCTTCTCTCTGTACCGAACCAAGATCACCCAGGCGACAGGCAAGTATTCCACCAGCATCTTCTCTCTGTACCGAACCAAGATCACCCAGGCGACAGGCAAGTATTCCACCAGCATCTTCTCTCTGTACCGAACCAAGATCACCCAGGCGACAGGCAAGTATTCCACCAGCATCTTCTCTCTGTACCGAACCAAGATCACCCAGGCGACAGGCAAGTATTCCACCAGCATCTTCTCTCTGTACCGAACCAAGATCACCCAGGCGACAGGCAAGTATTCCACCAGCATCTTCTCTCTGTACCGAACCAAGATCACCCAGGCGACAAGCAAGTATTCCACCAGCATCTTCTCTCTGTACCGAACCAAGATCACCCAGGCGACAGGCAAGTATTCCACCAGCATCTTCTCTCTGTACCGAACCAAGATCACCCAGGCGACAAGCAAGTATTCTACCATCATCTACTCTCTGTACCGAACCAAGATCACCCAGGCGACAGGCAAGTATTCCACAAGCATCTTCTCTCTGTACCGAACCAAGATCACCCAGGCGACAGGCAAGTATTCCACCAGCATCTTCTCTCTGTACCGAACCAAGATCACCCAGGCGACAGGCAAGTATTCCACCAGCATCTTCTCTCTGTACCGAACCAAGATCACCCAGGCGACAGGCAAGTATTCGACCAGCATCTTCTCTCTGTACCGAACCAAGATCACCCAGGCGACAGGCAAGTATTCCACCAGCATCTTCTCTCTGTACCGAACCAAGATCACCCAGGCGACAAGCAAGTATTCCACAAGCATCTTCTCTCTGTACCGCCACCAACTTCTAACCTTCAATAGTGTTCTCTTCATTCTTCAATAAAACCACTTCTCCGCAGCCTCCACACAATTCCTCACTTGCCTGCTAATTGTCTATGATGCGCGGGGGGGGGGGGGGGGGCGCTGCTGAGTGGTCTCGAGGTATGGTGTCCGCCTCGAGCGCTGGAGGTCCCAGGTTCAAGCCCCGGTGGAGACCAGGATGTATTCATGTGGACTTCTAGTTAACAAAATTTCCCCTGGTCTCTGGGTAGTGAGATCGGATGCCCATGTGTATTGTTGCGCACGTAAAAAATCCCTTGGCAGTTGGAAATTCAAAAAGAGTAGCCTAACGGCGCTGCCCGGGCAAAATTTCGAGTTAAAAATCTACCCAAAGTATTTCAGAATCCTAGCTGGTGCTACAGAGTTCGTGAACTGAGCTGAGACTCTCCGGACTCAGGCTTGAGCTGGGAGTAGAACGGAGCACGTATGGGTTACACCTGGTTTAGTTTAGTTTAGTTTAGTTTAGTCGATGGATCAACATCACGGCACACGGGTGTAACCCATAAGTGCTCCGTTCTCCTCCAAACTCAAACCTGAGCCTGGAGAAACTCAGCTCAGTGCACGAACACCGTAGCACCGGCGAGGATACTGAAATACTTTGGGTAGATTTTTAACTCGAAATTTTGCCCGGGCAGTGCCATTAGGCTACTCTTTTTCGATTTCCAACTGCCAAGGGATTTTTTTCGTGCGCAACAATACACACGGGAGTCCGATCTCACTACCCAGAGACGAGGGGAAATGTTATTACTAGAAGTCCACGAGAAAAAATCCCGGTCCTCACCGGGGCTTGAACCCGGGACCTCCAGCACTCGAGGCGGACACCATACCTCGAGACTACGCAGGCCCCCCCCCCCCCCCTCGTGATGTTGATCCGTCCACTAAACTAAACAGACTAAACTGTCTATGATTCGCTTCAGGTAGATTCTCATGAATCTTAAAAATAAAGTGAGCTAAGAAGACAGTCAGCAGCAACTGGACAATTCTCGTGTTGCTTCAGATCAGAGAAAATAGCCTTGAAAATTGCAGCAGAAATTATGTTGAAAGGGAAAATACAGAGAAACACGTAACTCTCCTTGCAGATGCAAAGTCGGTTGTTACAATACTGAAGGGCAGAAACAGTGCAGAACAAGCAGATCTAGGGGCGGTACTCCATGAGTCATGCCATAAATCCATAAGGGTTGTAATCATTACTTAGTAATACAATAGATCCTCTCAGCCTGCAACATACCTGGAAATGAAGAAGCTGATAGACTGGCAAGGGAAAGTGAAAGACTACCTCAGCCTGATATAGACATAACCTATGATAAGACTAAGAGATTTATCAGAAGCAGTACAAGAACAATATGGAAATCAGAGCATCCAGGCCACCAGAAAGATGATGATGCTTATTACCAACTTAACCATCAAAGCAAGTAACAATCTTCAGGCTCCGCACAGAACAAAACGGGCTGAACTACTAATTATTTAATAAAGTAAAAATAGGAAATACTGATGAATGTAACTGTGGAAGTAGTGCAATGAGAGGTAAACATTTGTTGCGCGTGTGCCAACGTATGTAGAATAGATAACAGTATAGTGACCTACACCCGCTCGAGTTGAGGACAAACTCTATGGAAGAGTCAATTAGCTCTAGCTGACTGTTGCCTCCGTTAGATTTATGTATATTGACGTATGACGGTGAACGTAGAACAAGATGGATAAAACGAAGTAGAAGATTTAGCTGTTTCCTTGTCAGACAAAATATCCTACTACTTTTTCTTGTGTATCACTTCCTGAATATAGTATTGCGTGTTTCTCCGCAGTCCTCTCTTCCACCTCATCTCGTTCATACCTAGGACATTAATTTTCATCTCCTCCATTTCTTTTACTTCGTTATTTTAATTTCTTATTTCTGCCAATGTCACATTCCAAGCGAGTGTCTAGTTGGTCGTGCGTCGAAGTACACTTGTTCCTGCAGCGAGGCGCCGTCGTCATTTGGAGGCGACAGGTTCGATCCCGGTCGGTAACTTTCAAATTTTATGTTGTCTACTGCGTCTTCTGGTCTCTATTTCCTTCTTCTTCTTCTTTTTCTTCTTCTTCTGTGAGCGCCAAATAATACTATGTGTGTTTGTTTGTGTAATTGTCTTAGTGGCCTCAACGGTTCTCCCCATTGATTTCTTGTGTTAACATTCGAAGCGTTTATTCTAAAATTCTTTGTCTTGGATTTGCCATCAGCTAGTTGAGGGTGGCCTGCAATCAACTGTGGCTTGTGATAGTCCACACTGGATGAAGGTTCCTACAACAGCCATTAACATCATTCTCTGACTCAGATCTTGCTTTCATTGTCTGACTCAGATCTGCTTTGATATCTGAGTCTGCTGTACTTTGACTTGGGAAAATAATGTGACAATGCCTCCTTCCATCCACGCTCACCGGGGGGTTTGTTACCTCTGCCTTTGACAGCTCTTACGATTGTCAGGGCATGTGCTTGCGTGGCTTCAAATGCAGAGCTGTCCGCTCATACCTGTTGATACTCAGATCCCAGAGTTGCATTTCCCACATAGCTGTCCGTCCCCGCTTCCACTCTTTGAGAGAGCAGCTAGGAGCATCTCTTTTTCAGGCATGAGACACAATGAACTATAGACATATATATTTTAATACTAATTACAAACAAAATTACAGAAAAATGCACCGTTACTATTCATGCTAAACCAGATATCGTGTGATTTCTTGCAATTTCCACCCTATATCCGTCGCTGGGGGAAATCCCTGAAGGATTACCACACTACCCTTGCAACCGCCATGCCATCGCCGAGATGGAGAAGCGCTTACTGCTATCTCCGGCATCTACAGTTATCAATCTGTTGTCGAGTCCCGTACCAACACAACTGTCATTGTGGCAATTCAACGCGTCTCGCTGCCGTGTGCCTGGGCTCCTCCAGTGAAATTGCTGGCGGAGACGATAGGAATCTTCGCTGGGGAAATTATCTGCGGGATGAAATTGTTACTGGATGTTAAAACTATTCTCTAAATTGTCTTCATGACTACGGAGCCGGTCAGATAACCGTGACAGGGGACTTTATTTATGTATTTATATTTTTTTTATAGGGTGGGGTTAGTGGGTAGTAAATTTGGAAAGAAGAGACAATATACATTCTCTGCACATGCGTTGGTCTCTTAACACATTCAGGGCCGAAGGATAATATATCGCCAAATATGACCTCCCATTAGGACAGAAGGACGATATACTACCATAATACGCCCATCCTGCGATGATTGCAATAGAGCAAGATGAAAACAATGATATAGATATGGATGGCTTGACCGCATAGTATAATCGGCACAAGAACACACGTCTGTAAATATCAACTATATAAAATAACGCAAAGTAATGCAGCTTTACAGAACAGAATTATAACATATACTTGTCGTTGCGGCGACTAGCCTTCATCAGCTAAAAAATACATACACAAAATACAACATATAGTACAGGAGAAGATCCTCCGGTGACTACAAAGCATAAGGACGGGATGAGAAGAATAAAAATATGAAAAAACAGAGCAATGAAGAGAAAATGAGAATATTTTATAAGAGTCCGAGACTGTACTGCTACTGTCTGTAAAGAGGACGCTACACCAGCAAGCTAGTGAAACAGATCTATATCTTATATATAAAAGGCAATCTCCGTCTGTATGTATGTCTGTCTGTATGTATGTATGTCCTTTATGCGTTCGCGAACGGTCCATCCGATTGAGATGAAATTTTCTACACGTCTTCCTCTCATTCCCGCGCTGCCAACTGTCATAGTTTTTTTTTCTTCTTCCTCCTCCTCCCTCCTCCCTAAATACGTACGTAAATAGAAGAGATCAAAGAATCCCTGAACCACAACGCTAGGAAAAGCGAAGAAAATGACGTGACTACACGGAATCGTCACACGGCATTGTCAATAACAATTCATCTTTTTATGTGAAAAGAAGTTTTCTACAGTCATGTAGAAGGGAAGAACAATCAATGGAAGGACCGAAATCACAGAACCTAGACGAGTATGAATTCGGAATGGCGAACTCCCTCCTCCTCCCTCCTCCTCATCCTCCCCCTCCTCCTTCCTCCTTCTCCCTCCTCCTCCCTCCTCTTCCTCTCTCCTCTTCCCTCCTTCTCCTCCCTCCTCCTGCTCCCTCTTCCTCCTCCATCCTCATCCCTCCTCCTCCCTCTACCTCCTCCATCCTCCCTTTACCTACTCCCTCTACCTCCTCCCTCCTCCTCTTCCCTCTACCTCCTCCCTCTACCTCATTCCTCCTCCTCCTCCCTTTCCCTCCTCCTCCTCCCTCCCCTCCTCCTTCTCCCTGCTCCTCCCTCCTCCTCCTTCATCTTTCTCCCTCCGCCTCCTCCCCCCTCTTCCTCCTTCTCCCTCCTCCTCCCTCTTCCTCCTTCTCCCTCCTCCCTCCTCCTCCTAATCCCTCCTCCTCCCTCCTGCTCCTTCCTCCTCCTCCCTCCGCCGAATATGAATTAAATTATATGTTCCCCACCAGGGCCTGGGCGAAGCCGGGCCGGGTCGTCTTTTTTGGGAACGGGAACGGGAGCAGGGCCGAATATGAATTAAATAAGACGCTCCATTTACCCAAGTTAATTGTTGGGGGAAGATGTAAAGATATTTCAAGTGCTTTTTCTAATAATAGACAGACAGACAGACAGACAGACAGACAGACAGACAGACAGATAGACAGACAGACAGTAGATAGTCTGGAACGGGAGCTTATATGACTACTTATATGAATTAAATGAAATGCTCACCACCAGGGGCTGGGCGAAGCCGGGCCAGACAGACAGACAGACAGACAGACAGACAGACAGACAGACAGACAGACAGACAGACAGACAGACAGACAGACAGATAGTCGGGAACGGGAACTTATATGACTACTTATATGAATTAAATGAGATGCTCCCCATCAGGGTCTGGGCGAAGCCGGGCCGGCTCAGACAGACAGACAGATAGACAGACAGATAGACAGACAGATAGATAGTCGGGAACGGGAGCTTATATGACTACTTATATGAATTAAATGAGATGCTCCCCACCAGAGTCTGTGCGAAGCCGGGCAGGGTCAGCTAGTGTGTTATAAAATGCACTTGTATGTGTGTACATAAGCCTGTAAACCCGTGAGTCCGTTAACAAGCAACCACATAACAACTAAACAGGAAGCGACCAACATGATCTCTGAATTTAAAGAACAACGTGGTAACTAGAGGAACAGCAAACCTGAAGAAACTGTCTCATCCTTCACAATTTCGGTTTGCGAATCGCGATTGTGAAGCAACCCCGGTGGAGACGGTAGTTAAGTTTGTGTTCACATATGAAATATGTTTTTCTGCCTGTAGATTTAGCTTCTTTGTTTTGCTTATATTATACGATATGCCATAACAGTAAAAATTGTGACATTTTTTGGAACAATTTTCCGCATGACGATTCCTGTCTCGAGCTGATAAATAAAATTTTTAGCTGAAATAAATCTTCGGCTAAAGGCTTTAGAGCGTGACAGCTTAAGAAAATTGCCGTTTGTTCTATGGGGATAAGAAAACAGTTGGAAAAACAAGAACAGATAGGGAGACAAATAGGTTTAGCAAACTGGTAGGGAATTTACTTGATCATAAACAAAACTGCTCATGAAAATGTGTAGGAAATTAATTGAAAGGAAAGGCGCTAGTCACAGGTGCTTGAGCTACAATCACTCCCCGCGACGCCTAAAGGCATAACAACAAGAACAAAAAAAAACAACATCTGACTTTATAGAAAAAAGAATTAAATCCTCGGATATTTAGATAGAATGGAACAAGATGAATCAGCAGCCAGAGGATCCAACGTAAGAAAATCGGAACACTAGGCGAGAGGACGACCCAGGAATAGTTGCCTAGATGGAGTAAAGGAGACATTGGAGAAATCAAATATGACATTGGCAAAGCAACAAGACAAGCGAAACAGAGAATTACATCAATCTTCTTTCTGCGACACTTTGCATCAAAAACAATAGGAAAAAATAAGAAGGAGACGAAGAAGCAGAAGCAGAAGAAGAAGGGGAGGAAGAAGAAGAAGAAGAAGAAGAAGAAGAAGAAGAAGAAGAAGAAGAAGAAGAAGAAGAAGAAGAAGAAGAAAGTTATATCTGATGCTGCTATTGTTGTTTATAGCTATAGATATAGAACCTTTGTTCTGTTGCACCCAATGCCAGGTTCAAAAACTCCTTTGTGTTATGTAGTTTCTGAATTGTGTCACAGTTCTCGTTAAAGTTGGCGAAACTGAAAATAGTGTTCATCTGTCTGTTCAAAGTCTTGATTGTAAAAACTGTACGTGGTGAAACACATGAAAACCGTAATCGGGACCAAAGACATTAGATGTAGCTAGTCAAGATATTTTCGGCACATGAAGATGAGGAATAAACTTGAAAACTTCGTGACAACTGTTATAAACGATGGGAACATAGCAAGGAAAATGCAAACATATAAATAACTCTATGTCTTGAACACAGTGCTTAATCAAGACAAGAGTAGACTAGTTCCAAGAGTGGTAATAATGCAAAATGGCGAACCAAAACCGCACCCACTTATCGATATGGCACATGGTAATGACGATAAGTATAGCACTCTTAAATTTCTCTGGATTAATTGAGGACATTTCTTACAGTGATCCTTCATAACTAAACGCACACGTATGTTTTTGCGTTCATAGAAGTGGGGGGTAGGAATTACAGACTACAAGTCGCACTAGACAACATACACAATTTAAGGCTAAAGTTACTGACCGGGATTCGAACTTGTCACCTCCAAATGACGGCAGCGCCTATCTGCATGAACAAGTGTACTTCGACGCATGACTAACCCTCACTATATTTCTTGATGAAACATGACAATGATAAGTATATATCATATTTAAATTTCACTTGATTAATTAAGGGTATTTCTTACATCATCATCATCATCATGTGCCATGCCGATAATCGTGGGCAGTCATGTTTCGCCATCTCACATGATCACAAGAGTCGTGGATCAGCTCTGTGTTCTTGTCTCAAACATACCACGTGGACAAGCCATCTAGGTATTTACATTGATGCCCCCCCCCCCCCGCCCTAATTCTTCTTCCCTCAATCTTGCCAGTTGTCATCAAGTTCTCCAATTTATTTCTTCTTATTATGTGTTCAAACAATTTTGACTGTCTTCGTCTTATTTCCTAAATCAGTTTACGGTTTTCATTTGCTTCTTGCAGAATTTGGTCATTTGTTTTTCTATCTGTCCATTCTCTATGCATTATTTGCATTTTCCTCAGAGACCATATTTCCACAACCATCAGATGTTTTTCATCTTGTCTGCTCATAGTCCACGTTTCACATCCATACAAAATTACAGGTTTTATGTAGCACGTCAAACCTCTTTTTCTCATTGTAAATGACATCTTTCTATTGGTCAGTATGTTTTCCATCTTGCAAAAGACTACCTTGGCCATGGCGATTCTTGTTCTAATCTCTTCAAGACATCTCCCATTGTACCGATTCACTTGTTTAAGAATATTCCCATGTACTTGTATAGTACATTGTGGCATTTCCTTCTTCTTGGTGACGACCATAATCTGTGTCTTCTTACAATTTAATTCTAACCCAAGTTGTTCACTGTGTGCAACAACCGCATCTACTAAATGTTGCAGATCTTGCTCATTGTCTGCAATCAATACTGTATCATCCGCATATCTAATGCTATTGATGTTATATCCCCCAATGGTGATTACTCTAGTTTCTTACATAAACCCACAATATTTCTTGATAAAACATGACAATGATGATACGTATATATTATTATTAAATTTCGTTTGATTAATTGAGGATGTTTCTTACATAGACCCACACTATGCTTCCTGATAAACGTGTCAACTTTCCTATGGGAAACTGCATACGGCGCAACAACATTTCTCAATTGGACATTTCTCAACATTGGAGAAATCAAATATGACATTGGCAAAGCAACAAGACAAGCGAAACAGAGAATTACATCAATCTTCTTTCTGCGACACTTTGCATCAAAAACAATAGGAAAAAATAAGAAGGAGACGAAGAAGCAGAAACAGAAGAAGAAGGGGAGGAAGAAGAAGAAGAAGAAGAAGAAGAAGAAGAAGAAGAAGAAGAAGAAGAAGAAGAAGAAGAAGAAGAAGAAGAAGAAGAAGAAGAAGAAAGTTATATCTGATGCTGCTATTGTTGTTTATAGCTATAGATATAGAACCTTTGTTCTGTTGCACCCAATGCCAGGTTCAAAAACTCCTTTGTGTTATGTAGTTTCTGAATTGTGTCACAGTTCTCGTTAAAGTTGGCGAAACTGAAAATAGTGTTCATCTGTCTGTTCAAAGTCTTGATTGTAAAAACTGTACGTGGTGAAACACATGAAAACCGTAATCGGGACCAAAGACATTAGATGTAGCTAGTCAAGATATTTTCGGCACATGAAGATGAGGAATAAACTTGAAAACTTCGTGACAACTGTTATAAACGATGGGAACATAGCAAGGAAAATGCAAACATATAAATAACTCTATGTCTTGAACACAGTGCTTAATCAAGACAAGAGTAGACTAGTTCCAAGAGTGGTAATAATGCAAAATGGCGAACCATAACCGCACCCACTTATCGATATGGCACATGGTAATGACGATAAGTATAGCACTCTTAAATTTCTCTTGATTAATTGAGGACATTTCTTACAGTGATCCTTCATAACTAAACGCACACGTATGTTTTTGCGTTCATAGAAGTGGGGGGTAGGAATTACAGACTACAAGTCGCACTAGACAACATACACAATTTAAGGCTAAAGTTACTGACCGGGATTCGAACTTGTCACCTCCAAATGACGGCAGCGCCTATCTGCATGAACAAGTGTACTTCGACGCATGACTAACCCTCACTATATTTCTTGATGAAACATGACAATGATAAGTATATATCATATTTAAATTTCACTTGATTAATTAAGGGTATTTCTTACATCATCATCATCATCATGTGCCATGCCGATAATCGTGGGCAGTCATGTTTCGCCATCTCACATGATCACCAGAGTCGTGGATCAGCTCTGTGTTCTTGTCTCAAACATACCACGTGGACAAGCCATCTAGGTATTTACATTGATGCCCCCCCCCCGCCCTAATTCTTCTTCCCTCAATCTTGCCAGTTGTCATCAAGTTCTCCAATTTATTTCTTCTTATTATGTGTTCAAACAATTTTGACTGTCTTCGTCTTATTTCCTAAATCAGTTTACGGTTTTCATTTGCTTCTTGCAGAATTTGGTCATTTGTTTTTCTATCTGTCCATTCTCTATGCATTATTTGCATTTTCCTCAGAGACCATATTTCCACAACCATCAGATGTTTTTCATCTTGTCTGCTCATAGTCCACGTTTCACATCCATACAAAATTACAGGTTTTATGTAGCACGTCAAACCTCTTTTTCTCATTGTAAATGACATCTTTCTATTGGTCAGTATGTTTTCCATCTTGCAAAAGACTACCTTGGCCATGGCGATTCTTGTTCTAATCTCTTCAAGACATCTCCCATTGTACCGATTCACTTGTTTAAGAATATTCCCATGTACTTGTATAGTACATTGTGGCATTTCCTTCTTCTTGGTGACGACCATAATCTGTGTCTTCTTACAATTTAATTCTAACCCAAGTTGTTCACTGTGTGCAACAACCGCATCTACTAAATGTTGCAGATCTTGCTCATTGTCTGCAATCAATACTGTATCATCCGCATATCTAATGCTATTGATGTTATATCCCCCAATGGTGATTACTCTAGTTACTTACATAAACCCACAATATTTCTTGATAAAACATGACAATGATGATACGTATATATTATTATTAAATTTCGTTTGATTAATTGAGGATGTTTCTTACATAGACCCACACTATGCTTCCTGATAAAACGTGTCAACTTTCCTATGGGAAACTGCATACGGCGCAACAACATTTCTCAATTGGACATTTCTCAACATTGGAGAAATCAAATATGACATTGGCAAAGCAACAAGACAAGCGAAACAGAGAATTACTTCAATCTTCTTTCTGCGACACTTTGCATCCAAAACAATAGGAAAAAATAAGAAGGAGACGAAGAAGCAGAAACAGAAGAAGAAGGGGAGGAAGAAGAAGAAGAATAAGAAGAAGAATAAGAAGAAGAAGAAGAAGAAGAAGAAGAAGAAGAAAGTTATATCTGATGCTGCTATTGTTGTTTATAGCTATAGATATAGAACCTTTGTTCTGTTGCACCCAATGCCAGGTTCAAAAACTCCTTTGTGTTATGTAGTTTCTGAATTGTGTCACAGTTCTCGTTAAAGTTGGCGAAACTGAAAATAGTGTTCATCTGTCTGTTCAAAGTCTTGATTGTAAAAACTGTACGTGGTGAAACACATGAAAACCGTAATCGGGACCAAAGACATTAGATGTAGCTAGTCAAGATATTTTCGGCACATGAAGATGAGGAATAAACTTGAAAACTTCGTGACAACTGTTATAAACGATGGGAACATAGCAAGGAAAATGCAAACATATAAATAACTCTATGTCTTGAACACAGTGCTTAATCAAGACAAGAGTAGACTAGTTCCAAGAGTGGTAATAATGCAAAATGGCGAACCATAACCGCACCCACTTATCGATATGGCACATGGTAATGACGATAAGTATAGCACTCTTAAATTTCTCTTGATTAATTGAGGACATTTCTTACAGTGATCCTTCATAACTAAACGCACACGTATGTTTTTGCGTTCATAGAAGTGGGGGGTAGGAATTACAGACTACAAGTCGCACTAGACAACATACACAATTTAAGGCTAAAGTTACTGACCGGGATTCGAACTTGTCACCTCCAAATGACGGCAGCGCCTATCTGCATGAACAAGTGTACTTCGACGCATGACTAACCCTCACTATATTTCTTGATGAAACATGACAATGATAAGTATATATCATATTTAAATTTCACTTGATTAATTAAGGGTATTTCTTACATCATCATCATCATCATGTGCCATGCCGATAATCGTGGGCAGTCATGTTTCGCCATCTCACATGATCACCAGAGTCGTGGATCAGCTCTGTGTTCTTGTCTCAAACATACCACGTGGACAAGCCATCTAGGTATTTACATTGATGCCCCCCCCCCCCCGCCCTAATTCTTCTTCCCTCAATCTTGCCAGTTGTCATCAAGTTCTCCAATTTATTTCTTCTTATTATGTGTTCAAACAATTTTGACTGTCTTCGTCTTATTTCCTAAATCAGTTTACGGTTTTCATTTGCTTCTTGCAGAATTTGGTCATTTGTTTTTCTATCTGTCCATTCTCTATGCATTATTTGCATTTTCCTCAGAGACCATATTTCCACAACCATCAGATGTTTTTCATCTTGTCTGCTCATAGTCCACGTTTCACATCCATACAAAATTACAGGTTTTATGTAGCACGTCAAACCTCTTTTTCTCATTGTAAATGACATCTTTCTATTGGTCAGTATGTTTTCCATCTTGCAAAAGACTACCTTGGCCATGGCGATTCTTGTTCTAATCTCTTCAAGACATCTCCCATTGTACCGATTCACTTGTTTAAGAATATTCCCATGTACTTGTATAGTACATTGTGGCATTTCCTTCTTCTTGGTGACGACCATAATCTGTGTCTTCTTACAATTTAATTCTAACCCAAGTTGTTCACTGTGTGCAACAACCGCATCTACTAAATGTTGCAGATCTTGCTCATTGTCTGCAATCAATACTGTATCATCCGCATATCTAATGCTATTGATGTTATATCCCCCAATGGTGATTACTCTAGTTTCTTACATAAACCCACAATATTTCTTGATAAAACATGACAATGATGATACGTATATATTATTATTAAATTTCGTTTGATTAATTGAGGATGTTTCTTACATAGACCCACACTATGCTTCCTGATAAAACGTGTCAACTTTCCTATGGGAAACTGCATACGGCGCAACAACATTTCTCAATTGGACATTTCTCAACATTGGAGAAATCAAATATGACATTGGCAAAGCAACAAGACAAGCGAAACAGAGAATTACTTCAATCTTCTTTCTGCGACACTTTGCATCAAAAACAATAGGAAAAAATAAGAAGGAGACGAAGAAGCAGAAACAGAAGAAGAAGGGGAGGAAGAAGAAGAAGAAGAAGAAGAAGAATAAGAAGAAGAAGAAGAAGAAGAAGAAGAAGAAGAAAGTTATATCTGATGCTGCTATTGTTGTTTATAGCTATAGATATAGAACCTTTGTTCTGTTGCACCCAATGCCAGGTTCAAAAACTCCTTTGTGTTATGTAGTTTCTGAATTGTGTCACAGTTCTCGTTAAAGTTGGCGAAACTGAAAATAGTGTTCATCTGTCTGTTCAAAGTCTTGATTGTAAAAACTGTACGTGGTGAAACACATGAAAACCGTAATCGGGACCAAAGACATTAGATGTAGCTAGTCAAGATATTTTCGGCACATGAAGATGAGGAATAAACTTGAAAACTTCGTGACAACTGTTATAAACGATGGGAACATAGCAAGGAAAATGCAAACATATAAATAACTCTATGTCTTGAACACAGTGCTTAATCAAGACAAGAGTAGACTAGTTCCAAGAGTGGTAATAATGCAAAATGGCGAACCATAACCGCACCCACTTATCGATATGGCACATGGTAATGACGATAAGTATAGCACTCTTAAATTTCTCTTGATTAATTGAGGACATTTCTTACAGTGATCCTTCATAACTAAACGCACACGTATGTTTTTGCGTTCATAGAAGTGGGGGGTAGGAATTACAGACTACAAGTCGCACTAGACAACATACACAATTTAAGGCTAAAGTTACTGACCGGGATTCGAACTTGTCACCTCCAAATGACGGCAGCGCCTATCTGCATGAACAAGTGTACTTCGACGCATGACTAACCCTCACTATATTTCTTGATGAAACATGACAATGATAAGTATATATCATATTTAAATTTCACTTGATTAATTAAGGGTATTTCTTACATCATCATCATCATCATGTGCCATGCCGATAATCGTGGGCAGTCATGTTTCGCCATCTCACATGATCACCAGAGTCGTGGATCAGCTCTGTGTTCTTGTCTCAAACATACCACGTGGACAAGCCATCTAGGTATTTACATTGATGCCCCCCCCCCGCCCTAATTCTTCTTCCCTCAATCTTGCCAGTTGTCATCAAGTTCTCCAATTTATTTCTTCTTATTATGTGTTCAAACAATTTTGACTGTCTTCGTCTTATTTCCTAAATCAGTTTACGGTTTTCATTTGCTTCTTGCAGAATTTGGTCATTTGTTTTTCTATCTGTCCATTCTCTATGCATTATTTGCATTTTCCTCAGAGACCATATTTCCACAACCATCAGATGTTTTTCATCTTGTCTGCTCATAGTCCACGTTTCACATCCATACAAAATTACAGGTTTTATGTAGCACGTCAAACCTCTTTTTCTCATTGTAAATGACATCTTTCTATTGGTCAGTATGTTTTCCATCTTGCAAAAGACTACCTTGGCCATGGCGATTCTTGTTCTAATCTCTTCAAGACATCTCCCATTGTACCGATTCACTTGTTTAAGAATATTCCCATGTACTTGTATAGTACATTGTGGCATTTCCTTCTTCTTGGTGACGACCATAATCTGTGTCTTCTTACAATTTAATTCTAACCCAAGTTGTTCACTGTGTGCAACAACCGCATCTACTAAATGTTGCAGATCTTGCTCATTGTCTGCAATCAATACTGTATCATCCGCATATCTAATGCTATTGATGTTATATCCCCCAATGGTGATTACTCTAGTTACTTACATAAACCCACAATATTTCTTGATAAAACATGACAATGATGATACGTATATATTATTATTAAATTTCGTTTGATTAATTGAGGATGTTTCTTACATAGACCCACACTATGCTTCCTGATAAAACGTGTCAACTTTCCTATGGGAAACTGCATACGGCGCAACAACATTTCTCAATTGGACATTTCTCAACATTGGAGAAATCAAATATGACATTGGCAAAGCAACAAGACAAGCGAAACAGAGAATTACTTCAATCTTCTTTCTGCGACACTTTGCATCAAAAACAATAGGAAAAAATAAGAAGGAGACGAAGAAGCAGAAACAGAAGAAGAAGGGGAGGAAGAAGAAGAAGAATAAGAAGAAGAATAAGAAGAAGAAGAAGAAGAAGAAGAAGAAAGTTATATCTGATGCTGCTATTGTTGTTTATAGCTATAGATATAGAACCTTTGTTCTGTTGCACCCAATGCCAGGTTCAAAAACTCCTTTGTGTTATGTAGTTTCTGAATTGTGTCACAGTTCTCGTTAAAGTTGGCGAAACTGAAAATAGTGTTCATCTGTCTGTTCAAAGTCTTGATTGTAAAAACTGTACGTGGTGAAACACATGAAAACCGTAATCGGGACCAAAGACATTAGATGTAGCTAGTCAAGATATTTTCGGCACATGAAGATGAGGAATAAACTTGAAAACTTCGTGACAACTGTTATAAACGATGGGAACATAGCAAGGAAAATGCAAACATATAAATAACTCTATGTCTTGAACACAGTGCTTAATCAAGACAAGAGTAGACTAGTTCCAAGAGTGGTAATAATGCAAAATGGCGAACCATAACCGCACCCACTTATCGATATGGCACATGGTAATGACGATAAGTATAGCACTCTTAAATTTCTCTTGATTAATTGAGGACATTTCTTACAGTGATCCTTCATAACTAAACGCACACGTATGTTTTTGCGTTCATAGAAGTGGGGGGTAGGAATTACAGACTACAAGTCGCACTAGACAACATACACAATTTAAGGCTAAAGTTACTGACCGGGATTCGAACTTGTCACCTCCAAATGACGGCAGCGCCTATCTGCATGAACAAGTGTACTTCGACGCATGACTAACCCTCACTATATTTCTTGATGAAACATGACAATGATAAGTATATATCATATTTAAATTTCACTTGATTAATTAAGGGTATTTCTTACATCATCATCATCATCATGTGCCATGCCGATAATCGTGGGCAGTCATGTTTCGCCATCTCACATGATCACCAGAGTCGTGGATCAGCTCTGTGTTCTTGTCTCAAACATACCACGTGGACAAGCCATCTAGGTATTTACATTGATGCCCCCCCCCCCCCGCCCTAATTCTTCTTCCCTCAATCTTGCCAGTTGTCATCAAGTTCTCCAATTTATTTCTTCTTATTATGTGTTCAAACAATTTTGACTGTCTTCGTCTTATTTCCTAAATCAGTTTACGGTTTTCATTTGCTTCTTGCAGAATTTGGTCATTTGTTTTTCTATCTGTCCATTCTCTATGCATTATTTGCATTTTCCTCAGAGACCATATTTCCACAACCATCAGATGTTTTTCATCTTGTCTGCTCATAGTCCACGTTTCACATCCATACAAAATTACAGGTTTTATGTAGCACGTCAAACCTCTTTTTCTCATTGTAAATGACATCTTTCTATTGGTCAGTATGTTTTCCATCTTGCAAAAGACTACCTTGGCCATGGCGATTCTTGTTCTAATCTCTTCAAGACATCTCCCATTGTACCGATTCACTTGTTTAAGAATATTCCCATGTACTTGTATAGTACATTGTGGCATTTCCTTCTTCTTGGTGACGACCATAATCTGTGTCTTCTTACAATTTAATTCTAACCCAAGTTGTTCACTGTGTGCAACAACCGCATCTACTAAATGTTGCAGATCTTGCTCATTGTCTGCAATCAATACTGTATCATCCGCATATCTAATGCTATTGATGTTATATCCCCCAATGGTGATTACTCTAGTTTCTTACATAAACCCACAATATTTCTTGATAAAACATGACAATGATGATACGTATATATTATTATTAAATTTCGTTTGATTAATTGAGGATGTTTCTTACATAGACCCACACTATGCTTCCTGATAAAACGTGTCAACTTTCCTATGGGAAACTGCATACGGCGCAACAACATTTCTCAATTGGACATTTCTCAACATTGGAGAAATCAAATATGACATTGGCAAAGCAACAAGACAAGCGAAACAGAGAATTACTTCAATCTTCTTTCTGCGACACTTTGCATCAAAAACAATAGGAAAAAATAAGAAGGAGACGAAGAAGCAGAAACAGAAGAAGAAGGGGAGGAAGAAGAAGAAGAAGAAGAAGAAGAATAAGAAGAAGAAGAAGAAGAAGAAGAAGAAGAAAGTTATATCTGATGCTGCTATTGTTGTTTATAGCTATAGATATAGAACCTTTGTTCTGTTGCACCCAATGCCAGGTTCAAAAACTCCTTTGTGTTATGTAGTTTCTGAATTGTGTCACAGTTCTCGTTAAAGTTGGCGAAACTGAAAATAGTGTTCATCTGTCTGTTCAAAGTCTTGATTGTAAAAACTGTACGTGGTGAAACACATGAAAACCGTAATCGGGACCAAAGACATTAGATGTAGCTAGTCAAGATATTTTCGGCACATGAAGATGAGGAATAAACTTGAAAACTTCGTGACAACTGTTATAAACGATGGGAACATAGCAAGGAAAATGCAAACATATAAATAACTCTATGTCTTGAACACAGTGCTTAATCAAGACAAGAGTAGACTAGTTCCAAGAGTGGTAATAATGCAAAATGGCGAACCATAACCGCACCCACTTATCGATATGGCACATGGTAATGACGATAAGTATAGCACTCTTAAATTTCTCTTGATTAATTGAGGACATTTCTTACAGTGATCCTTCATAACTAAACGCACACGTATGTTTTTGCGTTCATAGAAGTGGGGGGGGGGGGGGGGGTAGGAATTACAGACTACAAGTCGCACTAGACAACATACACAATTTAAGGCTAAAGTTACTGACCGGGATTCGAACTTGTCACCTCCAAATGACGGCAGCGCCTATCTGCATGAACAAGTGTACTTCGACGCATGACTAACCCTCACTATATTTCTTGATGAAACATGACAATGATAAGTATATATCATATTTAAATTTCACTTGATTAATTAAGGGTATTTCTTACATCATCATCATCATCATGTGCCATGCCGATAATCGTGGGCAGTCATGTTTCGCCATCTCACATGATCACCAGAGTCGTGGATCAGCTCTGTGTTCTTGTCTCAAACATACCACGTGGACAAGCCATCTAGGTATTTACATTGATGCCCCCCCCCCCCCGCCCTAATTCTTCTTCCCTCAATCTTGCCAGTTGTCATCAAGTTCTCCAATTTATTTCTTCTTATTATGTGTTCAAACAATTTTGACTGTCTTCGTCTTATTTCCTAAATCAGTTTACGGTTTTCATTTGCTTCTTGCAGAATTTGGTCATTTGTTTTTCTATCTGTCCATTCTCTATGCATTATTTGCATTTTCCTCAGAGACCATATTTCCACAACCATCAGATGTTTTTCATCTTGTCTACTCATAGTCCACGTTTCACATCCATACAAAATTACAGGTTTTATGTAGCACGTCAAACCTCTTTTTCTCATTGTAAATGACATCTTTCTATTGGTCAGTATGTTTTCCATCTTGCAAAAGACTACCTTGGCCATGGCGATTCTTGTTCTAATCTCTTCAAGACATCTCCCATTGTACCGATTCACTTGTTTAAGAATATTCCCATGTACTTGTATAGTACATTGTGGCATTTCCTTCTTCTTGGTGACGACCATAATCTGTGTCTTCTTACAATTTAATTCTAACCCAAGTTGTTCACTGTGTGCAACAACCGCATCTACTAAATGTTGCAGATCTTGCTCATTGTCTGCAATCAATACTGTATCATCCGCATATCTAATGCTATTGATGTTATATCCCCCAATGGTGATTACTCTAGTTTCTTACATAAACCCACAATATTTCTTGATAAAACATGACAATGATGATACGTATATATTATTATTAAATTTCGTTTGATTAATTGAGGATGTTTCTTACATAGACCCACACTATGCTTCCTGATAAAACGTGTCAACTTTCCTATGGGAAACTGCATACGGCGCAACAACATTTCTCAATTCAGATTCTGTCTCGATCTGAAAACACAGCGGAGTTCACTGGAAAATATCATTGTGAAGTTCTCATTTCCTCAGCGCGATCGGGCAGGGAGATACTTCCATGTTGACACTGGCGTGAAATCAGGTCTATTAAGATTATCTAAAGTTCTCTATGCACGCCTGTTCATAAACACACGCACTCATATCCGACAACTAAAAAGCGGGATATGACAAGGAAATGCGGTATTAGGACGTTGATTGACTCCCCCGGAATATCTCTCAAACTCCGGGCTACCATTAGAATTGGGTCTGATTTAATGTCAAAGATCTCTACTCGAAATATGATTCATGGTCCATGGAGTAGGAAATGAAACCTTGTATCAAAATCTTGATGTCGCCATGAGCGCGGGAAGGATGCATAGGAAGTTACGACTCCCGCAGATTGTGACGATCTATTGTCACGGATGTGTGCACACACTGCTAACTTAAGCCTTTTAGGAATAGGGCCCGTAGCTCAAGCATCTAATTTATGTGGTAAAACCAGCTTGGTGAATTCTAGCCACTTGAAACTAATTTCTGTGCATATTATGAAGTGGAGTTGTTTTATGTTTGATTTCTTTACGTTAAAAACTTTAGCTGCTGTGTTTTTCGCGTGTCGAATTGTGATTTAAAACTGGAATTGACGAAAACATTACTGAAAGCTCTATGGATAAAAGTCGAGGGAAAGCGTTAAAGAGGATGACAGAGTTGCATGTGGGCTGAATATATCAGGAGATGGGCTGAAGTGCAGCACCGTGAAGGCGCCAGACAAAGGATGTCGGAGATTCATTCACAGTCATCGATTTCAGTGAAAATAGGAATCTTGATAAAGAAAAGTCGCTTAAAAGTCGATAGAGTCGACTTCATTGCACCGGGTTTATCCTATATGGCTTGGTCTCTTTCCGCAGCGCGGAAAGCGTCGCACAAAGTACAAACTCCATAGCTCTAGCGACGACCCACAGGAGACTCCGTAAAATTTCATTCGTGAACCGAAGGACACGGCCCGGAATTGAACCCTACACCTTCGGAGCCCGAGCCAAACGGCTTTACCACTTCGCCACGGTGACTCCTAGGAGTCTTGATGATGATGATGATGATGATGGTGGTGGTGGTGATGATGATGATGATGATGATGATGATGATGATGATGATGATGATGATGATGATGTTGATGATGATGATTTGACTTCCATTATTCCTCACCAAATCTGCTTTTGAATAAATTATAATGTCATTTTTGGACAATGGTCTGCAGTGTGGTTGATAATGCAATGCCTAAATCCGTGGAAGAAACATAACCAGCCTAGGCTGGTTAATACCAGCCAGTCCGGATGTGTTGTGCTTAATCACAACCTGGTTGCATTCTAATATCTTTCTTCCGATGGTTGGAGGAGACCGCTCCAAGACACATTGTATTCATTACGGACTCACGGAGTATGATCAGTAAGGTGGAGTAAGGAATATTTCTTGTGGAATCGCTTGCCTCGTTACAGAAGTCACATATTGTGAAAATTGTGTAGGTGTTCTGCCCTGGTCATGCGGGAGTGCGGGGGAATGAACAGGCCGAAAGGCTGGCGTGGAATACACCTCTTGCTGATAGATTATCTATGGACAAGGGAGAAGTGGGACCAGGTGGAGAAAGCGGTGGAACAGACTGAGAAACCGAATGTGGAGAGAATGATATGCCGGGGGATCGGCAGGGATTCAGGACGCATCTTAAAACTGAGAGGGTAGATCAGGAGAACTTTAAATCAGATGGCAACGCTGCAACGATTAGCAGCTAGCAGTATGACTCTTGTCTGGCTTGTGAACTTTGGGCTGAGCGTGTGTAGGAATGTCATGAGTGCAGTGATGTCGTTTCTTAGCTTACCTCAACTCAACTCCGCAAATGTGAAGTTTCAGTACAAGTATTGTGCATCTCGCTGGTTTCTGAGCTTGGAGAGGGAAATGAAAGTTCTGTAACACAGAGTACTTGATGGGGAGAATAATTCCTACAGCAATCTCGCTCCGATAGAGGCAAACCCTTTTCAGGGTTCAGGCGGCATGAGCGTGAGTTGGCAAGAGCTGCAGGAGACAGCAAGGATAGAAGTGCTTGAGGTGTGTTGATTGAGGACGTATACCCCATTGGCGGATAAAGGGTAGCAACAGAAGAAGAGGGGAATAAGAGGAGGAAGAGATGGAGGATGAATTAGAGATGGAGATGAATGCTATGTGGAGAAGCAAGATTTAGCAAGGATAGGAGTACTTGGGGTGAGCTGGCTGAGGGCCAGGAGTTAAAATGCAGTCTTCTAGGGGACTTGCAAACAACTAACTAACTAATGAATAATGACACCCATTTGACGAACACACACATACACGCGCGAACATACACACACACGTACAAGCATATACACGCACACACACGCACACACATACACATACTAAACTCAAATTCCATTCACCGTCTGTTATCAAGTTCATTATCATCATCATCAAGTGCCATGCGAACAAGCTTGAGCGGTCATGTTTTCGCCATTTCACACGGTCAACATTCTTGGATCAGGTCTGCGTTGTCCTATTTATGCCACAAGGCGAAACCATCCAGGTGATTCTCTCTCTTACTTCCCTTTGTTCTTTTCCCTATTATTTCGTCAATTGTAACAACATTTTAAGTTGTATTTCTCGGTTCTCATCATAACTTGCCTAAAATTCATGACTGTCTGTGTTTAATTTTTTAAAATAGATTTACTGTTTTCATTTATTTACTATCAGTGAAAGCGTCTTCAAGTTGCTGTTGAAACTGAAAGAACTTTTCAGGATCGTGAGTGGTAATAATATTAATCCTGGGGCTAGATTTGTGTTTAGCTGTGTAGATTCTCTTTGGTCTCAGTCTAACCCTTGCAACAACCAAAGAATGATCCGTATCACAGTCAGCACTGTGGTAACTTCGAGTTAATGATGTTTGGTTCAGATGTTGTCTCCGTGTGATGATGAAGTCCAGCTGGTGCCAATGGCCGGATCTTGGATATTTCAATGTGACCTTATGCAGCTCTTTTGTTTTAAAAAGGGAGTTTGTAATACATAGGTCATTTCTGGTGCAATGCTCCAGCAGCCTTTGTCCATTTTCATTTATGCGACCGATGTTGTATTTTCCAAGGCACACTGGCGATGAACTCGAGTCCTTGTCCACACGAGCATTGAAATCACCGAGCATATAAATGTAGTCGGATTTTGGAACTGCCTTGATCACAGAGTCCAACTCCTCATAGAACGAATCTAACATGGTAGAAACGTTTTCAATTAGTGTACATATGTCCTCCTTTGCAGATGACTTAGCCATAGGGACTTCTGAAGAAGCTAGTAATATCAGTTCTAGCGCAATGGACAAAAACAGGACTAATGAATATAAGTGAAAATAAAACAACATGTAGCCTCCCCCCCCTCCTCTCCTTCTCTCTCTAAAATAAAGGGGGTCTTCGTGGCAGAATGATTGAACCGTCCGCCTCGTGCACAGAAGACTGCTGATTCGTGTACGGAATCCGTCATTTGGTTCTCGAGGGCAGTTTTTCTTCCAGAGACATCCACAGGTCGTCACTGAAACCACGGAGTTCGTGCTCGAAGTTAGTGTTACATGTCAAAATAATGTGTCTAGGTGAAAATCTAACTCGCCCAGGCGACAACTTTGACAGTCGTCTAACATGGAAAATACAGCCTGGGACAAATTCTGCACGAGCAAGTATTCACGAAATCAGCTTGTAGATCTTTGTGTTTTGTTGTTGTTCTTCGCTCGCTTTGAGCTCAAGCGTAGTCCATTCACGTGAACTACTACTTCTAATGCACTGGATTGATTTCTGCTGCGTATGAATTAGCTTTCCCTGTCCTTCGCCATCAGGCGATCCCACCCTGAATTATGAGGAACTTGTAATTTACGTCCCCAACATAAGGACGAGAAGTCAACATTTTAGTCCAATTGACCGGTGTAGGGGTTAAACCCGCTACCTCGGCATCAGCTCACCAGAAGGTTAAGAGCGAGCGCTCTTATCCATTCTGTCATGCTAATCTCCTTGTCCAACTATGAAAGCGTTGGTCTTCAACCAGTTTACCACAGATCTCCTACCTTTAGCCATCTTCCACAGCTCCGCCCATGAGCTTCCCGTGTTATTCATCGGTCTCTAATACTATTCCTTGACACGAGGACGCAAATTACAAGTACCTCAGAAGTCGGAGTGGATTCGCATGATGGCGAGGGACACTAGTGATAGGAAAGCTAATCAACACTCAAACATCAGACCAGTTACTTCATAGTAATAGCACGTGTGTGGATTACGCTAAAATTTAAAGCGAGCGAACCAAAGAAAAAAAAATAATAATAAGGAGAATGCAATCCAAGGCTTCTGGCGACACAGCCTTGTCACTTGTGCTGCCTGGACGGGTGTTGGAGGAAGAAAGACAACAAAAGAGCCGGCGACATCCAGCTAGTGAGAAGGCGTGGAGCAACCAAGTGTCTAGAACAGAAGCTGGAGGTCTGTCTCCGTGTCTGCGCTGGTGATAACTTGTCGCCTCTGTCTAGACAACCGCCTCGATCGTTAACGTCTCCCTGGAATAACGACCTTGATCTTTGAGATAACATTTTCCACAACGAACAGCCAATTCATAGCTAGACCGCTTAATGGAAGTGGTCGTTTTCGCGTGTGGGGTATCACGTGAGCATTCAGGGTGTTAACTCTAGGCGACTTTGTATGGAAGTCAGCTGTTGGTTTTTACATACGCCACCCACTCCCACCGCCCCCCCCCCCGACCTCCGTCACACCTTATGGATCCAGGGATAGTGTATCGGATGTCAGTTGTTCTTGAATAAGAAGAAACAATAGATGATCACGTAAGCCTCTTCTTCTTTTTCTCCTCACCCTTCTAATCCTCGCCGTCCCCCTCCTCCTCCGTTCCTTCCTTCCTCCTCCTCCTCCTTTTTTTTGCGCTCGCTAGCTTTGGACTCAAGCGTAATCCATACACACTACTTCTAGTAGTGATGGACTGAATTTTGCGTGTGGATTAGCTTTTACCTATTAACAGCGTCCCTCGCCATCAGGTGAACCCACTGCGACGTCAGAGGTTTCTTCTCCTTCTTCTTCGTCTGATGCTCTTCCTACTCCTCTTTCTTCTTCGTTTGCTGCCCTTTACCCTCCAATGGGACAAACGCCCTCAACCAGCACACTCCAAGCCTGTCCGTGGTATCTCCTGCAGTCCCCGCCAATTTACCCACACAGAATTCATCTCTGTCTCTAATTGTCCTGTCTCTACGGGGTTTCACATGCCGTATAGGAGAAGAGACTCCTTCCATCTGGATTGGCTGAGCTATATGAGTGTATGTGTGTGCGCGCGTGTGTTTGTGTGTGTGTTTGTGTGTGTGTTTGGGTTTGTGTGTGCGTGCATTTCTGTCTGTGTGTTTGCGTGTTTGTGTATGTGTGTGTGTGTGTGTGTGTGTCTGTTTGTGTGTGTTTGTATGTGTGACTTGTTCATGATTGGTTAGATTGTGCAGGTCAAGGTGTTCTCCGCGATAAGATAGCCAGTTCCAGGCCAACCCTCCGCTTCCGCCTCCTGCGACATGCACCATTATTTGCTTCTTTTTTTTTTTTTTTTGGCCCTGGAAACACAAGAGTGGCTAATTATAAAGTATTCATTATAAAGTATACATATTTAAAAAAGTTACATATATTCCCACAAACTAGGAGCTGACTGAAGTGGCATGGTAGTGTCTTAGAGTGAAATGTTTGCTCTTCTACATGGCGTAACATTTATTAAGAATTATAATGGAAATGAAAAAATGGGGGGAAAGGGGGGGGGGCGGCTAGCAAGGTCGAATAAATAAGAACGCGTGTTCTTAAACATCTGATGTGCTGATGCCGAGGAAAAGGGTTCAATCTTTACACCGGACAGTTGGACTCAAATGTTGATTTCTAGTCCTGGACTTAGGGACGAAAATTACAAGTACCTCTTAATTCGGAGTGGGTTCGCCTGATGGCGATTGATATTGGTAATAGGGAAATCTAATCCACACGAAAAATCAGCCCAGCACTACTCTAGAAGTAGTATGTATGTACTACACTTGAGGTCAAAGCCAGCGAATGTTAACAAACAATATCAGCCACAAATATAAGAATTCACAGGAAGTCTGTCAAACGTGTCCGCTCAAACAGGACCCAAAACCAAGTCTCTGATATCTCGATTCCTTTCAGCCACGGTTGTGTGGCGACATAATACTACCAATTATTCTCTATATATTCGGTAGCGAAGCTGAACATTAGAATACCTTGATAGCAATCAAGTGAAAATGCTAGCGGACCATGGACAGGCCAATAATGAGCAATGATCTACCGAACTGATATTCCTGCCTAGAAAATAATGATAGCTCTAGGAGCGCCCTATCTGCGGTATTGTCGGCGGGTTGGAGCGACCAAGTAAATTGAGTTTTGATTTGGCAGCGGTATCACCCCCGTCAAGCACCCCATATCAGATAGACGAGGTCAATAGTTAGCGACGGCAGCACTAGATGTTTCATCTTCCGCCGTTATCCGGCCTACGCTGTGCGCATATGAGAAATTGGATTCAGGGACCTTCCCGATTTTTTTGGCACGTCCGGTCCTCGTAATGGCCCAGAAGCGACTGATCTATCTAACGATAGCTAGATACGGTTGACGAGCAAGCGGTTCAGAGGGTGTTGTTGCTAGTCATCTGTCAGCCGGACAGTCGCGTTACTTGCAGTACCAATAGCTCTCTCTCTCTCTCTCTCTCTCTCTCTCTCTCTGTGTGTGTGTGTGTGTGTGTGTGTGTGTGTGTGTGTGTGTGAGAGTGTGTGTGTGTGTGTGTGTGTGTGTGTGTGTGCGCGCGCGTGCTGTTCAAAAAAAGAAACCAACATTTTTGGTGGCACTTTTATAAAAGATATTCGCTGATTGGACGTCAGTCAACCTATCGACTGTGTCCATCTCGTCGTTACCTGAATTATACTCACCTCATGATTCGTGAGGTCATGAAAGAGGTCAAGGTCAAAACAACATTTTTGACAATAACTCGTGACAGGTTCATGATAATCCCGTGAAACTTACTGAACACAAAACTCTCTGACCATATTATTGAATGCTTGTAAAAGTAAAAGATTGACAAAGTTTTCTTCGAATAAATTCAGTTGAAAATGCAATGCGCAAGTATGGCTCATCTCACTACAGAGCAACTACTCTTCATCATTGGACGTTTACAGGCTAGACAGTCACAAAGTGTAGTAGCGAGAGAATTTAATGTGGTTTGAAGCACATTTAGTCGCCCGTGGAGGCGATTTCAAGAAACTGGTTCAGTGGCAAACCGGCTGCGAAGTGGAAGACCCAGAATAACAACTGTTGCCGAAGACCGCTTCATACGGCTGCGTCACCTTAAGAATCGATTTGCATCTGCGTCCTCTACAGTCCAGTCAATGCCAGGAGCTCGTCGAATTTCAGATCAAACTGTCAGGAACCGGCTGCACGACGCTGGTCTTTAGGCTAGAAGACCCTACAGAGGTCCTGTTCTTACGGACCGGCATCGTTTCATTGTTAAAGTCGGAAAGTTTGCCAGGATTTGAACATTGATTCCGTAAAATAAAATGTTGGTACAAGTTTGCAATTGAAACTGCAATAACGTTGCTTGTCATTTTTTGAACAGTATATATATATATATATATATATATATATATATATATATATATATATATATATATATATATATATATATAAATGTTTTGCATATCCTTTACAGGACATCGCTGTCAACATCAGCATCTTTCAGCTGTATGTTGATTTCTTGGCAAGATTACGCTCAGTAGTTAGCCATTGCTTTCTGAGCGGCCGGCTCAGTTATCCCGCAAGTCACCAGCGGGGATCGAACCGCTCCCAGCTCTCGCCCCGCTACGAGGCTCTGCGTGATAAACGGGATTACGGAGAAAGTGTTGTATCCCCTCGGCCAGAGAGACAGGCATATATATATATATATATATATATATATATATATATATATATATATATATATATATATATATAGAAGAACATGGCCAAAATAAATTAAATAAAAAAAAAAAGAAAAATAAATATTAAAGGACTCCTGTTCTCGTATTGGGTTGCATTGGTTATATGATCAATCAATCAATCATGTACCATGCTAGAAAGCGTGGGCGGTCATGGCTAGCCATTTCACTCGATCACTAGAGTCGTGGATCAGCTCAGTGTTCCTGTCTCGTCCATGTCATGTGGCCAAGCCATCCAGGTATTTTCCTCTCGGTCTTTCACTTGGTCTGTTCCCTTCGGTCTTGCCAGTTGTCACTAAGTTCTCCAATCCATTTCTTCTCATAACAATTCCAACAATTTTGACTGTCTACGTCTAATTTCTATAAACAATATATGATGCAACTCCATAAGTTTATATACATGTCGCCATTCGATGGGCGATGTGGTCAATATCTCGACGGCGTTTTAATTCACCATTACACTTCCTGGTACCAAACTAAGGCTGAGTCGTGCTGGGAATACAGATTAATTAAAAAAATAAATATGCCTCTTGTGGGATTCGAACATATGGCTCCGGCCGTCAGGCAAGCGTGTGCTGGTCTACCGGGGCTCTACAATTGTGGATAGCCTCTCCAATTTGGGTATTTAGACTGGGCAGCGATAAATATCAGGTGCTATTTCCGATTTCCAACACAAAGGGTTTCTAACGCGAACACGGGTCCGAGTTTTTCGGCCCTAGACGGAGAAGACTAGTTTTTGGATCCAGGAATACGTGAATATTAGAATATAAAATAAAAAATTTAAAGATGTCAATGTAAGGACATACCATCACCTACAAATAACAGCGCAATTAAGAATCGAGTGTACATTGACGCTTGACCAACTAGGACAGTAGGATCCATCTAAATTTAGAACTACGGAAAGGCAAATAATTCAGTTCCTGTGATGCGTGCAGCAAGCAACATAAGTTTGAGATGATCTTATAAAACACACTCGCATGTACGCATCTACATGCATTCAAGCGCATGTTGGCATCTAAGTACACTCACACGCATTTACGCATACACATAAACTCACGCGCATGTACGCATTTACATGCATTGGGACGCAAAAAGTGATACATTTAGGTGTGAGAGAAATCTCTATGGATGAGTTTTGACAGGGCGCAGCCAGTACAGGGCGGCCCTTACGGATACTTCCTGATATCTTGGGGGGCCGATAAGACACCGCGTTATCAGTGAATCCAAGATGATAGGAGACGTCTTATTATTTGAAGCATTTCGTTTGCATGTTTTATTTTCAAGCCTTCACGATTACTTACCAAAAAACACAAGAAAGAAAACAATGAAATGTAATGGGCATATTAACAGAAGAGGTTGGAAAAAAAAAAGTATTGTGAAAGGCCCATTTAGACACCTTCGGGCGCATGTGGTGGTAGAAACATAACTTACAAGACACATCGGCATAATATTAGAATATACAGAAGAATATGTCGCGTTTCATGGAATAGAGGTGCTGGAGATGTGGATATACAGAAGAATATGTCGCGTTTCATGGAATAGAGGTGCTGGAGATGTGGATATACAGAAGAATATGTCATGTTTTATGGAATAGAGGTTTTGGAGATGTGGGTATACAAAAGAATATATCGTATTTAATGGCGACAGAAACAATCATACAGAAGAATATGTCGTATTTCATGGAGACAGAAACAATCATACAGAAGAATATGTCGTATTTAATGGAGACAGAAACAATCATACAGAAGAATATGTCGTATTTAACGGAGACAGAAACAATCAAATACAGAGGTTCTAGAAATTCTAGGAATGAAAAGAGAATTGATGAAAGAAATTCTTCTTCTTCTGCGATCATCCGGAGTTTTTTTTTCGGATGTGATTGCGTTGTGCCTGTTTACAGCAGAGCTGCGTTCTTGCGCCGTTAGGGCGACACATCCGACTTCTGCGGGCATTTGTTGACCAGGTTAACCTTCCCGGGGGTTTCTTAGGACGTTTGACTCTCACTGTTGTGGTGTTATCCCCCATCCCAGCTGGCCCATATAGAACAGCCAAAGATCCTGGTCAGCCCTCAAGGGAAGGCAGGGGCAGACCATGGGCATTCCCCGCCATCCAAGGAGGCTTCCATACTTGCAGAGCCGATACATAGCGCTCTGGTACTGGGCTCACCCAAGGAATCGTCACGTCCTGCACATGGCTGCTTAGCCTCACTTCCGTATATTGGGCCTTCCGTTCACCATAGGCTGTTCTTCCGGAAACCAGACGTATGCAGTCTGCAGATGACATCCACACAGTGAGCTTTCGATTCGGACTTTCCATGTAATGGATTTGCTATCCAAGCAATATTCCATTTCGTGCCACTAGGACACTTTTCCACTTTTTATGAAGCCCACACAATGGGCTTTTGATTCGGACTTTCCACGTAATGGATTTGCTATCCAAGCAATATTCCATTTCGTGCCACTAGGACACTTTTCCACCTTTTATGAAGCCCACACAGCGAGCTTTCGATTTGGACTTTCCACATAATGGATTTGCTATCCAAGCAATATTCCATTTCATGCCTCTGGGTCTTCATGCACCTTTAAATGTCAACCTGTATGTAGTTAAAGTAAGCTGCGGTCAACATGAGCTTGTTGATATCTCCATAGAGCTTGTCCTCAAATGAAGCAGGTGTGGGCCAAAATATCTTTCTCTGTTCTGCATACGTTGGGCAATCCTGCAGCAAATGTTTTGCTGTCATTTTTCCAGTTCTACAATTACATTCATCGGTATCTCCTATCTTTAGTTTATTGAACAAGTGGTATTTCAGCCTGTTATGTCCTGTGCGGAGTCTGAAGATTGCTACTTGTTCTCTTCGGTCGAGTTTGTAATATGCATCATCCTTCTGATGGCCTGGATGCTCTGATTCCCATTTGGTTCTATAAGTGCTTTTTATCAACCTCTTTGCCTCATTATAGGTTATGTCTATGTCAGGCTGTGGTAGTCGTCCGCCCTCTTTTGCCAGTCTGTCAGCCTCTTCGTTTCCAGGTATACTGCAATGTGATGGGATCCACTGTATTACAACTTTTTTGGATTTCTGGCATAGACCATGGAGTGTTGCTCTTAGGTCAGCTAGTTCTGTGCTGTTATTGCTCTTCAGTATTGAGACAGCCGACTTTGCATCTGTGAAGATAGCTATTTGCTTCTCTTTATTTTCCTCCATCAGGAGCATTTCTGCTGCAGTTTTCAGAGCCGCTACCTCCGCTTTGAAGTTACTTGAAAATTTTCCAGTTGTCATTGAATGTGTTTTTTTCACTCCATTTTTTAAATTTAGCAGAATTCCTCCTCCTCTATTCTCTATTGAATTTTTGGCTGATCCATCTGTATATGCATGGGTCCAATTCCTGCTTGGGTAATGTTCTTTTATGTAGTTTAGGGTTATTTCTCTTCTTTCGGTTTCATGCTGAGTGTTCTTTTTCTCAATACCAGGAATGTGTTCTATCATCTCAGGCAGTTGCTGCTGTCTCCAAGCTGGGAACTTGTGTGCATTGTAAATGGGCTTGACTGTTGATATGTTAAGTATAGGATCTGCCCTAATCCTTCGTTTTGCAGTTTCTACAAAGTTGCTACGCTTAAGTCTTCCCTTTCCAAAACCATTAAATATGTTATACATAGGGTGGTCTGTCAATCTTCTAAATTTTTCTGCTTGTTGCTGGGCTCTGCTATCTCTTCTATCCTGCATTGGTTGTAAACAAGTGATCTTTTCTAGTTCATTAATAGGCGTTGTCTTCAGGCTTCCAGTTATGATTCGCATTCCTTGGTTTTGGACTCTACTTATTTTGTTAAAGTTTGACTTAGCTGCTGTTGCCCAAGCTGCAATGCCATATTCCAGTACTGGCCTCACCCGTCCAGTATATAACTTCTTGAGAACTTTCTCATCTGCTCCCCATGTTGTACCAGCAAGCTTTTTCATGATTGCCATTCTCTGCCTTGCTCTTGTTCGATTTTTCTCAACCTGTGTCTTCCATGTCAGGCGACGATCAAAGGTGACTCCTAGATAGTTTGGATTTTCTTCATGGCGCAATATTTTTCCATTCAATACCAGCTTAGGTTGCTGAGTTTTATTTGAGAGGGAGAACACTGTGCATGTTGTTTTCTCCTCACTTATCTTCACTAGCCATGATTTTGACCAGTCCTCTAGCGCTAATAAGGCTTGCTGTATTCTGCTGTTAGCTGTACTAATATATTCTTCAGATGTCCATATGGCTAGGTCATCTGCAAAGGAGGATGTGTGTACTCTGGCTGGAAAATTTTCTGTGATGTCATTTATATATGCTAGGAATAATGTTGGTGAAAGAACTCCTCCTTGGGGGACACCTTGCCCCAACAGCATCATTTTGCTTGTTTGTCCTTGTACTTTTGTCCTGGCAGTTCTGTTCTCAAGGTAGTGGCTGATCCATTTATACATTTTTCCACAAACATGCATGTTTTGCAGTTTTACTTTCAGTCCTTCCTTCCATACTTTATCAAATGCTTTTTCTAGATCTATCCAGACTGCTAGTGTGTGCTTTTTCTCTTGGAAGGCATCCTCTATTTCCTGAGCTATATAGGTTATTTGATCTTCAGTGGATCTGTACTTTCTGAATCCTGCTTGGTGTGGTGTTAAGAGTTTGTTTTCTTCCAGATGCCATGTTAGCCTGCCATTGATAATGCGTTCCATTAATTTTCCTACACAGCTAAGTAGACTGATAGGTCGATAGCCATTTGGTTCTTCCAGGTCTTTTCCTTTCTTTGGGACTGGTATTAGTATAGCTTCCTTCCATGCCTGTGGGACTATTCCTCTCTTCCAGCTGTTATTTAGGACTGCTAGTAGTTTCTTCTTTGCCTTGGTGCCTAGTCCTATTAGCATTTCATTTGTGATTCCATCCTTTTCTTCGTGATTTCTTCTTTTTTAGGGTATTCATTGCCTGTTCCATTTCTTCCATTGTTAGATTTGCCATCATATATTCTGCTGCTGTCTCTGTATTTCTATGATGTATCTGTTTGTCTTTGATTGCTTTCGTCTGTTCGGTTGTAATATCAATGTGGTTTGCATTTGCATAGTGTTCCATTAGTGCATTTGCAGCCTTTTTTCCTGTAAGCAAGGCATTTCCTTGTTTAATTGTTATTTGTTTGTTTCTAGGTCCTTCATTGTTCATGGCTTTCACTAGTTTCCATAGTGTGTTTCCATCCCTGTCAAAATTCAGGTTTTCTGTTTTTTCCCTCCAACAATCTCTTGTTGTTTGATTTACTGTTCTTTTATATTTTGCTGAGATGGCTTTGGGAGAGATGTTCGCTTCAATTGTTTGTTCTCTCTCTGCTGTCTTCCTGGCATCTTCAACTTTGTCCTCCAAACTTTGTAGTTCTTCAGTCCAGTATGGTTTGTAATTTTTCCTCGCTCCTCTAGGAATGGACTCAGTGGCTGCCTGTATTATTGCTCTGTTTAGACTTTCCACCATTTGCTTTATGTTGCCATATCGTGTATTTATGTTTTCACAATATTTGTCTGTTAGTATGGCAAATCTGTCCCAATCTGCTCGTTTGTAATTCCAGCGGGGCAAGGGCTTTTGCTCCTGTGGAACATACTCCATATTCATTTCAAGCTTGATTGGTCTGTGGTCACTACCTGCTAATTGGTCCAGCACATGGCGATCGATTTTGTGGAGGATGTCTCCTGTGCAGAAAGCTAAGTCTGGAGTAGAAGTGGTAAGCCATCTTCTGGAGTAGAAGCTCGGTGTGTCATCCGCTTTGTTGAGTAGATGGAGATTTGAGTCTATTTCCCAGTCCTCCAATTCATCTCCTCTTTTGTCAGTATCTGGGTATCCCCATCTTTCTGAACGGCTATTAAAGTCTCCGACAATAATGCAGTTTGTGTCAGTTATTTTCATGTTTGAGAGTGTAAGGTCCTTATCTGCTGGGCTATACAGATTGTAGATTCTTATTTTCACGTCCTTTATCATTATATCAACACCTATAATTTCCGTTTGGTTGTCAGAGATCACAGATACTTCGCTGCAAGGTATTGTATTTCGTGTAAGTATTAGAACTCCTCCTTTGTGTCCTTCGCGGTCGAAACGTGTGGCCTGATATCCTCTGACTGAGAATTTGCGATTGGCATTGAGGTGTGTCTCTTGAATGCATGCCACATCTATTTTATCTTTATGAAGACGCTGTGTTAGGGACTCTTTCTTCTTGTAAACTCCTTCGGCATTCCACTGTAGTATGTTGAGTGTCCGGAGTATTTGGTCAATAGCTCTTAATCTACTCCTCTGTGCCTTGACTCCACAGCACAGGGGAAGATGACCACCAGTAGTCATGGGTGGACCCCCTCGAGGCAGGGGGCCCGGCACTATCGCCGCCTGATGGGACTTCGCGGGATTAGCACCATAACGATTAATTTTGATTTGTGACATCATGAATTAAGTTACGTTGCACTGCTTTGTCAAGCCTGTGGCTCAGTACATCCGATTTCGACAAGCATTTATTCGGGATGCTTTCCCTAGCCTTTGACTGTCCCCAGTCTACCTACAAGGCAGCAGGTTTGTGTGTCTCTTCGTCTGGTCCCTCTCCCTTGACCTGTCCGACATGGGTGGCCCTACCAGTAGCTGTGCTACCGTCGGCATAGCTCTTGGGGTCATTGGGACGCTCAAGCCCCTCTACCTCGTCACGGTGGACACACAGCAGAGGGGATGAAAGAAATAACATAGAGACATGTGAAACATTTCGACCACGTTAAAAGACATAACACTCTTTAAAAAAACCATACTGGAGGGTAAGGTTGAAGGCAAGCGAGTAAGAGGTAGAAAACGATACAAATGGGAAGATAATATCAAGATATAGACGAACAACAGTCTGAAAGAATGTACAATCAAGGCGAGAGAAAGACAGTGTTGGAGATTCATTGCAACAAACCTGTTTTGTGGAGACGACACCAGATTAATGAGTTGGTAATGTAGAGAGTAACATACCTAGCGCCTTTTACTTTCCAAGACATTTCCTGGTACCCATTTTAGGATGCGTCGTCCTGGGAACACGGGTTAACTACATTTTAATTTTTTTTTTTTAAAACCTACCTCAGTGCGGATTCGATCCCCGATCACCAGGCCTACAGGCTATCTAGACACTTGTCTACAGCGGTTCCCAACAGAAGATTTCTAATACATTATTTAGCATTATGTGGAGTCAAAGTATTATATTTATTTAGCATTATGTGGAACAAAGTATTATATTTATTTAGCATTATGTGGAAACAAAGTATTATATTTATTTAGCATTATGTGGAGTAAAAGTATTATATTTATTTAGCATTATGTGGAAACAAAGTATTATATTTATTTAGCATTATGAGGAAACAAAGTATTATATTTATTTAGCAGTATGTGGAAACAAAGTATTATATTTATTTAGCATTATGTGGAAACAAAGTATTATATTTATTTAGCATTATGTGGAAGCAAAGTATTATATTTATTTAGCATTATGTGGAAACAAAGTATTATATTTATTTAGCATTATGTGGAAACATAGTATTATATATATTTAGCATTATGTGCAAACAAAGTATTATATTTATTTAGCATTATGTGGAAACAAAGTATTATATTTATTTAGCATTATGTGGAAACAAAGTATTATATTTATTTAGCATTATGTGGAAGCAAAGTATTATATTTATTTAGCATTATGTGGAAACATAGTATTATATTTATTTAGCATTATGTGGAAACAAAGTATTATATTTATTTAGCATTATGTGGAAACAAAGTATTATATTTATTTAGCATTATGTGGAAGCAAAGTATTATATTTATTTAGCATTATGTGGAAACATAGTATTATATTTATTTAGCATTATGTGGAAACAAAGTATTATATTTATTTAGCATTATGTGGAAACATAGTATTATATATATTTAGCATTATGTGCAAACAAAGTATTATATTTATTTAGCATTATGTGGAAACAAAGTATTATATTTATTTAGCATAATGTGGAAACAAAGTATTATATTTATTTAGCATTATGTGGAAGCAAAGTATTATATTTATTTAGCATTATGTGGAAACATAGTATTATATTTATTTAGCATTATGTGGAAACAAAGTATTATATTTATTTAGCATTATGTGGAAACAAAGTATTATATTTATTTAGCATTATGTGGAAGCAAAGTATTATATTTATTTAGCATTATGTGGAAACATAGTATTATATTTATTTAGCATTATGTGGAAACAAAGTATTATATCTGCCATCAATTCTCTTACCATTCCCAGTTAGGTATTTACTGCCTTCCCTTAGTACTACCAGCAGACGCGTTGGTGTAATGGTTAGGGCATTACTCTAAGATATGGCATGAGCCACGTCGGACGAGGTTTCGATGTCAGAGTCTCGACGTTCGCTACCAGAGGGAAAGACCGGTCACCTGTTCACACGTGCACTTAGAACTACAAAATGTGATGGTGGTCACAGTTCACATGCCCACAGCATGTTCCTGACTACAGGATCTGTGTTGATCACGTTCAACAACATTCAAGTTGTCTAATTGCTTGACCGACCTCTAAGAGGTTAGTGCACGTGGTTTCAACATTCCCCAACACCCCGGGATGAGGGTTCGAAATCAGTTGCATGCGGTTTGCCAGCAGATCGCTTTGTGTTGATATCGCTGGTATGAGCGTCGGCCGTTCAGACAGCAATGGCAATCTACTGAGCGTAAAATTGCCTGGTAAATCACAAACAGGCAATAAATACTGTCATTGATTGCAACGTCCTGTTAAAGTACATGCCGCTGACTGGTAATTGCTCTTCAACAGCTATGGTTGTAATTAAGACGTTCAATTTTCTAGTAAAATCCCGCAAGGGTTGATCGCACCGTCTTTAAAAAAAATAAAGAATTGTTTACATGAATTTTATTTTCCTCCATGATAATTTAAATTATTAAGCCTTTCTTGGATTTAAGTTTCCTGGAATAGAGCTCGAACCTTTTGCCTCCGAGGATGTAACCATCAACCCTCCCAAACTGTACTGGTCGAGAGGCGGTCTTGGCAAGAACTTTTCCAGTGGTAAATTACCAAGCTGCAGATATTTGTCTCCCCTATTCCACTATTACCCTTACCCCATCCATCCTCAAAAGAAAAGTTATATTTGGGTCCATCGCCTGGCTCAGATTAATAATCATGTGACCAAATCAGTCACAATTCGGATATCGCAAATGTCCCTTTT
>OY992881.1:41659714-41822214 GCA_963921405.1 Cepaea hortensis
AGGATGCCCTCAGTTGCTTGCTTGCTTTATCATAATGACGAGCTCCTCACTATGCCACCGGAGAGTGATAGTTATATAGAAAGACTAACTCCCAGTAATATTTGCGGTAGGGTGGGTGGTTATGCTAGGCCATTACTCGTTACCTGGTTTGTTGTTATACTGTCAAACAGATGTGCATTCAGAATATCTACCAAGGTGACTTTGATATGGACATTTTGTTGTTGTTGTTTTGTTCGCAAACTTTGAACTCAACCTTGTCTTTACACATGTTGCTACTTCTAGCAGTTTCCCCTTCTGGCAGTGCACTGGACTGATATTTGTGTGGAGTTAGCTTTCCCTATTATCAGTGTCCATTGCCATCAGGGGAACCCGCCGCCTTCTCAGGTACTATGGACACTTGACTAAAATCATTAAATAAATAAATAAATAAATAAATAAATCGCACAACAGGAACCTGTTTTGGGTCTGTGATGTGACAGGACCACCACAATTTGTAGGCCTGAACGCACGGAGGATTGGCTGGTCAGAATACATGGTGTATTTTTAATGACTGTGAAGTGTTTGAAAATATTGCCGGTCCAAATTTTGTATTTACCTATTATGTTGCATGAACTTTACAGAGGAAGAAGAAGAAGAAGAAGAAGAAGAAGAAGAAGAAGAAGAAGAAGAAGAAGAAGAAGAAGAAGAAGAAGAAGAAGAAGAAGAAGAAGAAGAAGAAGAAGAAGAAGAAGAAGAAGAAGAAGAAGAAGAAGAAGAAGAAGAATTGAAGAAGAAGAAGAAGAAGAAGAAGAAGAAGAAGAAGAAGAAGAAGAAGAAGAAGAAGAAGAAGAAGAAGAAGAAGAAGAAGAAGAAGAAGAATAAAAAGGAGGAGGAGGAGGATGAGGGTGAGGAGGAGAAGGATAGAAGGAGAACAACATCAAGAAATATGTAAATCTGTAGGACTCAGCAACACTCCGGCAGTATCGGAGGAGGATTCCATAATTGCAGAGCCATCACACAGCACTCTGGTACTGGGCTCACCCAAGGAATCGTTACGTCCTGCACATGGCTGCTTAGCCTCACTTCCGTATATTGGGCCTTCCGTTCACCATAGGCTGTTCTTCCAGAAGCCAGAAGAATGCAGTTTGCAGATGACATCCACACAGTGAGCTTTCGATTCGGACTTTCCACGTAATGGATTTGCTATCCAAGCAATATTCCATTTTGTGCCACTAGGACACTTTTTCCACCTTTTATGAAGCCCACACAGTGAGCTTTCGAATCGGACTTTCCACAAAATGGATTTGCTATCCAAGCAATATTCCATTTCATGCCTCTGGGAGGCTTGTGTAACCGACATGCCTGTGGTATGAAGTGTGGCAGTCTAAATACTTCTTCATGTATATTTAAATGTCAACCTGAATACAGTTAAAGTAAGCTGCAGTCGACTTGAGCTTGTTGATATCTCCATAGAGCTTGTCCTCGAATGAAGCAGGTGTGGGCCAAAATATCTTTCTCTGTTCTGCATATATTGGGCACTCTTGCAGCAAATGTTTAGCTGTCATTTTACCAGTTCCACAATTACATTCATCTGTGTCTCCTATCTTTAGTTTGTTGAACAAGTGGTATTTCAGCCTGTTATGTCCTGTGCGGAGTCTGAAGATTGCTACTTGTTCTCTTCGGTCGAGTTTGTAATATGCATCATCCTTCTGGTGGCCTGGATGCTCTGATTCCCATTTGGTTCTATAAGTGCTTTTTATCAACCTCTTTGCCTCATTATAGGTTATGTCTATGTCGTGCTGTGGTAGTCGTCCGCCCTCTTTTGCCAGTCTGTCAGCCTCTTCATTTCCAGGTATACTGCAATGTGATGGGATCCACTGTATTACAACTTTTTTGGATTTCTGGCATAGACCATGGAGTGCTGCTCTTAGGTAAGCTAGTTCTGTGCTGTTTTTGCTCTTCAGTATAGAGACAGCTGACTTTGCATCTGTAAAGATAGCTATTTGCGTCTCTTTATTTTCCTCCATCAAGAGCATTTCTGCTGCAGTTTTCAGAGCCTCTACCTCCGCTTTGAAGTTACTTGAGAACTTTCCAGTTGCCACTGAATGTGTTTTTTTCACTCCATTTTTTAAATTTAGGAGAATTCCTCCTCCATTCTCTACTGAATTTTTGGCTGATCCATCTGTATATGCATGGGTCCAATTGCTGCTTGGGTAATGTTCTTTTATGTAGTTTAGGGTTATTTCTCTTCTTTCGGTTTCATGCTGAGTGTTCTTTTTCTCAATACCAGGAATGTTTTCTATCATCCCAGGCAGTTGCTGCTGTCTCCAAGCTGGGAACTTGTCTGCATTGTAAATGGGTTTGACTGTTGATATGTTAAGTATGGGATCTGCCCTAATCTTTCGTTTTGCAGTTTCTACAAAGTTGCTACGCTTCAGTCTTCCCTTTCCAAAACCACTAAACCTTTTATACATAGGGTGGTCTGTCAATCTTCTAAATTTTTCAGCTTGTTGCTGGGCTCTGCTATCTCTTCTATCCTGCATTGGTTGTAAACAAGTGATCTTTTCTAATTCATTAATAGGCGTTGTCTTCAGGCTTCCAGTTATGATTCGCATTCCTTGATTTTGGACTCTACTTATTTTGTTAAAGTTTGACTTAGCTGCTGTTGCCCAAGCTGCAATGCCATATTCCAGTACTGGCCTCACCCGTCCAGTATATAACTTCTTGAGAACTTTCTCATCTGCTCCCCACGTTGTACCAGCAAGCTTTTTCATGATTGCCATTCTTTGCCTTGCTCTTGTTCGATTTTTCTCAACCTGTGTCTTCCATGTCAGGTGACGATCAAAGGTGACCCCTAGATAGTTTGGATTTTCTTCATGGCGCAATATTTTTCCATTCAATACCAGCTTAGGTTGCTGAGTTTTAGTTGAGAGGGAGAACACTGTGCATGTTGTTTTCTCCTCACTTATCTTCACTAGCCATGATTTTGACCAGTCCTCTAGCGCTAATAGGGCTTGCTGTATTCTGCTGTTAGCTGTACTAATATATTCTTCAGATGTCCATATGGCTAGGTCATCTGCAAAGGATGATGTGTGTACTCTGGCTGGGAAATTTTCCGTGATGTAGTTTATATATGCTAGGAATAATGTTGGTGAAAGAACTCCTCCTTGGGGGACACCTTGCTCCAATAGCATCATTTTGCTGGTGCCATGAGTCTGGTCAAGTCAAGTCTGGTTGAGTAAATTACTGGGAAACGATAGGATAAATTGTCATGGGCGATCAGAGGAAAAGAATACACCGGGGGAGCGGGTATTCGTAAGGGCCAATAGAATTGCAAGGATTAGGCCACGTGATAAGAAGGGTTGAGAAGGGCCACGGACAAAGGGAGTCAGTCGGAGTTGGGAAGCCATGACAGACAGATCACGAAAGCAGAGAAGTGTGTCGGCTGAGAACTGAATATCCCTTGTGGCGATGAAACGCCGAGAATCGTCGACGGCAAGTAACTTAGTGTACGCTAGATATTTCAAGCGTGTACCGATTGATGAGAACAGCGTTGCCGCGACCAGGCGGGTGGACATGTTACAGCACGGAGTCGAGTGGTGTGCCGTGTGCAGAGGTTGCCGGCCTGTGAATGGAGGCGCCATGCGACGATATGTAACTGGACTGTAAGTAGGGTAGAAGAGTGTATGTGTAGACCATTGTAGTTGATTAGATAGCCTGGATAGTAGGACGTAATACAATCAGTGTGTAAACAAATGTCGTGGGTGTACATGTACCTTTGAATATCCCAGTGATTGTGTCGCATAGGAACAATACATGATGCCATTCTATCACTCGGTGGTGACTAGTTGTGTTCACGGTGTATCAGTGTGTGATTCCTAAAGAGTGTCAACGTAGCCGCACCTCAATACCCCTAGTTACGTCAGAAAGGGCTCGTTGGCAACTTGGGGGCATTCGTCCTTCAAAAGAACTCGGCAAAATTGAGGCAATGGTTATCATGGTAGTGAACAAGTATGTATGTATTGTCAGCTACACATTTTTCAATAAACCATAAACAGTTAAGGCTATGTACACCAACAAGATAATAGTACAAGCGCATGGATTATAGATAACAGAAAACCATGGCTAGGTGTTGAACATAGGGCGCTTGAGCTTATGTACAAGAAAGTAACCCGCAGTGAGCGAGGTTCAACAGCTCAGGAAAGTAATAGGTTGTATTAAACGTTGAAAAGCATAAGTAAGAATATGGGGCAACTTGATGCAGGTGATGGTTTCAAAGTGAGGTATCATCAGTGAAGTTAGCATTCATGTTGCAAAGTACAATGGAGCAGTCAGCGCCAATTCTGCGAAAGCTAAGAAAATGAGTAGCAGCAATACAAACAACGGAACATACGTCGATACTCAACGTTATAATTTCTGAGTAACTTGGCGTTGGGCATGAGCGATAACACTTTAAAATATTAGGAAATCCCGGAAAATAGAAATACAGAAACATTATGGCATCTTGCCACAGGAATAACAGTGTGAAGCCGTATTCAGGGGGCTGCATGCATTAGAATGCCGGCATAGACTAATTATGTCAAAACTAGTATCTGTTCCAGAAATGTGTTCCAGGACAGTGAGTAGTACACTATGAGGTATCTACACCATTGATGTGGAGCTGCACCTGACGATCAAGGTAATCCTTGTCGACCTGTGAGTGAAACGGGGACGGCCACGCTGAGTTGGATCAAGCCCGGAAGCAAGCGGAAGTGAACCGAGCATAGGGATCAAGCCACTGGAAACATCGCTGGATATATACAGGGCAAGTTAATTCTAATTAATTTTCTATGTGTACTGCTCAATTACAGAGAGCTATTAGACACCTTTGTATGATATTGTGCAATCAGCCTGATGAATTAGATTGTGCTTCCACAGGGATGATGGTGGTTAGTTAATCTTGTCTGTTACAGGTTACCAAAACAAGATCAGCGACAACACTGACTGCGTGTACTGATAGTGATATATATAGTCGGACTAATAGATAACAGATAATCATGTCTACCTTGGCAGACTTCATAGCTCTAGGTGAGAAGTGTGGTTTCACAGGAAAAGAGCTTATGACGTGGGCGGAGAATAAAGTGACTGAACATCAGAAGCAAGAACGGGAAGATAGAGCAGCAGCCAGAGATTTTGAAAGGCAGAAATTAGCAGCACAAGCAGAGCTCGAAGAAAAGAAATTAGCAGCACAAGAAGCGGCAGCTAAAGATGCCAAAGAACTTGAGCTACAGAAATTAGCAGCACAAGAGGCAGCACTAGCTTTCGAAAAAGAGAAACTGGCAGTACAATTAACATTGAAAGACAAAGATGTGGAGGGTAGTATTAAAGTAAAGATGCTAGAACTGGAGAAAGAAACTGAAGTTGAAAAAACTAAGTTGGCAGCCAAAGCATTGGACCCAATTCGAAGATATCAAGGTATTATCAGGAACTTTGCACAAGGGGATTCCATCTCTGCATGGGTTACCAACTTCGAAGTGTTGATGAACCACTACAAGGTGCCAGTTGAAGAGTGGGCGATCCTCTTCCATAAGCATTTGGCCCTGGAGCCATTGAAGGTTGTAGAGGGCATCCCAGAGCATCGGCGAACTGATTACAACTATGTCAAGGAAAGAGTCTTGGCACATTTTAGTTTAGATGAGGCGGGTTTGAGAACCGCATTTAGAGTGCTGACTCCGAAGTCGAACCAAACCTTCATGGATTTCATTGCCGAAACTCAATCTCTATATGACAAATGGCTGAAAGCAGCTAGAGTAGGCAACGACCCCGAAAAGCACAGAGACCTGATGCTGAGAGATAAAATTATTTCAGCTGTGCCAGACTCCATGGCAACGTTCCTGCTTGAAAATAAATGCGCCACAATATCTGAAATGGAGTCCAAGGGTGAGGCGTATTATAATGCCCATAGGGAGATTTTTGCAGAGGGGGCACAGCCAGAACTTACAGTAGGAGCAGCTGCCAGGTTCTCTGATCGAAGGCAATCATACGGACCCAGAAGTAGATATCAACCAATGAATAGATATACACAAATCCCACCGAGACAAGCGGACGTAGTTCGAACTGGCCCAGTAAGAGAATGTAAGTATTGTGATCGCCAACACGGGTCGTTGGAAATGTGCGACCGAAATCCTGAGTATAAGTCATACCTCAAGAATATGTCGGTCAGAAGAAGCAATAGGTATGCAGACTATAGAGACAGTCTGAAATGCTGGTTATGTAGAAGCTATGGCCACTTGGCAAGGACGTGTAGTCTGAGAAAACTGAATGAAGACACCAACATGGCATACGCCATGTCCAGCAGCGACGAGGATGAACAACAAGACACAAATGCAACACATATATATGACTGTCAGGGCGATATGACTGACAACAAAGTGTATATGCAGGAAGCCAACTCTGCATACATAACAAACGGAAATCTGGACGTTCGACGAGCATTAGTGAATGGTTTTGCAGTGAAAATGGTTAGAGACACAGGGACAACAATTGTGGGGGTAGACAGGAAGATGGTAAGAGACGAAGACTATACAGACGAAAGAGTGACGTGCAGAACATTTGGCGGGGCGTTAGAGCAGTATAGAGTAGCTTGGACAGACATTGACTGTCCTTACTACAAAGGGCGAAAAAAAGCGGCAGTGTTACCACATCCCACAACAGAGCTAATATTGGGCAACATCACAGAGGTCAAAGAGTGCACACCCCAGGACATAGACAAATGGGAAAAAGAGAACTTAGAAATAGCAGATTGCGATGCGGCATGGACATTCCCGACAGAAGACATTAAAATTAAAGGAGATGATGACCCATCAGACATAGGAACAGACATTTATCAGACAGACGAAGAATACAGAAGAATTCAAGGACAAACAAGGGACCCTAGTACAGGGACCGTACAGGGAATGTGTCCCGACGATAACGACACAATCATGGACGATAGGCATGGACCAGTTGATAATTGCGAAGAACTAAGACAGTTGACACAGCAAGAACTGACATGGGATACATTAAATTTTAGGCCAGACCTAACAGAGTACGAAAAGGAGAAAGTAGTCTTTGGGGTTGAAAACTTTAGAGTGGATTGTCCACAGTTCAACGACAGCACAGCAATGGTGAAACAATTTTTTAGGCCATACTTGACTCACACATGTGCTAACAGGTTAGAAAAACAAATGGTACAACAAGCATGTTCAGCACAAGAGAGTAGGGCAGTATCTGGGTATAGGTTACAGGACGAAGAGGTTGTATGTAAGAAGAAAAACAGTCAAGAAGAAAGGTCAAAAGAGAAGGTGAAGATAAAACAAACAGATGTTACAGACTACACAGAATCGGGTTGGGAGAATGAAATTCCCCCAAAGAGGCCACAGGTACGGTACACTGACACAGACGCTCTGTTAGCACAATGGCAACAAGAGGAAATTCCAAAAGATCAAATAAATAAACGAACACAGGACATCAAAATAAGGAATTGGAATAGGTATTGGAAAAGTATAGGGTTAACAGATGAGGAAAGGAAAGAAAAGACAAAAGAAATAGATAAGTTCAAATCAATAACAACATATATTACACAAGAAGATGCAAATCATTGTACAATACTACATGTTAAGGAGACATCACATGTTCCTACGTGAAACTCTTATCGTGGGATATGTATGTTGTATATACTTGTAATGTATAAAATCTATGTCTATGTGATTGGTTTAGGTAGAATTGTTGTAGTAGAATGAATGCATTGATAGGTATAATGTTGATTGAAGTAACATGATGATATGGTAAAGTCATCAGAGGGAAAAACAGTACAGAGGTGTAATATTCGGGGTAAAATATTTATATGAGATCGTTGAATGCTAGCCAGGACAGGACCTAAGAAATGGCACATCGACTAGATGACAAGATGATCTGGTCAGATTAGGGACAGAATCCCAATAGTACAATATGGTATACGGTAATACTATAACCTAAGAAATCATGTGTGCATACAAGGTGACTGATCCAGTGGATAGCACGTTGGGGTACTGACCATGAGAACAACATGTCAACGTAGGAAATTTGATATGAGGGTGGTAATGTAATATGCAAATGTGTAAACATACGTATGCATGTATAGATATATATATAGATAGATATATACACCTAAGGCTGTTATTAATTTCAGATAGTTAAGGGGTATAAATGACTGAGCAGAAGAGATAGTGACAAAGGTACCTCAAAGATGTTACCTCACTAGCTGACTGAAGAGGGAGAGAAAGACAAACGATGAAAGGATGAAGAGAGGGAATGAGAGAGAGAGAACAGAGTGCAAGTGAAATTGAAGGAAAGGATACAAGGATAGTGTAGTAGGATTATTAGTAGTACCATTGATAATAGTACCAAGTGGTAGTACTGTGTACATATAAGATTTCAACTTGTAGCACTTCAGCATGGCAGTAGATGTATATAGAGGTATATAAGGGTCAGGGTATTAGGAACACTACAAGGAAAAAGTTGGTAGTAAGAACACCAGGCATAAACATAAGGCAAATGAAGGGAATAGATAGCCATAGAGCACAAGTAACTAATGGCAGCCGACCACGCACACACGTTGACAAGACAAATACAAGAGTCATAGGTACTCGCACCAAAGAGATCCACAGTCGTAGCATAGACTACTCAGGAGCAAGATAGAGCTTAAACAAAATATGGGTGAAATTGATATGTCTGCAATACACACGTTCCTGCACCCAGGGCTTAAGGGCTGGGGAGGGTGTCAGTTGCTTGTACCGAGGTATAAATGAGGAACCTTATGGGAATGTCCGGGGTGGGACATTGGGACTCATAGTAGGTTGGTCCTCAACTTGCCGAATACAAAGGGGGTTGAGGCCACACGAGGTCTATTTGGGAATAGACGGATATTCGTGTCCGACATTATAATTTGTGTGAAGGTATGGCAGAATATCAACGTAACACAGAGGGAAGTTAAAGGGAACTGAAAAGCAAGCTCAAAGGCATGAGGCAGTAGACAGATATGTGCGACCAGTGGACAGGCATGTGCGACCAAGCTGACTCATGTCAAGTGTAGAGATAACGAAGAACCCAAAAATGTAGAACATTTTTGAAATTGCGGGGGGCATATGCCATGAGTCTGGTCAAGTCAAGTCTGGTTGAGTAAATTACTGGGAAACGATAGGATAAATTGTCATGGGCGATCAGAGGAAAAGAATACACCGGGGGAGCGGGTATTCGTAAGGGCCAATAGAATTGCAAGGATTAGGCCACGTGATAAGAAGGGTTGAGAAGGGCCACGGACAAAGGGAGTCAGTCGGAGTTGGGAAGCCATGACAGACAGATCACGAAAGCAGAGAAGTGTGTCGGCTGAGAACTGAATATCCCTTGTGGCGATGAAACGCCGAGAATCGTCGACGGCAAGTAACTTAGTGTACGCTAGATATTTCAAGCGTGTACCGATTGATGAGAACAGCGTTGCCGCGACCAGGCGGGTGGACATGTTACAGCACGGAGTCGAGTGGTGTGCCGTGTGCAGAGGTTGCCGGCCTGTGAATGGAGGCGCCATGCGACGATATGTAACTGGACTGTAAGTAGGGTAGAAGAGTGTATGTGTAGACCATTGTAGTTGATTAGATAGCCTGGATAGTAGGACGTAATACAATCAGTGTGTAAACAAATGTCGTGGGTGTACATGTACCTTTGAATATCCCAGTGATTGTGTCGCATAGGAACAATACATGATGCCATTCTATCACTCGGTGGTGACTAGTTGTGTTCACGGTGTATCAGTGTGTGATTCCTAAAGAGTGTCAACGTAGCCGCACCTCAATACCCCTAGTTACGTCAGAAAGGGCTCGTTGGCAGCTGGTTTGTCCTTGTACTTTTGTCCTGGCAGTTCTGTTCTCAAGGTAGTGGCTGATCCATTTGTACATTTTCCCACAGACATGAATTTTTTGCAGTTTTACTTTCAGTCCTTCCTTCCATACGTTATCAAATGCTTTTTCTAAATCTATCCAGACCGCTAGTGTGTGCTTTTTCTCTTGGAAGGCATCCTCTATTTCCTGAGCTATATAGGTTATTTGATCTTCAGTGGATCTGTACTTTCTGAATCCTGCTTGGTGAGGTGTTAAGAGTTGGTTTTCTTCCAGATGCCATGTTAGCCTGCCATTGATAATGCGTTCCATTAATTTTCCTACACAGCTAAGAAGACTGATAGGTCGATAGCCATTTGGTTCTTCCAGGTCTTTTCCTTTCTTTGGGACTGGTATTAGTATAGCTTCCTTCCATGCCTGTGGGACTATTCCCCTCTTCCAGCTGTAATTTAGGACTGCTAGCAGTTTCTTTTTTGCCTTAGTGCCTAGTCCTATTAGCATTTCATTTGTGATTCCATCCTTTCCTGGTGATGTCTTCTTTTTTAGGGTATTCATTGCCTGTTCCATTTCTTCCATTGTTAGATTTGCCATCATATATTCTGCTGCAGTCTCTGTATATCTATGATGTATCTGATTATCTTTGATTGCTTTCTTCTGTTCGGCTGTAATATCAATGTGGTTTGCACTGGCATAGTGTTCCATTAGTGCATTTGCAGCCTTTTTTCCTGTAAGCAAGGCATTTCCTTGTTTAATTGTTATTTGTTTGTTGCTAGGTCCTTCATTGTTCATGGCTTTCACTAGTTTCCATAGTTTGTTTCCATCCCTGTCAAAATTCAGGTTTTCTGTTTTTTTCCTCCAACAATCTCTTGTTGTTTGATTTACTGTTCTTTTATATTTTGCTGAGATGGCTTTGAGAGAGATGTTCGCTTCAGTTGTTTGTTCTCTCTCTGCGGTCTTCCTAGCATCTTCAACTTTGTCCTCCAAAATTTGTAGTTCTTCAGTCCAGTATGGTTTGTCATTTTTCCTCGCTCCTCTTGGAATAGACACAGTGGCCGCCTGTATTATTGCTCTGTTTAGACTTTCCACGATTTGCTTCATGTTTCCATATCATGTATTTATGTTTTCACGATATTTGTCTGTTAGTATGGCAAATCTGTCCCAATCTGCTCGTTTGTAATTCCAACGGGGCAAAGGCTTTTGCTCCTGTGGAACATACTCCATATTTATTACAAGCTTGATTGGTCTGTGGTCACTACCTGCTAATTGGTCAAGCACATGGCGATCGATTTTGTGGAGGATGTCTCCTGTGCAGAAAGCTAAGTCTGGAGTAGAAGTGGTAATCCATCTTCTGGAGTAGAAGCTTGGTGTGTCATCCGCTTTGTTGAGTAGATGGAGATTTGAGTCTATTTCCCAGTCCTCCACTTCATCTCCTCTTTTGTCAGTATCTGCGTATCCCCATCTTTCTGAACGGCTATTAAAGTCTCCGACAACAATGCAATTTGTGTCAGTTATTTCCATGTTTGAGAGTCTAAGATCCTTATCTGCCGGGCTATACAGATTGTAAATTCTTATTTTCACGTCCTTTATCATTATATCAACAGATCATAGGTTCGAATACTTCATTCCTTCCTTCATTTAACCACACACATAAACACGGGGCCTCGTTCAACCTGCTTCATCACCGTTGGTTATAACTGAGATCCGTTTGATTTTGGGTGTGAGTTTTGATTTTCCTAACATGTTTGCTTTCATTCGAGGTAGTCGTTCGAATACACATCGGGGAGGATTTTTAAAATTGATTTGAACCCCCAGGTCGATCTAATCTATAATAGATACCAATGAATGTTTTAGAAGGTCAAGGCGGCCGGCGTGACACTGACCACACCAGCCACCGAGTGCCGATTGGTCTATGAAAATATGGGTTTAGCACCATATACCTAATGCGAAGTAGAAGTGTGAAAGTTTCTTGTACTTAATGGCCATAGGGATGAAAGTCGTCGATGGAATGCCGAGAATACCATGGGCGGAAAATAGAGCAATCTCCGAGGAATTAGATGAGGCAGACTCGCAAGGACGTGATTACCAACATCGCAAGCGAATCGTCGTTACTTGTCACTTTCTGAGAAGAGAATCTTTGAACACCGTTGTAGAAACTGAGAAGAGAATCTTTGAACACCGTTGTAGAAACTGGGAAGAGAATCTTTGAACACCGTTGGGGAAGCTGAGAAGAGAATCTTTGAACACCGTTGTGGAAGCTGAGAAGAGAATCTTTGAACACCGTTGTGGAAACTGAGACGATCTAGAGATGTTCAGCCCATAGATCGTGTCTATGTTATTAATGCCCATAGAGATATGTTGAGAGAGGAGGACTAAGACGCCATGTAGACGCCATGCATAAAAAAAAAAAATGCGTCACAGGACACATTCGTGTTTCTAGACATCGACATCTGCCGAAGAGGATTGAGCACACGCGTGTCTGTCCCGACAGTTGTTAATGAATCAATAAGCGAATCTTGCATCCATAACAATTTCTTACTGAACCATCAGTTGTATATTTGATTATTGTTCAAGTACGCCATTCGCCCTTACCCTCATAGTAAATTAAAAACAAGATGGCAGGTACTTCTACACCTCGGGGTGGAAAAGCTTAGAATAAGTACTCCTCCATCTTGTTTTTAATTTCTCACATGTCCTAGAGTGCCTGAGCTCATCATCAAGTGCCACGGCAGCTCTCGTAGGCGTTCATGGCACTCCACAAATCTCGGATGTTGGTGTTCTGGATTACCTCTGCTGATAATATTCCTTCGTGCCACCGTCCCAGTCCATCCAGCATCATTTCTCTTGGTCTGCCTCTGCCTCTCTTCCCCTCGATCTTTCCGGTCGTCACGATGTTCTTCAATGCCTCTCTTCTCTTCACATGTCCAAAGAAAACTGTTTGTCTCTTTCTTATTGTTATATATAATGTTCTAATTTCATTAGCCTCCTTCAGACAATCGTCGTTAGTTACTCTCACAGTCCATGTAATTCGCAACATTCGTCTCAGGAACCACATCTCGGCTGCTTCCAAGTTCTTCTTAATTGTGCTATCATTAGGTAATAAGGTGAGCTGGGCAAGCGCTCAGAGGACATCCCTCAAGTAGACGCGGTGCTGATCTTTGCGTTAAAGAGTATTCAGCAGTGTAAGCTTGTCAAAGCTCTGATTTTGTTTTCTTTTGTTCGCACGCTTTGAATTCAACCGTAGTCCATACACGTGCTACTACGCTGATTTTTGCCTGTGTATTAGTTACTCTCTATTACCAGCGTCTCTTGCCATCAGACGAACCTATTCCGACTTCTGAGGTATAAAACCCGGACATGAATACAACAAGTTACATTTGCCACAGTGGATCAGGCGTGGTGAATGTAGCTTCACAATAGAGATATACCAAGTTCGTTGTCAGCCGCAGGTAATTTGGGAGCGGATCGCTTTGCGCTGATTTTCGCAATGGTATGAGCTCCGGCCGTTCGGAAAGCAGTTGCAAACTACTGAATGAACAATTGTCTAGATAATAACAAACAGCCAATAAATGATGTGGTTGAATGCGACGTTATGTAAAAGACATGCAACTTACTTTTTTATATTTGGTTAGACTCGGCATAATGTGCCATGCGGATAAGCGAATCTCGTATACTCTCGTAAGTAACGTGACTGCCACAGAGCAGGTGCCGGATTACGCCATAGAAAAGATATGAAGAAGTCTCGAGGACAGAAGTGCAAAGAAGAGCGAAGGGATACAGGTTGACAACGAGAAACGTCACACCACCGCAATCGTGACAACAAAAACATACGTTGTGCGGCGATCAAGGTGAACGGTCGTGTATTGGAATTTGGGAACAACTTGGTGTAGCTATTGGATGGTTTGAAGGCTAGCAGTGGACTCCAAGTTAATAACAGCTAGAAGCATATATTGGGAACGTCATGGATTCGAGAACGACGGGCAGACTCTAGACAGAATCGTAGGAAGATGACCGCAAGGACGGCCTGAATGAACGAAGGAAAGAGAAGTATTACTGAGTGACGACAAGACGAACGTAGAACAGGTTTGATTACTTAATGTTAGTGCACGCTTATATTAGAAGCCATCCAGGCAACAACGGGAAATCTAATTGTACACCACAAAATGTATCATGACTCTGTCAACTCTGTAATAAAGCGGTGTTACATTTTACTTCGTATTTCAAAGTTCATCTGTGAATTCAAAGACAATTATCGTTACGCCGTTTTAGTGAGCCAGTTCCTTCTGTAAGTTAGAACATATCTACATGGCAAAGCACAGCGAAGTCGGACTTATGGCATGACAGTGACGACGGTGAGAATCAGCAGTGGTTCGAATCGCGCCGATAACTTACGGAGTATGTGAGCCGGCCGCTCAGAAAGCAATGGAAAATGACTGAGCGTAATCTTGCCAAGAAATCAACAATCAGATGAAAGATGCTGATGTTGACAGCAATGTCCTGTAAAGGATATGCAAACAATTTTTTTTTCCGCCCTATGATTAAAGAACCCTTTCACACACCTGATGTGTGTGTGATGTGGTTAGAATGAAGCCGACCGCCTTTATTCCACAGACATTTCTTGGCACCCATGTTAGGATGGGACGACCTCGGAGCTCGGGTCAAATGTAATATTCCGCCCCGATACAGATTCGAACCCATGACCATCAGACCGGCAGGCGAGCGTCTAGCCACTCCTCTACCAAGGCTATCTTACGCACGGTAGCTATACCACATTATTGAAAACATGTGTGGATGTGCCGAGCTTACAAAATCAGCCGAGGAGTTATGTTACAATATTGCACTATGTTGGTCTGCTCAGCGTAAGGTCCGACCCCCCCCCCCCCCCCTTCCCCCTTTCCTCCAAGGTGAAGCATTCTCCTGGCCACATTTTGTTGCCGTTGTCGACCCTGTCTCACTACATGGGTGTCATACAACATTCTTGGCGGTAAGGCGGCCGGCATAGTACCGACTACGTAAGCCACCGTGTGCTGTTTGGTAGAGAAAATATGAGCCTAGAATCATACAGTGTGCCAGGAAGGCATGGGGAAGAGGTCCTTTATCTTCTAAAGAATGTAAAGGACCATTTTACATGCCTTTTATGCAATCATAAATGGCGCTAGACCCACATTATTATGTTATAGATTGTCCTGAATAAATTCCCAATATACGGAAGTGAGGCTAAGCAGCCATGTGCAGGACGTGACGATTCCTTGGGTGAGCCAAGTACCAGAGCGCTGTGTGTCAGCTCTGCAAGTATGGAAGCCTCCTTGGATGGCGGGGGATGCCCATGGTCTGCTCCTGCCTTCCATTGAGAGCTGACCAGGATGTCTTCTGCCGTTCTAACTTGACCAGCTGGAATGTATGTGACAAGACAACAGTGAGAGTCGAAAGTCCTTCGAAACATACGGGAAGGTTAAACCGGTGAACAAACGCCCGCAGAAATCGGATATGCGGACCTAACGGCGCAAGAACGCAGCTATGCTGTAAACAAGCACAGCGCAACTATGTCCGGGTGAGAGTACGAATGTCCCTCGAAACACCCGGGAAGGTTAACCCGGTCAACACCCACAGAAGTTGGACGTGTCGGACGCAGATCCGTAAACAGGCACATCGCAATCACGCCCGAAACATCTCTCCGGACAAACGCAGAAGAAGAAGATGAAGAAGAAGAAGAAGAAGAAGAAGAAGAAGAAGAAGAAGAAGAAGAAGAAGAAGAAGAAGAAGAAGAAGAAGAAGAAGAAGAAGAAGAAGATTGTACTGAATAAGAATAGTTAGTAGAGGTCAGCATGGCCGAATGGAAAAGAACGCGTGTTCTTAAACATCCAGTGTGCTGATGGCGAGGTAATGGGTTCAACCCTTACACCGGACAGTTGGACTAAAATGTTGACCTCTCGTCCTTGACATGGGGACAAAAATTACAAGTACCTCTGAAGTCGGAGTGGGTTCGTCTGCTAGCGAGGACACTGAAATCGGGAAAGCTAATCCACACGAAAAATTCATTCCAACACCGCCATAAGTAGTGTATGGACTACGCTTGAGTTCAAAGCAAGCGATAGAAAAAAAACATTTTGCTTGTGAGTAGCTGTGGCGCAGTGACTAGAGCTTCTTCTTCCCCACTCGGCTGGTTTGAGTTTAAATCCCTGACGGTGCGGGGTTTTACGATCCAGTCTCATAAACATGGATACCAGAAAATGCTCTTGGATATTCAAGCTATCTACTTCGAACCCTTAATGTCGAGATGATGAAACTACACTCACCGTGCCACAGACATCGATATGTCTTACAGCATGGGGCCAAATGCAATGTTGTCATGACTATAATGCGTATTTTCCTGAAACGCATGCATTACCTATGTACATAGTTCATTGCTTTCAAATGCCTCTATTTCATATTTAATTCTGCCTGTCTTTCACAACCTCCATTCTCTGACAGGCCGCCTCTCTCCCTCTCTCGCTCTCTTTCTCTCTACCCTCCTCTCTCTCTCCTTAGCTCTATCTCCCTCCCCATCATTTCTTGTTCCATCGCCGATATTTTGATTCAGTGAGCTCTATTGGAAACGGGTGCGCCCTAGAAAGCGCTTCATCATGTCTGTGGCTTCCCTTCATGACAACCGCTGGCGTATTATATTTCATCCAGAAAACCAACGACTTCGTTCCCCAGAGAGATAAACAGGCGATAGACCACGTGATTAAGTACCAATCCTCGCCAGCTACTACTTATTATAGGACTCAGGCAGTTCCCCCAGGTCCCAGGGGGTCATTTTGTGGGAGCTAGCACTGTTCTCCCAGCCCTGAGTTATTTGTGGTTATGTCCCCTTGAGAAAAGCGACGTTAGGTCAATATTACATAGTCAAAAATATTGGGCTGGGTCAATATTATATAGTGCGCAGAGTGGGTTGGGTTAAAAATAGATTGTCAGTACAAGTCGTGAGAGGTAATATTAATACACATATGTGTGTACAATGATTGATATAGGGAGTATGCGAAGCAGGCATACATCAGAATATGTATAGAGTTAGTTGTATGTCCTTTGCAGCATTCAATTCCAACATCTTTGGCTATTTGTGATTTTCTAGAGAATTTTACATTACATTGTTTGCCATTGTTTTCGGAACATCTTCCTTTCGTCACAATTCATTTCCTATTAGGACATAGTTCCACAACCTAATTACTGCAAGCCTTCTCATCCTTAGACATCCAATGCAGCCGAGACTTTTACCATTGTGAAATTAAACGCAAGGCGGTATACTTCGGAATAGTTGATTCTGCATAGCTACTTGCGGGTCTCCATAGATAGAGAGGTTGGGGGCAGAAACCTGGCGGGTCTCTACAGATAATGGGGGTAGGAACCTGGCGGGTGTCTATAGATAGAGATGGGTGCAGGAACCTGGCGGGTCTCCATAGATAGAGATGTTGGGGGTAGGAACCTGGCGGGTGTCCATAGATAGAGATATTGGGGGTAGGAACCTGCGGGTGTCCATTAATAGAGAGGCTGGGGATAGGAACATGGCGGGTCTCCATAGATAGAGAGTTGGGGATAGGAACATGGCGGGTCTCGATAGATAGAGAGGTTGGGGGTAGGAACATGGTGGGTCTCTATAGATAGAGAGGTTGGGGGTAGGAACATGGCGGGTCTCTATAGATAGAGAGGTTGGGGGTAGGAACATGGTGGGTCTCTATAGATAGAGAGGTTGGGGGTAGGAACATGGTGGGTCTCCATAGATAGAGAGTTGGGGATAGGAACATGGCGGGTCTCGATAGATAGAGAGGTTGGGGGTAGGAACATGGCGGGTCTCTATAGATAGAGAGGTTGGGGGTAGGAACATGGTGGGTCTCTATAGATAGAGAGGTTGGGGGTAGGAACATGGTGGGTCTCTATAGATAGAGAGGTTGGGGGTAGGAACATGGTGGGTCTCCATAGATAGAGAGTTGGGGATAGGAACATGGTGGGTCTCTATAGATAGAGAGGTTGGGGGTAGGAACATGGTGGATCTCTATAGATAGAGAGGTTGGGGGTAGGAACATGGTGGGTCTCTATAGATAGAGAGGTTGGGGGTAGGAACATGGTGGGTCTCTATAGATAGAGAGGTTGGGGGTAGGAACATGGTGGGTCTCTATAGATAGAGAGGTTGGGGGTAGGAACATGGTGGGTCTCTATAGATAGAGAGGTTGGGGGTAGGAACATGGCGGGTCTCTGTGACATATATGTCATCATCTCGCAGTCTTTTCCAGCAGACGTTGCTAGGACACGCTATCTGAAGAGTAGAAGCTATTAAAAAGCCCGACGGGAGAATTAACGAAACGAAATTTCGTTTCGTTTTAAAACAATTGATTGGCCGCGCCCCGGAAACACAGGCTTAATCTAGACAAAGGCTTGTTAGACAAAGCGGTCTGGTCAATCGCCATGTTTCTCCAATGTTAGCGGGTGACCCATTGTTAATGGGTTAATTTAAAGCCCACTTATTCTCTGCGTTTTAGGTGAGCATTATATTATATACAACATATCATGTTATGTATTAGGATAAATGCTTTGAGGCAACTAATATCATGATTGAAGTTGTGTGTGTGTGAAAATTAGGAGAATCGCTTTCATTGAAATGTTGGTTTACGTCACAGAGTCTGGACATCGCCATGTTGTCCAGTCAGTCTTCATAAAGCTTACAATATAATCTTGCTATGAGTCATTCTTCTGAGATGATTTTGTGAACTTACTTTATTCCTAAATACTTATTTTTCACAACTGGTCTCTGTGTTATAAAGGTTTTTTTTTCCTGAGTGCTTATGATGGAGAAATATTACTATCTCACATTTGTGTACAACTTTAATATAGTTTGTTAGATAGAGAGAGAGAGAGATATTCTCGCTTGACTTTTTCATGCACTTAGGAGTTAATCTTTTGTTTACCTGGTTGTAAATACACAGAGATTGTCTTGTAGTCTTTTATTTTCATAAATGATGTTATGGGATTTTCATGTGGTATGATATACATAATCTCAAGTGTATGGGAAAAGATTCCCATGATTTCTCTTTTATGAGTATTTTACCTTTTATGCTCATGATTGTTACTGCTTAATGCTGTAATAAATGCTGTTATAAGATTGTCATTTGGTATGATATATCTATATATAATCTCAAGGGAGTGGGAAATGACACCATGCTCTTGTGTTTTTACTTTGAGATGTTGGGTAATACCCACTAGAGAGTTCATACCATGTTTAGTAAAAGACTAACAAGGTTTTCTGTTATTCATCATATGTATATTCTATTCATGATGTTACTGTTGGAGTAGATCTTTTAACTCCCCCCCCCCCATTGGGGACAAACACATGATGATGATGATGATGATGATGATGATGATGAGGTCGCAGGAGGAGATGACTGATTGGTAGCTAGCCTTTTTGCCATTTGTCAGTGGTAGTCACATAATGCTGTTTGTAACTATGGAAAGGAGATTTATGAATTGTGTACATGAGGACATTGTCTCAGGAACTTTTTCCATGATGTGACAGCGGTACTATCAAAAGATGTTTGCATATTTAGGAGGTGAAGAAAACCTCCCAGGAAGCTCCAGTATCAGTCCCGAAGAAATGTACCTATTGAGTAGATATCTCACTCACATTTGGAGTGAGACAAAACTCTACAGTAGGCGACAAGTGCTAGGCAACTATTGTCACCTTTCTTTCTTCTCCCCTTTTGTTTCCTCTATTTTTATTATTATACACTGGTATCGGAATGTTTATTTTGTTATTTACACTGATATCAGAATATATGTTTTATTATGATAACTGATATCAGAATATATATTTAATTATGATACAGGGGTATCAGAATGTATGGTTTATTATGATCCATTGTTATAAGAATGTATATTTTATTATGATACACTTATCAATGTTTGGGTTGTATTACTAATCTATATCGACCCTGTTCTTCTTCACTCTACATAGGCGCTAGAGATGGCGGTGGAGAATTGGCCTAGTCACCATGCTTGGCACTGGATTTATAGTCAACTTGTTTGGATTTAGAGGCAGGAAACTGGGATATCAGCCTCCTCTAATATTCTACAAAGAGTGCTGGTTACTGCTACTCACCCTGAACCTGAATGTCAATGCCTGGATAATTACTGGATTTTGAATATGCGGAAGTGGATTCCCTACCTCTGGGAATTTACAGATGGTGTGAATCTTTTCAATGTCTGCAAAGACATGAGGCATGTCTGGCCTAGATTGATACAGAGTATAACCTCTTCTAAAAGTCACCGCCTAATTCCACGTTCAACTGTCATATTCCAGAGGCTCATGGATAGTCTGGAATTCACCATCATTTACCAGTATGGATTTACCAACTGATTTTGTGAACTCCCAGCTTCCTTTGAATCTTCTCATCCATCATATCCCAGACATGGATAATCAAGCACCATACCAACTCCCGGTCAATCAAGTCGTATATTCAACTGAAGAAAGAATAACCTACATCTTAACCCAGAGAAAGGGGCTGGAATATTCATGCCCAATTCAAGTTAGTTCTGTCAGGAAATTCTAATGGATTATGTGATGTCACTCCTCATCCAAAGAGATACTGAAAGTGTTTGTGCCTGATCCTGATCAAATCAATCACAGGGACTCCTGTGTGTCACGCCACGCCAGAATGCTTCAGACTTATTTATACCTGTCTGTTATATCACCCTGGAACGCTCCTAGCCCAGTGACTTAGCAACTGTGACTTGAGAGATTACAGTATATCCACATTGGATTCATATGGATTACTCCTACATGTTTTTCGCGATGGATATATGATCCAGAAGTGAAAGTTCTGTGTGTGTGTGTGTGCAATCCCCAATTTTCTAGTGGATATATGCAAAGCAGCTGTTTTCCTGGATTATAGAGAGTGTGATTATGGCCAGACTTTTTCTAGTGGATATTGAAGGAGAGGGAGTCATCATCAGACCCATAGGATAGTTCTAGAGACAGATTAGATAGATTTTCTTTATCTATTTCTTTGTATGGATTATTTACTTTGTTTTGTGTTTGACACATGTATTTGATGTGAACCTTTTTTGGGGAAATATTTTTGGGGACTTCTGTTTTGGGTATACTTTGTGTGCATTGCCTGAAATATGATAATTTTGCATGTCCATATCACCATATTGTAGCCAACAGGGTTTTCCAGAACCCAAATGTTTCCACAATACAATTGTTTGTTTGTTTGGTTTAACAAAGCCTTGCAGTTACTTCATTGTTAACCTGTTGTTCCAAAATTGATGTTTATAGTCCAGTTATTGTTACTGTTATGTGATACAGTGAGTTATTGTTACTGTTATGTGATACAGTGAGTCATTGTACTGTTTTGTCTAACAGTGGCTGTTTTCCTTTGTCATGTAATCCAGTGTTGTGTCTAACAGTGGTTGTTGTCCCTCTGTTGTGTAATACTGTGGATGTGCATGACAGTGGATACTTGTCATTGTTTATATATATGTGGGAGATTAAATGTGGGGCGGGGCACTTACACATAGACACACCTTCTGGGTAGAGTGATTAGTACTCGGGTGTCTGTGGTAGAACTTCCCGGATCTCCCAGCCTTCTATGGGAAACATTTCTTCTATGTTAGTGTTGAACTTGCACCCTTTTCTGCCTTGTTCAATACTTGGGGGTTACGAGCCAATATATTAATTCCTATAGAGGGCGTGTTTGGGTTTTAGACCCCATTCATACTGAATACCCCTAGCGAAACTTGTCCTTATTCTAATTTATTATATTTACCACCCTACAGTCTCTATAGATAGAGAGGTTGGGGGTAGGAACATGGTGGGTCTCTATAGATAGAGGGGTTGGGGGTAGGAACATGGCGGGTCTCTATAGATAGAGAGGTTGGGGGTAGGAACATGGCGGGTCTCTATAGATAGAGAGGTTGGGGGTAGGAACATGGCTGAGAGGTTACTGTGCGGCCTCAAACTTCTAAGGCACCTAGTTCGTTAACATCGTAGGACTGAGAACGACTGGTATGTAATGCTATCACACTGTCTATTGATTCTTGTGGTTGGTGTGCTGGGATACCTTGCTTTCTCTATTAAGGGAGGTTTCCTGCGCAAATTGTGCACGTAAAAATCGCATGATAGTTGGACATCATAAAGAGTAAGCTTTAAGGCAGCTGCCCTGGCAAAATTGTTAGGCAAGAAACTCCACCCATGAGTAGACAAAGCCCGTTACCTTGGATGGAATCTGTCTAGAGGTAGCAATTGGGACACAAATACCTGCCCAAGCTAGACACGCTAATCTTTGAGGTGCTAACTAGGTGGGACATACTCTCTACTGACTTCCCTCTGTATATTCTTATCTGACATATTTGCACAACTGTGGCAACACATTTCCTATTTGGCACTTTTACAGCTGAATTGCACTCAACCTTTGTAGAAAAAGATCACCTTTCAAAACCGAACTGAGCCCAGCTTTTGTTTTTTCTTGACAACGAAGTAGTTGTGTTTTAATATTATTTATAATTTTGTTTTTTCTTTAGACCTGTTTGTGTTGTCCCGCCCCTGATGAAGATTTATAAAATCGAAACGTCGATTGTTGTGTCCTAGATTACTTATTTTTGTTTTATTATTTTATTGCTATGTATATTTTTTTATTGTCTCTACTTTTGAGGGATTTTCACTCTGTGATTTATGTTCCCTTTTATGGAGTCCGTTGTATGGTATGTAAACTGTGTCCATGTTTATTATGTCTCATCTTTTCGCAGGAGCTACACATACCTAACTGCTTGATTTATTATTGTTTTATCTCGACTTTTAAGACTTTTAAGACTACCATGCTGCACCTTTGCTTCTCTCCAAAGAGAATTCAGAAGAAAAAGTATTCGACAATGACCTAGCGCCTTACATGTCGGATAAGAGGGGTATGTGATTAATTTCCAGCGTTGAACAGTGCCCCGTTATGAAAGAGAAGATCCTCCGTAGTTGTTCCGGTGGCCTATGCTATGAGGATGTTTATATGTGACTTTATTGTTGTTGTTGTTCGTTTGATTTTGTTGCGTCGGCTCGATTTGATCTCGGCGTATTTCATGCACGTGCTATTACTTCTAGCGCACTGGACTGATTTTTGCGTGTGGATTTGCTTTCCCAATTAGCACTGTTCCTCGCCATCAGGCGAATCTACTCCAACTTCTCAGGTACTTGTAATTTACGTCACCAATTCAAGGACGACAAGTCAACTAGTTTGATTTTTTGTTGTGAACATAACTTTACCTATACGTTTTAAACGTAAGTTTTCCTATACTTTTATTAAAAGTATCTTTTCCTATACTTAAACATTTGTTTTATTGGTTGTTGAAAGGTTTTGCATTTTTATTATGTAATTTTACATGCGTCCCGCGTGTTACTGTATTTTGTCCGTGTATTTACAAAGCTTTGCATTTTTGCATGTAACGCGACATTTGCGACTAGATATTTCATTCTCGCCAATTTGTTAGTTTGATGACGGTGTTGGTGATGTTGATGATGCTGATGACGAGGATAGGATGTTTATCTTCTCCCATGCATACTGAATAGTAACTCTTTCAATCTCCTTGTATTCTCATTCACGCATAGAGCATATATAGACTGAAATATCACATTGAAATTAAAACAAGAATCGTGAAAACGCTTTTCGTAAAATTTAACATTAGGAAACATTGTAAAAATATAAAAATATCAATAACGATTTTTCCAATCTGTCGGAAAAAAAAAGAAAGAAAACTAGCTACCTAACTAAACCTGCTTCTTCAGCCTTGATTATACTTGACTCATTTCATCTCATGTTTTTCCTCTTGTACCTTACTGTGTCGACGTGAAGTATAAACAGCGGGAGAGTGCCCGCTTATGGGCTTCATGTTTCGATATTCCCATGGACTCTATTATTCCCTGCGTCCATCATTTACGTGGCCGGCCTCTTCCTCTGCTTCCCTCTGGTCTGTACATCATTGCTTGTTGTGGTATACTGTTAGTTGGTAACCTTCTTGCATGGCCAAACCATTTGACTTGCTACCTTCTAATAAAATCTAGTGCAGCCACAAACCCCCCCCCCCCCCCCCCCCCACACACACACACACACTTCAGTCCTGATTTCTTCATTTCTGATCTTATCTCTTCTTGATACATTGAGTATTCTTCTCAGGAATCTCATTTCTGTTGTTGTGATTTTTCTTTTCTCTTTTTCTGTCATTGTCCAGGTTTGGCATTGGTAACATTGGGTTGGTATGAAGATTTTGTTGTAAAGCGCTTTCTTAGTAGTTATTGATACATGTTTGTTCTTTAGTATTTGTGCCATTTGTCCATTGAGTTGGTTTGCCTTATTGCATCTATTTTCGATCTTGTCTTCTGATTTGCCATTTGATGATATTTTACTTCCTTGAAACTCTTTACTTGTTTCAATGGATATTCGTTTAGGTGAATCGTTGTTGCTTTTTCTTCTTTAGTTACAGTCATTACCTCTGTTTTACTTGTGCTAATTTTTATGTTATGTTCACTACACATTTCATTCAGACAATTCATGTGGTCTTGTAATTCAGCTTCTGATTTTGCTACTTGTAGTGGTTCATATTGCAGTTTGATTTGTCATGGTCCATTGAGTGTGTCATCTGATACATGTCAGCCAGAGTGACCTTCGCCTTTATCTTTATCTTAATTTGTTAGTAGCGATTTTGAATTATGTTGACAAATGTCAAGTGTTGCTGTCTAATACGTCATTTCTGGGATGGTTAACCCAGTCAACCCGATGGATGGGTAACCCGATGTGTCGGCCTAACTGCGCAAGAACGCAGCTCTGCTGTAAACAGGCACAACATAATCACATCCGGAAAAAAAACTCTGGATGAACGAAGAAGAAGAATACGTCATTTGATATTGTTTACTTCGCTTGATCCCCACTCTCTATTGCTCCTACACCGTTCAACCCTGGTAGAGAAGTTATAATTAGGACCCAATCCATCCTCTGATTAATTCCCCTGTGACCGAATCACATTTCGGATATTAATCTGAAAGGGATTGTCGTCTATGGAAATAACGTACAGGATAATGTGCTCTCTCTGTGTCTCTGTCTCTGTCTCTGTCTCACTCTCTCTCTCTCCCTCTCTCTCTCCCTCTCTCTCCCCCCCCCTCTCTCTCCCCCTCTCTCTCCCTCTCTCCCCCTCTCCCTCTACTCCCCCTCTCTCTCTATCTATCTCTCCTCTCTCTCTCTCTCTCTCTCTCTCTCTCTCTCCCTCTCTCTCTCCCTCTCTCTCTCCCCCCTCTCTCTCCCTCTCTCCCCCTCTCCCTCTACTCCCCTCTCTCTCTATCTATCTCTCCTCTCTCTCTCTCTCTCTCTCCCTCTCTCTCTCCCTCTCTCTCTCCCCCCTCTCTCTCTCCCCCCTCTCTCTCCCTCTCTCCCCCTCTCCCTCTACTCCCCCTCTCTCTCTATCTATCTCTCCCCTCTCTCTCTCTCTCTCTCTCTCTCTCTCTCTCTCTCTCTCTACTCCCCCTCTTTCTGTAACCTGTTTCCGAGACCACCCCTTGGTGACTTGGCCATCTCCAATTAACCAGACCTGAAGCCAGCCAGTCAATCAATGAGTTGCTAGCAACAAATTTATTTCTTTTTTGTACGAATGGTTCTTGAAGTGCTATGTTGTCTGTCCTCTTTGAGTGTTCATCAACACGTGTGACTTTATTTCTCTAGCATTGCCTGCTGTTATTTTTCATATATTTCTGTCGTCATTCGCAAGTAAATTGTCTCTATCCAAATCAATCTCTTGTGTTTTAAAAAAGAAAAAAAAAACCGAATAAGCCAATGTGCATACCGGGTTGTCAGCGAGCGTCGTGGGGAGAGTAATCACGCTGTTGAAGAACACGTTTTTAAAACTCTAGGAGTCAATAAAACAAATTTATTTCCCTTTAACAAAGAAAAACCAGATTTGTAAACGAAGTAAGGGAGATAAGCGCGGTTTTTGTTGTTTCGTTTTATTTATTTTTTTAGGGCAAGAACTACAGAAGGGTTGAAACACAGACACAGACACACGCGCACAAGAAATAAAGTAAATGAATAAAACACATACATCTCAGACATCTACGCAGCGAAAAGGTTTATTTTTCTTTTACTTTTCTAAATGACACATTAAAAATGTTTATGTGGCCATGTACTTAGGTGTGGAGTAAGTTTGGGGAATTCTAAGATGGAAAGAAATGTTGGCAGGGTGTTGTAAAAGCCATTAAGGGCGGTATCGTTACACAGACAGCTCACCCGTGACGACCTGAGCTAGTGGCAGACGCTACTGCCAGCTTCCAGGGGGGCCTAGTCTGCCGGACGGGCGTCCAGGGGAGAGAGTTTGAGAGTAGACCGTCAACGCGTGCCGCACAGGCAGTAAAGAGCGCGTGAGTTGCGTGCCCTTGTTTCTATGGCAAAAGATATAATAAAGTCAAATTGGAAATTATCGTTAGGATATCGAATGTTCTAAATTCGAACAGTGCCTATGATTATGTGTTTTAAGTGTCCCAGACAAAGTATTATTCATTTATTCACTTCATATTATATATGCACCTGATGAAATGCAGCGAAGTATGCCAGGCAAATAAATCCTGCAACACATTGTTTGTGGTTTCTGTGTTTTAAGTTATTTTTCTTACTCAGCCTTCGCTCACTATCATCGTACATTAACATAACTACTGGTTGTATGCCCCCCCCCCCCCCCGCTTTTCCATCCTGTTTCAGGATATTGCGGTCAACATCAGCATCTTTCAGCTGTATGTTGATTCCTAGGCTAGATTACGCTCATCAGAACGCCACGACTTTCTGAGCGACCGGCTCAATACTCTCATAAGTCACTGACGCGACTCGAACCGCTTTCAATTCTCGTGCGCTCACGTCAACCACGAGAGTATTCTGGGTTACGGAGAAAACTGCTAACACCTCGGCCAGGGATACTGGTATTGATTGTATTGCTAAGAATTATTATGCAAAGAGTTAGAAAGAAAATACAACCTGAAATAGGAGAAGAACAATGTGGGTTTGTACAAGGCAAAGGTACAGTAAATGCTGTATAAATGGAAGAGTAATTTAACGTTCTATAGAAGTAAACAAAGACCTACATCTTTGCTTTATTGACTACACAAAGGCTTTCGATAAAGCAAGACATGTCTACATGATAAAGATGCTTGAAGATCTACAAATTGATGGGAAAGACCATAGACTTGTAAAGAACACATATTGGAAACAACAAGCTGTCATAAGAATTGATAATGAAGTAAGTCAATATAAGCCTATTAAGAGAGGTGTGAGACAGGGGTATGTAATGTCTCCAGATCTATTTTCTCTGCACAGTGAAAATATTTTCAGAAATATAGAAGATATGGAAGGAATCAACATTGGGGGACGATACATCAATAACATTAGATATGCAGATGATACAGTCTTTATTGCAAACAATGAGCAGGATCTGCAACATTCAGTAGATGCGGTTGTTGTATACAGTGAACAAATAGGAATAGAATTGAATTGTAAGAAGAAACAGATTATGGTCGTCACTGGGACGAAGGAAATACCGCAATGTAATATGCAAGTAAATGGGCATTTCATTGAACAAGTGAATCGGTACAGTTATCTCGGAACAGTCACAACATCTGATGAGAGATGTCTTGAGTTTAGAACAAGAATCGCCATGGCGAAGGTAACCTTTTGCAAGTTGAAAAACATACTGACCAATAAAAAGATGTCAATTGTAACGTGAAAAAGAACGAACGATCGAAGGAACTTTCAAAGGGTAACAAATTGAGCACGCAGGCCCGTCTTACATCAATAGGGCATAATACATTCACATAGGAAAAAAAAACATTGTCAAATGAATGTTGTAGACATAAACAATGCGTATTCCATGTTATGAGACACAACCCCTACTCACCCACACATTCCCCACCCACCCACACCTTCCCCACCCAAACACACACACCTCCATGTACACATACATTCCCCCAGCCATCTACCGATCCTCCACACCCACACATATCTACACACAAACATCCCCCACACACCCCACCAACCCCACCTACAAACACCCTCACCACCCACACATACATCCTCCACCCATCCACAAAAGAGTGTTGAGGTGCTACTTAGAACCTGTACTTTTGTAGGGATGTGAAGCGTGGACAATGAGCAGACAAGCTGAAAAACATCTGATGGCTGTGGAAATGTGGTTTCTGAGGAAAATGCAAAGAATACTATGGACAGACAAGGAAATCAATGAATAAGTCCTACAAGAAACAAATGAGAATCGTAAACTGATTAGAGACATTAGACATAGACAGTCAAAATGTTTTGGGGTATGTTATGAGAAGAAATGAAATGGAGAATCTTACCCAGATGATGGCACTAATGGTTTGATGGATGGACATTCAGTCTGGGTGGTATTTCTGCAGAAGGGAACTTCCATGCTGGAGTCCAGTGCGCTGATCCAACACCGAGGATTCTGTATAGTCACTGGAGTCGGTATCTAGCCATGTCCCACGTTCTCATACCCGTCATAGGCTTCTTCATCAGTCAACACTTGAAGGCCGATCCTGCAAGGAGAGGATCTTGTAAAATAACCCTGCAACAACCCATTGGTACATGACAAATGAACGGAGCCAACAAGCCCTCAGCATTTGGTAGACATATTACCTATGTTCTACCTGACCCTATTCTGCAGAGAGAAGGAGAGAGAGAGAGAGAGAGAGAGAGCGGGGGGGGGGGAGGGAGAGAGAGAGAGAGAGACTTGAATGGACTGGACCATCGTCTGACAGGCAGCCCCTTGAACAGCTTCGTCTTGGGACACTTAGGTTCCAGCTTGTACAGGTCTGATCGTCGCAGCACCAATGACATCCGGAACCAATTTATACAACACTCATTCTTTTTCACTCTCATCATTCACCTTATTAGAGTATATGCATCTAATTAAGTGTTAGTGGTCATCAGAAGGAAGATACTCGTCTTCCCTGACGATCCCTCTCCAATTAGTCATCATAGTTCGTTTCTCTCCTGGTCCTCCGCACCAGAGAGAAGAGAAACGGGTTATATGCCACCCATCTCCTTCCCCCTTCGAATTTGAGTGGAGTGTGCCTACTTGATTCTTTCCGCCTCTAGGAGAGAAGGTAAAGATTAGTATGTATATACATGGTGTCTTTCCCTATGTGGAGGTTAATAGTAGTATGTGTATACATGGTGTCTTCCTCCAAGTAGAAAGTAAATAGCAAACCCCGTTCGGTCATCATTTCATAGCGGCGTGATCATACAACGAATGGTTAAGCGGGTCCTCTTAGATCTGCATTATTATATTTGGAACGCATTCTGCACCCTCATGTCTTCGCCCCTCTCTTCCCCAAACTGGTGAAAGAAAATACCCCATTGTTGCCCATAATTAGCATTTGCTTAATTATAAGACAATCAGAGTAGAATATAGGGTAGAAGTATCAATGGACCCCTGGGACCGGTGGAGTGCACCCACGCCATCAGACGATCGTATAAATTCAAGATGCTATCAGGCTGGTGCTTCTTCCCAACCCACCGCGGTATGTTCATTCACTGCCGCCCCTTATCTCGGGTTATATTAGAAAAACCAGCCCTTTTTTCCCACACCACTGCACTAGAAAGGTAGGATTGGAAATGGCTCTCGCTTGCCGTTTCTTAACCACAGAACAACCCTATCCTTCGTCGTTGCGCCACTCTCCTAATCATTCCTTCAGGTAACTATGTCATGCCTATATTTATACGATAGATGGGAATGTTGCGGGAAGAGTAAAGACCTCGGTTATTCGATAACCGATATCAGTTATCGCGAATGGAGCGACTTATTCGTCTGTTTACAGCGATCTGACCAACTCGCTCGCAACAACCGATCAATAACTCTCAATTAATATATATTACCTACCGTCGACACACGACACATGCACGGAGAACTCGCCTCGCGTTGACAAGTGTACGACACAATCAAACACTTCTAGGAGATAATATAAATTCACTTTACCTCAATCAAAGAAACCAGCTTTAGAACTTCGCCATAGTTAACTGTCGAGAATCTTTAAATTCTATCAATACAGACTGGCTAATCTCAAAGACGTCGTATCTATTGCCAGACGTGAACTGATCTGTGGCTGGTCAGCTACTCGATCTTTGGTCTCGTGTCACGTATCGGGGGGGGGGGGGGGGGGAAGGCGGGAGAAGTTAACTTTTCCGTGAAACTTACTTTCCCCGAGTTTACTACCCCAAATCACGCGAAACACGAGTTCTTTAAGTTGCGTTCTCTCCCGGTGAGAAAGGAACCCCTAAAATAGAACTTCTATAAGCTGGGAGAAGGTTACAGAATGGGAGATTCCCTTGAGTTGTCCCCGGCTAGAAATAGCGCGTTGAATCCCCGTACCAGAATACGACTGGAGGACAGGCCTACTGGCTGTTTTGTGACAGTCAGAAGAAGCAAAAAACAGAAGAATCTCGTAGAAGTTCTGGGAGAATTTGGACTAGAAATGTACAAAACTATTAAAGGATATTTACAACCGTGAATATAGACTTAGTGATATGCTGAAATCTGTGTTTATAACTCCACCAGAAAGACTAGAAGCAGTTGAATGAGAAGATTTTCGTACAGTTAACTTCATAAACTTTGTTACTAATCTTCTACTCAGAATTATAATGAGGAGAAAAATAAGACAGACAATTACAAAAAATGGAGATTGGTGAACAACAGTATGAATTTGTTGAAGGAAAAGGTACAAATAATGCAATATACGTATTTCAAAAAAAATAATAAAGAGATCAATAAAGACACAAACAGATATATATCTGAGCACTATAGATATTACTAAGGCATTTGATCAACTAATCATGATGAATTGATAACAATGTTGAAAGATATCAACATTGATGGGAAATATCCTAGAATAACAAATGACATTTACTGGAAACAAATGCCAGCAATTCAAATGGGAAATAAAGAGGGCAATCATGAACAAATAAAGCTAGGAGTGTGACAAGGATGTGTTTTGTCACCGAAAGATGCTTTATAGTGATAAAGAACAAAATAGGAAAAGGAAAATCTGCATTGAATCAAATGAAAACATGTTATTCAGTAAGTCCTTTTCATTTGAAGTTAGAAAAAAGAATTCTTGCATGTTACATAGAATCAGTCCTAAAATATGGCTGCCAATCCTGGACAATTAGTAAACAAGCAAACAATCCCTGGAGGTTTTAAAGATATATTTTATATAATAATACCGATAATTCCTTTCACACACACACACACGCGCGCACGCGCGCGCGCACACACACACACACACGATGAGCAATCTGAGGGAAGCTAAGTCACAAAGACTTATCACAAACATCAGAAACAGGCAGTCTTCATTACCTGGGCAGATTATGTGAACTCAAAAAACTGAAACATTTTGTGACAACCGAAAGATATGTGGAAAGAGAGACAGAGAAAGACAGCAAGAGAAAATTCTTGAATCTTGTGTCATGGCACGGAAGAGAGTCTACACACGAAGTAATAATGCCTTTGGAGATAACAAGATGTGGAGAACCATGATCGCACACGCCTGTCGGCAACGCCCATGATGATGATGATAACTGTCCGGATGTCCCTTTACAAAGTCTCGCAATCGAAAAGTCAAAGCAACTACAGATGTCCCTAACAAAACTATAAAGCCGTATGATATTATATTACCCATCCCCCAATCTCCACTCCATCAATCGAAGCTGCAGAAATCGAAGAGCGGCTGTCGGGACAATTGTTTCTTGGGCTTCTGTGATCTGTCATTTTCTGAAACAACTCAGAGACCCAGTCAGTAAATGATGACAAAAATATGGCATCCATCATCCGATCGAGTCGGAACCAGAGCTCACAGCGTTCGGGACTCCGGGCTTGGGCCGAAGGAGTCTCGTTTCCTGGAGGCCATGACCTCTCTGCTTCATTGTTCTTACTGTGAAATGTTCAGGTCTTTGCAGTGATAAATGTTAGAAGTTACAGATGTGGTAGTAGTTATTATGAGTTGTTGTGTCAGTTGATAGAAGTTACAGATGGGGAAGTAGTTGTTATGAGTTTTAGTGGTAGTAATGTTTAAGAAGTTACAGATGTGGTAACAAGTGTAATGAGTTACAGTTGCAGTAATGGTATAACGAAGTTACAGATGTGCAGTAGTTGTTACGAGTTACTGTCGTAGTAATGGTATAAAGAAGTTACAGATGCGATAGTAGTTGTTGTGAGTTACAATTGTAGTAATTGTTTTTTGTTTTAAAGGTACAGAGGTAATGGTTGTAGATAAACAAACTTGCATGCATGTTATTTTCAGAATGTTGCAATCAACCTCAGCTCCCATTGGCTATATATTTTCAAATATGTTCTACGCACAAAGTGTAGTGAGACTTCACAAACACCCGGTATATATAATAGTCCTAAAATGCCGGCTCCATGGCCGAGGGGGTTAGCAGCTTTCTCCGCTAACCCCGAATACTCTCGTCACGTGACGCGACGAGAATTAGCAGTGGTTCGAATCGCAAAAGTGACTTATGAGAGTATGGAGCCGGTCGCTCAGAAAGTCGTGGCGTGCTGATGAGCGTAATCTAGCCTAGGAATCAACATACAGCTGAAAGATGCTGGTGTTGACCGCAATATCCTGAAACAGGATGGAAACGCGCGGGGGGGGGGGGGGGAATTCACATATTCACAACATATCCTTGCTACAGAAATTGTGTTTGTGTGTATAATATTGTCTTGATTCATCGTGTTATTGTTTTTTTTTTTTTTGCTCTGTATAGTTATATGCATACGGTCAGTGCATACTGATGTGCTGTGACCAGCAACATTCACGTCCTATTTTCGCTCCTCGTAGACAAATACATTTAGCAAAGACTAACCTATTGGGTCTCAATAACAAACACTAACTGATATATGGAGTTTGAATAACGAAAACACAAAGAATAGATTGCACGATCTATAGCCTGGCAAATGTCGCCCTATCTCGTCAGCAGGAAATGCCAATCGATTCCTTCTTAAGTGCACGACCCCAATAAACATGTTCTCATAATTCGCGGTTGTCCAACTGTGCTAGTAACTAACCAGAGGCCAGAGTGGCCAGAGAACTTACTGCGCTTGAATTGGAGCTTCCGGTGCGCCAATGACGATGTACGGGTTCATTCCCAGCAAATGTTTGAACTTATTAAACGTAAATTTGCCTAGTGAATCAACCTAAGTTTGGGGTTGATCGCCACGTCCAGCAAAGAATATGCAACATTGTAATATTTAACCAATGTACCACGGCGGTTTCATTTAGCAAACCATATGGTTGTATTTATCACATTTACCGTGCATTCACAGCACATGGTTGTACTTATCACATTTACCGTGCATTCACAACACATGGTTGTATTATACTTATCATTTTTACCGTTGACCAATATGGCCGAATGGATAAGAACGTGTGTTCTTAAACATCCGGTGTGCTGATACCGAGGTAAGGGGTTCAACTCCTACATCGGACAGTTGGACTAACATGTTGACCTATCGTCCTTGACTTGGGGACGTATATTACAAGTAACTCTGAAGTCGGAGTTGGTTCGCCTGATAACGAGGGACACTGTTAATAGGGAAAGCTAATCCACATGCAAAAGTCAGTCCAGCACTACTAGAAATAGTGTGTATGGACTAGGCTTCAGTTCAAAGAGAACGAGTGCAAAATAAAAATATTGACCGTGTATTTTACAATATCTCTCTCTCTCTCTCTCTCTCTCTCTCTCTCTCTCTCTCTCTCTCTCTCTCTCTCTCTCTCTCTCTCTCTCTCTCTCTCTCTCTCGATTTTTTCCCCATACAACGTGTTTTGTATACCACTCAACGTCTTTAATGGAGGTTATTTCCTCTTTACTTGGTAGCTCTACTTCATTGGTTTTACTGTGATTCAAATGTCCCTTATATTGTTGTGTTTACCGTAAACTGTTGTTAGTGGAAGTTGCAGGGGATAATTGTTTGTTTGTTCACAGGTTGTTATATTCTAATGTTTTACTGGCGCTTATTTCTTTGTGTTGTTAGCTTGTCTATTTTTGTGTGGATTTAAACAGCGTTTACTTCTGTTTGTTATTAACATCTATTTTGTTGTTTAAACAAGTTTATTTCTTTGTGTTATTAGCTTTATGTTTTTAGCTTGTCTATTTTATGTTTAAATAGCTTTGTTGTTTACTCTTCGTTGTGTTATAATATTATTTAATCTACTGTTTTACTGTCTTCTATTTCATTGTGTTATTATCTTGTTCATTCTACTGATTTAATGTTGTTTATTTCTTTGTATTATTAGCATGTCCTGTCTGTTGTTTTACGCGAGTATATTACTTTCAATTTTTAGAATGTTTGTTATTGCATTTATTGCTTTGTGTTATTAGCCTGTTTACACTGTTATTTTTGTATTTCTATTCAAATTTTATTATTTTGAATATTCTTATGTCATTATCTTGATTGTCCTTATGCTGGTGTCTTTATCATTGTCATATTAATGTCTTGTAAATTATACTATTATTGTTTTATCTATCATAATATTAGTTAGTTGCATATTCTTTACAGGACATTGCAGTCAACACCAGCATTTTGTGCTGTTGTGGTCTCTTGGTAAGTTTACGTTCAGTAGTTGCCATGGCTAATTAGTTACGGATGCGATTCGTAATCCCGTTTACTCGGGTTCGAAACACAGCGGTGCTGTTTTTGTAAAAAGTTGTATGTGCCGGTCGTTCAGAAAGCAATGGCAAACTACTGAACGTAAAACTTGCCCAGGCATCACGAACAGCCAAAATGCTGGGGTTGAATGCTACGTCCTGTGAAGGACATGCAGCTAAATATAAGCTTGTTATTGCTTTCTGAACGACCCCACCCCTCCCCCACACACATCCACTATTTCGTAAAAATCCAACGCAACGCGATCTGCTGTCAAATCGCGCGCAGCTGTGTTTCGAACGCGGATATGTGGAACCACGAACTGGGTCTTCAGCATCGTGTTATTGCTTCGCATATTATTGTGTTATCGCTTATTCTGTTACGTGACCCTGTTTATACGAATGTTATTGTTTTCATTATCTAATGTGGTATTGTCTGGATTGGCCATCGCACTGGTTTAAGTGTATCGGTTAGGGAGTTACGCTGACAATGGCCTGACCGCGGTGGCACAAAGGTTGTGATGCTAGCTCTCTTCATTTGCTACGAGAAGGAAAAGAATTGGGATCTGTTTCTCCATACACACAAAATGTGACGGCCCTAAGACTTCACATATAGCAGGCTCGCATTAAGGGACTTAATATTTGTTTATTGACTTGATTCCTCGTGTTGATGTTTAATTTTACTTTCATTAATTCTCAAACTCAAGGAAATCACAATGTATCATTGCACTTGTCAGCACTTTTGCACCTTGCACTGCCTTCTAGACTCAAAAATGGCAAGTAAAACACTTTTACGTGGCCGATTTGTTTTATCTCAACTATCCTGGACCTGAATTTTCACACCATATGTGTGCTCGAAATCCTTCTTCACCTCGCTTAATTTCGTCCCTTTGATGCCAGGCCGTCCTGGGACCTGTAAACCAAGGCATTTATCCACTAAGTTCGCTAGGCTAAGTCTGGGTTAAGTGTTCAAGGACCAAAAGAAGAAGCTGGACCTGACAATGGTTACCGGCTCTTCAGATCGCCTGGTGTGTAATCGTACATCATTAAATCCTTCCTTGTGCGAACTCTTTTATTAATTAAGCGTCAACAGCTGTCGCATCAGGAGCAGACAATAACCAAAGGTAATTTCTTAATTCCTGTTTGCGCAAAACATTCTCTAGCTCTAATATTTAAAATCATTAACTTCTTCACTCCTTCAACTTCCTTCTTTGATTACTCCAGGGTATAAAAAAAAAGGTACAAATTAAAAACAAAAACACTAGAAGGGGGGTGGTAAACGATGGGGAGACGGAGAGTCTCGGACAAAATCCATTATTTGTTAAAGAATATCGGGTTACCTTTTCTTTGTTTCTGGCTGTGATCGTCAGATGGCGCGCCATGTCGCTGGGGGACTCGGTCCGGAAGATGAGCTTCGTGCCTGTGTTTTCCTGCTTTTGATAAATGCATTCTTTATAATCCGCGGTATCATCATCGCATCATCATCTTTATCATCGTCTGTTGACTAACAACTGACATCATAATCTTCATTATAGTGGCTTCATCTTAGTGTTCAAACCTTACATACCATATCTGATACCATATCTGTTCACAGACAGGAGCCATATTCTTGACAAGACTGCTACTTTAATTTACGCAGGCTACAGTAGCAACAGGGAGCCGCGGTAGCGCAGTGGATAGAAGGCTTGCCTGCCAACCAGCCATTCTTGTGTTCGAATTCTCACCCAGATGGGATTTATTTAACATTGAATTGGATTCCCAGGTAGAAACAATATAAAATGGGTGTAAGGGAAATGTTCTGGGAAGTAAAGTATTGTTGGTTAGTTGCATATCCTTTTACAGGACGGCGCAGTCAACGCCAGCATCGTTATGCTGTTTGTAATCACTTGGCAAATTTACGTTCAGCAGTTGCCATTGCTTTCTGAACGACCGGCACTCACACCATTTTATAAAAATCATCCGCAGTTGTGTTTCGAACGCGGTATGCGGGATTACGAATTGCGTCTGTAACCCCTTCGTAAAGTGTTGACCGAAGTGTATGTATGAGCTTGAATGTGTGTGTGTGTGTGTGTCGGGCGTGCGTGCGTGTGTGTGTGTGTGTGTGTGTGTGTGTGTGTGTGTGTGTGTGTGTGTGTGTGCGTGCGTGCGTGCATATATACACTGGGCTAAATGCACATATTTAGATTCTTAAACTAGGAATGACGGCTTCCTGGCCTAGAGGTTAGCGACTTTTCTCCGTAATCTCGTATACTCTCGTAAGTAACGTGACGACGGTGAAATTCAGCAGTGGTTCGAATCGCGTCGGTAACTTACGGGGTATGTGAGCCGGCCGCTCAGAAAGCAATGGCAAACTAATGAGCGTAATCTTGCCAAGAAATCAACAATCAGCTGAAAGATGCTGATGTTGACAGCAATGTCCTGTAAAGGGTCTGCAAAACATTTATTTATGTAAACTAGGAATGCATATTTAAAAGACAAGATCTAGCAGAATGATTGCAATAGCCATTTGTTATTGCATTTATATTTTTCGATTATGTCCTTATTTCAAAAACTAACCCCTTCCAGCAATAGTACACGTTTGGCATTGCTCCACGAGGCACATTGACACCTTCAGCATTGAAGCAAGTCATCTTCTTCCTCAGCTACATTCGTGCCTCATGTTCAGCATCTTCATCGGTCGCAAAACGTTTACCACTAGGATCACATTTTATTCGATCATTCAGGAGAAAAATACACGGGGCTAAGTCGGTACGTCTGTAGCTGAAGAATTCATTCACCCGTGTTTAATTTTCTCCCGGGCTAAATGAGCTGCATGTGATCTTATTTGTCGCAGTGGAGCAGTATTGTTCAAGTCAGTAAGTCTGTTCGACGTCTTCGAATTGTACTCATAAACACCAACAATATTTTAAAGTACCCATATTTGTACAGACCAGTCCGCTCTCTGTGGAGTGGATCATGAGGTTCGTATCACGTCGGCCTGTCTGCCTTCTTTTCTACAGTAGCTCTCAATTTACTGACCTATGATCGCCACTCGGCTCTTGGCCAGGTAGGTAAATAACCATTTTCCACGCATTAAGACGTATTGGTTATATGGTCCCACACTTTTATAGACCAGCACTCAATGAGTGATGTGTTAACATCACAACAGACGTGTTTATTTCCCCTGAAATTTCATGGTGCCCATTTTTATCTGGGCCCATCTGAGACCAGAGTTAAATTTTAATAAAAATCTGCCACGAAGGAGATTCGAGCGAATAACCACCAAGCCGTAAGCAATCGTGCTGGCCACTACCTTCCGCAGTTCCCAAAGATAGGTTAGGTGCACGTAGAAAGCCAATAAATATTTCAGGAATAGAAAGGGAAATCCCCGGGAAGGTTAACCCGGTCAACAAATGCCCGCAGAAGTCGGATGTGACGGCCTAACGGCGCAAGAACGCAGCTCTGTTGTAAACAGGCATAACGCAATCACGTCCGAAAAAAGAAGCTCCGGTTGAACGCAGAAGAAGAAGAAGAAGAAGAAGAAGAAGAAGAAGAAGAAGAAGAAGAAGAAGAAGAAGAAAGAGGAAGAAGAAGAAGAAGAAGAAGAAGAAGAAGAAGAAGAAGAAGAAGAAGAAGAAGAAGAAGAAGAAGAAGAAGAAGAAGAAGAAGAAGAAGAAGAAGAAGAAGAAGAAGAAGAAGAAGAAGAAGAAGAAGAAGAAGAAGAAGAAGGAGGAGGAGGAGGAGGAGAAGAAGAAGACGAAGAAAGGGAAATGTTCGGCTTTGTTCAGGATTTCTTGTTTTTATTTGCAACAGTATGTACTTCGGAAGAACAATGAGGACGGTTCTAACCTGATTCGAAAGAAGAAGATGAAGAAGAAGAAGAAGAAGAAGAAGAAGAAGAAGAAGAAGAAGAAGAAGAAGAAGAAGAAGAAGAAGAAGAAGAAGAAGAAGAAGAAGAAGAAGAAGAAGAAGAAGAAGAAGAAGAAGAAGAAGAAGAAGAAGGAGGAGGAGGAGGAGGAGGAGGAAGAAAAGGAGGAATAATAATAATAATAATAATAATAATAATAATAATAATAATAATAATAATAATAATAAGAAGAAGAAGAAGAAGAAGAAGAAGAAGAAGAAGAAGAAGAAGAAGAAGAAGAAGAAGAAGTAGAAGAAGAAGAAGAAGAAGAAGAAGAAGAAGAAGAAGAAGAAGAAGAAGAAGAAGAAGAAGAAGAAGAGGAAGAAGAAGAAGAAGAAGAAGAAGAAGAAGAAGGAGGAGGAGGAGGAGGAGGAGGAAGAAGAAAAGGAGGAATAATAATAATAATAATAATAATAATAATAATAATAATAATAATAATAATAAGAAGAAGAAGAAGAAGAAGAAGAAGAAGAAGAAGAAGAAGAAGAAGAAGAAGAAGAAGAAGAAGAAGAAGAAGAAGAAGAAGAAGTAGAAGAAGAAGAAGAAGACACAAAAGAAAAATAATATTAAATCATTACATCAAATATAAAAAAAAAAACAATCAAAAATGTGTGAGTATGTGTGTGTATGTGTGTGGCTGTATGTGTGTGTGTGTGTGTGTGTGTGTGTGTGTGTGTGTGTGTTAAATAGCACATATTTTCTTTGTTTAAAATCCACAGAACGAGCCACCCTCAATCGGACCAACTCTATTGGACACATCCAGCAAGGTTGTCCAAATCTGGGAATCTGGCGGGAGACGACTTTACTTAATCTGTTGCTAATAGCGACGGTACACGAGGCCAAGTCTAGGGCTTAACTGCAAGCGATCGACACATGAATCGTTTTCCAATAAGTTGCCAGAGTAAAGTCAGAAATGGGGCATCAGAAACAGGTCTTTATAAATCGAAATCGATGTGGTGATCATCCAGATTGTAATAGTAAGAGGGAGTCTCTGCGGCGAAGTGGTAACAATGCTTGCCCCGCGCATCGAAGGTCGTGGGTTCGATTCCGGGCTACGTCGTTGGGTTCAGGGGTGCAATTTTCTCGGATACTTTGGAGGTCTCTCTGTAGCTGCGGAGTTCGTCCTTTGTGCGACACTTTCGACAGGCCGTCCTGCAGAAAGAGACCGAGCCATACGGGGTAAAACCCAGTGAAATGAGGCCGGTCCTATTGCCTTTGACGACCTTTTAAAACACTTGTTAAATCTGTAAGAGTTCGGGGAAAGTCACATGCGAATTTGCTGAAATGGCGTTTGATCAGTTCTTGAGGTATCTGGATCTGTCAGTCTCTAGTTGTTCTAGCATCAATAGAGGGTAAACATAAAATTGCTTAATATGATATAACAAGCCGCAACAGTTATCAGAAGGGACATAATGGGAACCCTGAAAATTGACTTAAAATTAGAACAACACAATGCTTGGAATATATTCTCATGAAGCAGTTTCTTGCTATGGGTCTGTGATATCATAGCCCCATCACAGATTGTAGGACGAGAGCAAGGAGGAATGAGTGCACAAGCTTGCCCTCACTTTGGCAAGCGACGAGTCCTGCAACGAAATCCTCCCATGGCATTACCAGCGCAGTTCACCATCAACATCGCTAGCTCGCCCGCCCTGGAATATATAGAGACAAATAATTACAGTTTGCCGAAAGATGCGGGAAACTGTGGACACAATTATACATAAAAATAAAGATAAAGCAAAAGAGCTTTAAACAGCTGAAAACCAAAAGTAATGGTTGTTGTTGTTGTTGTCCACCACTTATGCCGTCAGGCGTCGTGGGGAAGGAGTTATTGAAGTTCCAACGCCTGTTTACTTGCGCCTTTCCTTCAACTTCCTCCATTATTCGTGATCAATATGTTTTCTAGGATCAAGTAAATTCCCTAGCGGTTTTCTAGACATGTCATAGGTTTCTTACTTACTTAACCAGTTTATATTTGCTACAACCACCAGGTTCCAGGTCACACGGATGTGTTCTTCATTCAACAATCAGAATGAGACAAACAGCTTTGTTTGATTATGTCATGCGAAGAGAGGCATTAGAGGACATCGCAACCATTGGAAAGATCGAGGGGAAGAGAGGCAGAGAGGCAGACCAACAGAAATGATGCTGGGTGGACTAAGATGGTGGCACAGTGGAATATCATCAGCAGAATTTATTCAGAAAACCAAAGACCGAGATATGTGAAGAGACATGAACGCCTACGACAGCTGGCAAGGCACATGATGATGATGATGATGATGATGATGATGATGATGATGATGATACATTCTACCAATGTGTATGATATAGCGTGCCTAAATTCTAATGAGTAAATTAACAACAACGGAAATAGCATTAGTCAGGTTTGCAAGAAAACAGTTACAAGTGACAGTACGAGGACGTTATGGATAGAAAGCAATGCTGTCTTAAGAAAATAAGATTAAAATTATGATAGACTACAGTTCAATATTACCGTATAAAATTATGATTTTTAAACTTAACGTGATACGCATTAAAAGACAGGTGTAATTTATGGTATAGTAATATCGCCTGCTGGTTTGAACTGGCATTCTTCTACTTCTGCCCGTTATCTCCTATTTGAGATAGGTCTTCAACCTGTCGACGTCAACCTGTCCTACGTCATTTTTCTATCCACGCTCCCACCATGCCCTCCCCACATTATTCGTCTAGTTTCTGGTTGTCTTCCCCGTGTTTTGTTATACCTCGTCCTATTTCGTTTGCCTATGAGCTGGTATCGCTTTCCAACAATGTAACCAGCTAACGGGAACATCATCATTCACCTTTCCAGCAATTGCAACCAACTAATGGAAGTATTATCATTCGCCTTTCCAACAATGTAACAATCTAACGGGAACATCATCATTCACGCTTCTGGCAGGTTGCATTAAAAGGTGTTACGTCATCCACGCATACGCATGACACATTAGTGTCATTAGCCATTAGCCATTGGAGGCTGATTGTACTGCCAGGGTTTCGAACTTCTTCGTAACACGAGGACTTGATATATCTTCTTTCCTTCTGAAAAGACTAAATGTCATGGCAGGTCGGGCAGGCCCTAAACCTTGTTCTTCTGCGTTCACCCGGGGAGTTTTTTTTCGGATGTGATTGCGTTGTGCCTGTTTACAGAAGAGCTGCGTTCTTGCGCCGTTAGGCCGACACATCCGACATCATCGAGTATTTATTGACCTGGTTAATCTTCCCGGGTATAAGCCTTGTTCTGCAATTGGTCAACGATTGAAGCTTCGACAGGCGGACAGTTAGATCATTGCTTTGCTGATTCGTTAGCTTCTGCAGCTTGTCTTGCTCCAGATGTATTGTTGATACCTTTCCTCTGGCCAAAACTAGGCAGACCAAGAGGGAGATCATGCTGCATGGGCAACACATAGTCTCTAAACTCAGCCCAGAATCTGTGATATGGAGAAGTGTAACTCCATCTTACAAACTATCGTCTGTCAAGAAGGTGTCAGTCAGTACTAGAAATACAACCTTGAAGTAAAGCTCAAAGAAAATGTATCCCTTCTTCGAATACTCAAATTTCACATTATTAATCCCTATATTATAAGCTGTTATTTTCGAGTAAAATTACCGGAGCATTAACGCCGCCATAGCCTCCTTACTAAAGTAAGGGAAAATCCCAAATGCATCTCCACGTGGTAGAGGATGGAAATCACACCACGATGTGGAAAACGGAGACCTAGAGACCTATTATCCATCGGAATAAGTGGAAAACCTCAGCTGAGCAGAGCAGGGCACCCACTTATCCTGATAGTCGGAAATTAATGACAAGGGCAGAGGTAAAAAACCGCCGTGCGAAGGTGGTACAAAGGGAAACAACAACATTATCTTCCCATATTTAATTAATTTCTAGAGATCAAAGTCAGATAACGGATCCAGAAAACCAAGGACCGAGATCTGTGGAGAGACATCTACGCCAAAGCCAACTGGCAGAGTATATGATGCTTTTTGAGTAAATAAACCTGAGCACAATAGCATAAACAAGTTAGGTTGAAATAAGTACTCCAAGATCTTAAAATTCAGAACCGAACACTGTGAGCTTATAGCTTCTTTGCCGAATGAGTCTTAGATACTTTACCACTGCATGTGTGGAGCACTAAAGTAATCACGGGAGCATATCCCCCAAGATGGAAGTCTGGCACAGAGACTAAAAGCTACAAGAACAATTGTAAGAGACCAATGAAGACCTCAGGAACATCGCACTGACCCACTCACGATTAAACTCTCATCTAACGTTGCATGAGGCGCCGGACGCAGTTAAGGGCCAGCGACTGATAAGAGGGAAATCATGTATGGCTCAGGCGGAGGATACGATCAGACAGGTGTGCCCCTTGGAGAACATTAGGTGAGGAGAGGAGTGAATCAGAGTGCCAGCGGAGCAGTCAGACTTGTGCAGAGTTATAATCACATTGAGCCGGGGGTGCACGGAGTGGCCAGCAGGGGCCACGGAAGTGGAAATCCAGCAACTAATTCAGTATAATGCTCGCCCGGGTGATGTGATAACCTACACAGATGGTTCGGTGTTGAGAGGTAGTAGAAGTGCCTGGGGTTTCTTGGCAAAGGCTAATGGTCGACGTTTGGTGCAGGAGAGCCTGGCATATGATACCACAACATTTAGCTCAAGAATGGAGGTGGAGGCAGTCAGTGCAGCTTTCCGCTGGATGGAGAATACGATACACACACACACACACACACACACACACACACACACACACACACACACACACACACACACATCGGGTGAGGACTGGCAAGCTTCGTGCTGAGTGGCTTGCTTCGCTTCGGAAGTCACGGGTGGCAAGCATCGTCGGGATATTTTCTCCGGGACATGCTGGTGTGTTGGGGAATGAATAGGCAGACAGATTGGCTGGCTCTGCAAAACTTGGTGGAGTATTGACGCATGATAAGGCAGACGTGGTTGCGGCCATGTGGGAGCACGTGTACACCTCGGAGGAGCAAATGGATCACCGTGGTCTGGCAAGAATGCGACAGCGTGGAGTGACGAGGGGATCTGGCCGATGCTCGACGCTTAGAGGAAAGGCGAGACGCACATATGATCAGATTGCTACTGGTACTATTGGGGTTGGAACTCTTCGCTGACTTCTGAGGATGGGGACGGAGCGCTTATGGGAATGCCCCGAATCCTGTGATGTCGGTTCCTAAATCAATCAATCAATCAATCAATCAATCAATCTAACGTTGATTATTTAAGGTTATTAGTCCGCACCACTTCAGGACGAATTGAATAAACAGGAGAGCTGACAAACAAGGAAACCTGGTAGAGTTAGACAGAAGTACTTGGGAAAACGTTTGGAAGAAATGTTGTCACAAGGAGCCTTCAATCGGAAAGACCAAGCCACTTTGCTGATAGAAAGTAGGAATCACGGGCTCAGTATAAAACTACGAGCAATCGTTTAGACGCCTCCAGAGGTTTCCTTGACGTCATCTTTTGACCTTCATCGATTGGCTGTATCAAATTTCATGTTCAGCATTTCAAAATTGCCTTCCCTGATTCCCCTCCTTCCCCTCACCTCTATTTATTTCTACTTCATAATCTAAAAGGTTGCACTATACTTTGTATATTACTTGCTGATGCTTTCATTTGTAACAAGGGGTATTATTGGAACCATTGTCTCAATTTCTTGTTGCACTACCTTATGGTTCGCTGAACATTAACATGATCGCATACCTCTTATTTGTTTCTGTTTATTGTTATTCTTCTTCTTATGCCTATTATTTTGGTATTATATATATATATATATATATATATATATATATATATATATATATATATATATATGTATGTATATATATGTATGATATATATATATATATATATATATATATATATATATATGTTTTAAATTTTCGTTTTCTTTATTTGCTCTTCTTTTTTTTTCTTGTTCTCTTCCTCAACCCGGTGGCGTCACTGGGGTTGGTGTCACCCAGTGCGGTAAACTCTTGGTGTCACCCCTCTAGACTTTCACCATGGTCTTCTTCCGAATGTTCCTGTACCATATATAATCGCATATAGTCAAATTTGCAATTTTTTTATTTTGGTGTCACCCCTTGATGGTGTCACCCGGTGCGGCCTGCACCCCCCGCACCCCCCTAGTGACGCCCCTGCCTCAACCTCCTCATCCTACTACTACTACTACTACTACTACTACTACTACTACTACTACTACTACTACTACTACTACTACTACTACTACTACTACTACTACTACTGCTACTACTGCTACTACTACTATTACCACCACCACCACCACTACTACTACTACTACTACTACTATTACCACTACTACTACTACTACTACTACTACTACTACTACTACTACTACTACTACTACTACTACTACTACTACTACTACTACTACTACTACTACTGCTAGTGATACTGATACTACTGCTGCTTGTAATCATCATCATCATCATCATCATCATCATCATCATCATCATCATAATGTTTGTTACCATCTGTCTCTATCCCTTCACTTTGGTGAGAGCAACCATACATTAGATCACCTTCACACACTTGTTGGTCCTGAAAACATGACTTAACCCACCCCAGACTTGCACAAGCCGTGGAATATGACATATTTCATCTGCCACGACAACTGCAACTGAAAGCAGATGACAACATTAATGCTGTTGATACAGCAATTCTTTATTTTCTTTTCTTGTGCGACCGCTCCCTTTGAACTCAAGCATAGTGCATACACACTACTTCCATGAGAACTGGACTGAATTTTGCTTTCCCTATAATTATCATTGTCCCTCGCCATTAGGTGAATCCATTCCGACTTCTGAGGTACTTGTAATTTATGGACCCAAGTCAAGGACGAGAAGTCAGCTGTTCAACTATCCGGTCTATGGGTTGAACCCCTTACCTCTTCATCAGCACACCGGATGTTTAGGAACGTGCTTTCTTTATTAACGTGCTTTCCGATACAACATTCAATATCCTGTTTCTTGTGCAATTATCAACCTGAAATTATCATGAACTGATTCACCGCCGAAGGATAATATATCGCCAGCTGTGATCTCCCAGTTGGACAGAAAAACAATACATGATGTGTATCGCCATACTAATAGCACCGTGTTATTTGTTTTGTTTCATGGTACTTTCCTCAATTTTAATGGTCAGTCAACAGAAATGTACAGTAAACTACTTGTTCATGTGATTGTGTAGCATGTTTGGTCCAAACCAACTTTTTGTTTGGCACTGTATCAGCTATATACTTCTGTTGAAGCAGGGATCCAGCTGTCCACTTGCGACCCACCGAAGCCTTTAATGAGGCCTGCGAAGACAAAAGCTTTTCATATTTTATCACACAGAATATATATTCTCATTAATTGCAAAGTTCACTCCGTTCAACAACAGTGTATTGTAACACAATATACTTTAACATGCATATGTTGTCATTATGAAATTCTTAATCCTGCATACTGCGATCGAAACACAGCTAACACACACACACACGCACGCGCACGCCCACACTCACACACACTCACACACACACACACACACACACACACACACACACACACACACACACACACACATACACACACAGAGATTTTTAATGTGTCTTCTGTTGCCTTCTATCCCCCCATTGAGGCATCGACCCTCAACCAAATCACCCCAAGCCTCCCTACCTTCATCCGTGAGTCTCCGTGGCGTAGTGGTCAAGCCGTTTGACTCGGACTCCGAAGGTCGTGGGTTCGATTCCGGGCCGCGTCCTTCGGTTCACGAGTGAAATTTTTCGGAGACTCCTGTGGGTCGTCGCTAGAGCTACGGAGTTCGTGCTTTGTGGAAAGAGACCGAGCCATATGGGATAAAAACCCGGTGCAATGAAGTCGACCCTGTCGACTTTTAAGCGACTTGACTGCCTACCTTCAGCTATCCCATGGAACAACATGTCCATGCCCTTCCCTTATTGTTTATTAGTTTTTCTACGTCAGTTCTCCTGAAGTTTTTGTGTCGTCCACGATTTCTTTCGCACTTTGAGTTCCAGACTAAGGCTTGTTAGCTATACTCTTCTCCGGTTTTTCTCAGTGTGTGTCCTGGTTAGCGCCGGCGTCTATTCTTCACCCCTAGTTCATTGGTATTTGTCTAATTCTTTCCATGACCTCCACATTGGTGATTTTGGCATACCATTTTACTTATTCAGTTCTGCATAGGCAACAATTAGTGAATGTCTGTCGTTTATTTATAATCCTTTTCTTTTTTCTTTATGTTTCTGATCCACACAGTAGTAATGCATTAACGTTAGAATGGAATGTTCTAAGTTTTCTGCTACGTTTAATTTCTTCTGATTTCCACAAATTTCCTAGTATTATAAAAGCTTTTCTCCAGCCTTTTGTATTCTTATTTCGATATCTGTATCAGTTCCACCATCTTTGCCTTCATTTTTATCTAAGTAGATGTATGATTCTGTCTCTTGAAGTGAGGTTTCACCAAGAGAGATCAGGTTATCATTTCTTTTGTTCTATTTTCATGATTTGTTTTTATGTAGAATAAGATATTCACGATATAAATATATCCACTTAAACATGTTCCCATATATTTATTCATCAAGTGATCAAAATGTAATTATGAAAATATAATGGATTCATTATTTATCTTCTGTTATTACAAAAGTTGTCTTTGCGATTAATCTTACTCAGTCTGGACATTTTAAGGAATGCTAAGTCGCAAATCAACTTATCACAAACTTCAGAAAGAAGCAGATCATTTTTTGACGACATTAAGAGAATACAGAATCTGAAATATGTTGAAACAACCAGAAACATTTGTGGAAAAGCAGATAAAAAGAAGAAAAGGAGAGAAAATTCTTAAAAATCTGTTACATAACCTGGAAGAACTGATCCATACCGTCGGAGATAGTCATTTGTGACGAAGCATGATCTCCCACGCCAGGCGGCTAGACGTTTGATGATAATGATGATGAATAAACTATGTATTAAAACATATTCGTTATTTATAATTATGAGATCAACATTACGGTAAATTGAGGTAGCATATACTGCCTACGACCTGACATCTTTAGCCATTAGCTCACATATTTTGCGCCCAGAACATAAATAACGACGAAGTGTATCATATACTTATATGTAGGTTGGTTCACAGCTTTAATACTAAAAGCCCACTAAGTATAATATCTGCTTTTAAAAAAAAAAAAAAAAAAAAAAAAAAAAAAAAAAAAAGAACTCACAACCTTAAGGTAGAGCAGAACATGTAAGATATCAATGCATTTATGCACAATTTTCAGGCACTGTATTTCCAATAGATATGCATGAGTCAAAGTTAGTTGCATGTCCTTTACACTTATTTAGATATAAATGAGTTAAAGTTAGTTGTGTGTCCTTTACATTTTCTATAGATATACATGAGTTAATGTTAGTTGTATGTCCTTTACATTTAAAATCGATATACACGTGTTAAAGTTAATTGTATATCGTTTACATTTCTATAGATATAAATGAGTTAAAATTACTTGCATGTCCTTTATATTTCTTTGGATATAAATGAGTTAAAATTAGTTGCATGTCATTTACATCTCTACATATATAAATGAGTTAAAGTAAGCTGTATGTCCTTTACATTTTTATAGATATTCATGAGTTAAAATTAGTAGCGTGTCCTTTATTTTTCTATAGATATAAATGAGTTAAAGTAAGTTGTATGTCTTTTAAATTTCTATAGATATCCATGAGTTAAAATTAGTAGCGTGTCCTTTATATTTCTATAGATATACATGAGTTAAAGTAAGCTGTATGTCCTTTACATTTCTATAGATATACATGAGTTAACGCTAGTTGCTTGTCCTTTACATAACGTCACAAGTGACTCGAGCATCTATTCGATGTTTGCTAATTTGTAGGCAATTTTATCTCCAGTAGGTTGTCATTGCTTTCTGAACGGACATACCATAGTGGAAATCAACGTAAAACAATCTGCATTCCAAATCGTCTGCGGCCGACATCGAACCACTTATGTTAGAACTGTGAAACTTCCTTCAATATCCTTATTCTACAGACACCGACAGCTATATATGAATTTATGCCAGATTTCCCAAAGACTTACAGGCAGCTAAAAACAAACTGTCATTTAACTTGATAATAAATAAATCGCTGTGCCAATAGTTTAGAAATGATCTCTGTAAAAACGCCAGTCTGTCCTCTCTCTTACCCACCCCCGTCCCACTCCACCCACCCCAATCCCAACAGTCTCTGCTGCTAACTCCATAACCTGCCATTGCCTGGCTCCCACACTGGCATCCTTGGCTTCGGCATTCTTCTCATGTTACATGGTTTGTTTTCTCTTCCTCCGCGGACTCTCAGGGAATCTCCAACTTCCCAGATTCTGGCTCCCAGCAGACTTCAAGCCAAACGTAACCAAATAGCGCCTGTTTTCCTTGTCTCTTTGACAAGGCGCCTCACTCTGAAGCCAAATTTGTTTTGGATTTTAACGACCATACTAATCGCTCTTTACTATTGTTTTAATAACTGGCTGACTAATATTCTTCAATTTATTTTGAAAAAAAATGTTTATGTTTTTTTTAAAATGTTATTTATGGGGAAAATTATTTATGTTCTGGAAGCAACAAATCTGTTTAGTAATTTTCTTTACATGCACAAGTTTTCTAGTTTCATGTCTGGGCAAACGTCTACACCTTAATTAAATTATATTAAAATATTACTGGCTAGTCCATAGAAATACCTGCAGTGCGTAGATTGCCATAGTCCATCGTGTAGACATTTTCTCCTCTGCTGTATAGCTCCCCATAGAGCATCCCATTATGTGTCCTGCCAACCGGAGTAAAGCGTTCATATCTCTCCATAGATTTCGGTCATTTGTGTACTGGATCACTTCTGCTGATGATATTCCTTGATGTCGTCGTCTCAGTCCACCCAGCATCATTTATCTCTTTCTTCCTCTTTTCCTTCTAATCTTTCCATTTGTCATAATGTTCTCTAATGCCTCTCATCTCCCGACATGATCAAATGATACTGTTTAGCTCTTTCTTATGGTTGTGTATACACTCACGTTCATTAGCCTCTTCCATGCAATCAATAATTGTTACTGTGGCAGGTCAAGGTATTAAATCCACCACCATTCGGATTCGAGCCCATAAACTGCAGGCCGGTCCCCGAGCATCTAGCCACTACGCTAATGTGACTACCAACAGTAACACGGAAATTGTTCCTGCCACTCTGTGCTCACGTGGGCATGTGTAACAGACAACCAAGCGTATCCTTCCAGACTTCCATAATGGTTAACAAGAATAAGGGGAACTGCAGTAAAGCTTAAAAATGCAATAAATGAATCACCAAAAAAAAACAACAACCGAGAAGTAGATTGTGAGCTTTACGGAAAAACGACCACAAGAAACAAATTGAACGTTGCGGCCAAGCCTTCGTCAGCACAGAACAAACAAACACAAACCGACACAAAACTACATGAAACACACTACATGATAATATGAAGGATACTTATCTGAATCTGTATCCTTGCTTGGAGTGACTGACGCGCGTTAAAACGTTTTTTGGTGATTCATTCAGACTTCCATAAGGAACCAAAATAAACATAACATTTGACTACAAGCTAGGGAGAGGCAAAAAAAAAAAAAAAAAACCACACACACACACACAGATAGAAACAAACGCTTCGACAAGTTTTCGTTTGATTGAACTTGCCGGATTTTATTTGGATTCAAGTATAACATTTCATTGTTCTTCTTAGTTTTATTTGGATTCCAGTATTACCTTTCATTGTTCTTCCTAGTGTTATTTTGATTCCAGTATTACCTTTAATTGTTCTCCCTAGTGTTATTTGGATTACAGTATTACATTTCAGTGTTCTTCCTATTGTTATTTGGATTCCATTATTATCTTTCTTTGTTCTTCCTAGTGGTGTTATTTGGATTCCAGTATTACCTTTCTTTGTTCTTCCTATTGTTTATTTGAATTCCAGTTTTACCTTTAATTGTTCTTCCTGGTGTTCATTTGGATTACAGTATTACATTTCATTATTCTTCCTACATTTTTTTTTAAATTTCAGTATTACCTTTCATTGTTCTCCCTAGTGTTATCTGGGTACCAGTATTGCTTTTCATTGTTCTTTCTACAGTTTATTTGGATTCCAGTATTACCTTTTATTGTTCTTCCTAGTATTTATTTGGGTTCAAGTGTTACCTGCCATTGTTCATTCTCGTGTTTATTTGCATTCCAGTAATTTTATTTCATTGATCTTCCTAGCGTTTATTTGGATTTAAGTATTACCTCGGCAGCATCTATTCCCCTTTTAGGGTACAGCATAGAGTGCCCCCTATGCTTAGTCATGTGACTACACATTTACTCACAGCGACAAACATCGTCATAGAATTTTATGGGAATGTCAAAGTGTTCTCACTTACAGCAACATACATAAACATTCAGACTTCCTGTATAGACTACTACAATACCGAAAGTGCAAAATAAGAAGAACAAGTAGAAGATGATGATAATGAAGAAGAAGAGGAGGAGGAGCAGAGACTAATACTACAACGAAAGTGCAGAAGAAGAAGAAGAAGAAGAAGAAGAAGAAGAAGAAGAAGAAGAAGAAGAAGAAGAAGAAGAAGAAGAAGAAGAAGAAGATCTCTGATACGACGGTGCTATTCTGTGTGGCTTATTATTGATGTTATTTATTTAAATCCTTTCCCACACCCTACCTGTCTTGTACTCAGTAGATTCCGTATAACCTTGCACATCAATCAAGCCGATAGTTAGCTGAGAGCAAACAAGCTAAGACAGATAGATATGAACGTGAAAAAAAAAATAATAATACATAAAATAATAATAATAATAATAATAATAATAATAATAATAATAATAATAATAATAATAATAAAGATAAATAAATAAGTCCAGGAGACGAAAGGGGGACAAAATGGCAGTAACAAACAAAAGAATGTGTTTAGAAATAAAAATAAAACAACATGCACTTAGAAATAAGGTAAAGTAACAGTAACAAACCGGCTTCCTGGCTTAGCGGTTAGCGACTTTTCTCCGTAATCTCGTATACTCTCGTCGGTAACGTGATGACGGTGAGAATCAGCAGTGGTTCGAATCGCATCGGTAACTTACAGGGTATGTGAGCCGGCCGCTCAGAAAGCAATGGCAAACTACTGAACGTAATCTTGCCAAGAAATCGACATACAGCTGAAAGATGCTGGTGTTGACAGCGATGTCCTGTAAAGGATATCCAAATAAGAAAAAAAAAACAATAACAAACACTAAAGTACATGAATAAATAACAGAAAATAATTTTAAATGACTAATTTAATTATAAAAAACAAAACATAACTTTAAAAATAAAAATAAAAAAGAAAGACCGAGAGAAAGAAAAAAAGAGAGAAAGAAAGAATGAAAGAAAAAAGAATGAATGAAAGAAAGAAAGAAAGAAAAAAGACATATCGCAAGCAGACAGGCTCAGCAGAAAGAAAGGAATAAAGAAATAAAGAAAGTCAGACAGACAGGCAGATACGAGAAAAGAAACGAAGGCAGAAAGAAAGAAAGAAAGCGGCAATACATACGGGCAAGCAGACACACCTGCACAAAGAAAGAAAGAAAGACAGACAGACAGACAGATACGAGAAAAGAAAGAAAGAAAGAAAGACAGACAGAAAGACAGAAAGAAAGAAAGACAGAAAGAAAGAAAGACAGAGAGAAAGACAGAAAGAAAGACAGACAGAAAGAAAGAAGAAGGATTAATGAAAATACAGACAGACAGACAGACAGACAGACAGACAGACAGACAGACAGACAGACGGGCAAGCAAATAAACAGACAGAAAGACAGGCAGTTTGGGAAAAAAAAACAGAAAGACAGACATCCAGTGGGACGAATAAAAAGAAAGAAAGAAAGAAAGAAAGAAAGACAGAAAGAAAGACAGAAAGAAAGAAGAAGGATTAATGAAAATACAGACAGACAGACAGGCAGACAGACAGATAGACAGACAGACAGACAGACAGACGGGAAAGCAAATAAACAGACACAAAGACAGGCAGATAGGAAAAAAACACAGAAAGACAGACATCCAGTGGGACGAATAAAAAGAAAGAAAGATAGATAGAAAGAAAGAAAGAAAGAAAGAAAGAAAGAAAGAAAGAAAGAAAGAACTCGGCTGGGGTTAAAAACATCCACACAAAAATATTTCTGGATTATCTTATATCAACATGCGAAAATCCAATTAGATCTCATCTAGAAATCTACCAAAAACAAAGTGATGCGGAGGGGAAAAGAAGCCAAACGAAATTCCTCGTTTCTTAAATAAACATTTTCTTTTCCTATTCCCTTTCAGCCACTGAAGACTCCTTGGAATGAACTCCGACCGGCCTCGTCCCCTCTTATGCCTCAAGAATATGAAAGACATCAACAACCTGTACTTATTTATTGACAGCCTGTTTATATTTCATTTCCTTCTCTGCTACTTTATTGCCATTCGTTTCACTATCTGTTCATTCATCTCTTATCCCCCCACTCCTCCTCCAAAGCGTCGTTTGGGGGAGGGGGGAGGATGTCAGTGTGGGGAGAAAAGGGGAAGGGCTTCGTCTTAGTCAGCAGTGAGTTGGAGTCTGTAGGCATTGAAATCCTTAATCCCGTGTAGGAAAGAGAGAAGGGAAGACCTTGATATTAGCCAGCAGTGAGTTGGTGTCTGTAGGCGATTAAATCCTGAACCCCGCGGAGGGAAGAGAGGAGGGAAGACCTTGGTCTCAGTCAGCAGTGAGTTGGTGTCTGTAGGCAATGAAATCCTCAACCCCGCGGGGGGAAGAGAAGGGAAGACCTTGGTCTCAGTCAGCAGTGAGTTGGTGTCTGTAGGCAATGAAATCCTCAACCCCGCGGGGGGAAGAGAGGAGGAAGACCTCGGTCTCAGTCAGCAGTGAGTTGGTGTCTGTAGGCAATGAAATCCTCAACCCCGCGGGGGGAAGAGAAGGGAAGACCTTGGTCTCAGTCAGCAGTGAGTTGGTGTCTGTAGGCAATGAAATCCTCAACCCCGCGGGGGGAAGAGAAGGGAAGACCTTGGTCTCAGTCAGCAGTGAATTGGTGTCTGTAGGCAATGAAATCCTCAACCCCGCGGGGGGGGGGGGGGGGGGGAAGAGAGGAGGAAGACCTTGGTCTCAGTCAGCAGTGAGTTGGTGTCTGTAGGCAATGAAATCCTCAACCCCGCGGGGGGAAGAGAAGGGAAGACCTTGGTCTCAGTCAGCAGTGAGTTGGTGTCTGTAGGCAATGAAATCCTCAACCCCGCGGGGGGGGGGGGGGGGGGAGAGAGGAGGAAGACCTCGGTCTCAGTCAGCAGTGAGTTGGTGTCTGTAGGCAATGAAATCCTCAACCCCGCGGGGGGGGGGGGGAAGAGAAGGGAAGACCTTGGTCTCAGTCAGCAGTGAGTTGGTGTCTGTAGGCAATGAAATCCTCAACCCCGCGCGGGGAAGAGAAGGGAAGACCTTGGTCTCAGTCAGCAGTGAGTTGGTGTCTGTAGGCAATGAAATCCTCAACCCCGCGCGGGGAAGAGAAGGGAAGACCTTGGTCTCAGTCAGCAGTGAGTTGGTGTCTGTAGGCAATGAAATCCTCAACCCCGCGGAGGGAAGAGAGGAGGAAGACCTCGGTCTCAGTCAGCAGTGAGTTGGAGTCTGTAGGAAATGAAATTCCAGTCCCGTGTAGGGGAGAGAGAAGGGGCGATCTTAGTCAGCAGTAAGTTGGAGTCTGTAGACAATGAAATCCTCAGTCCTGTGGAGTGATAGAAAAGGGAAGACCTTGGTCTCAGTCAGCAGTAAGTTGGAGTCTGTAGACAATGAAATCCTCAGTCTCGTGGAGTGATAGAAAAGGGAAGACCTTGGTCTCAGTCATCGGTGAGCTGGTGTCTGTAGTCAATGAAATCCTCAGTCCCGTGGAGTGAGAGAAAATGGAAGAACTTGGTCTCAGTCTTCGGTGAGCTGGTGTCTGTAGTCAATGAAATCCTCAATCTCGTGGAGGGAAGATGACCAAGCTAGGGATACTCCCAGCTGGTCTGTATGAACGAACGAACGAACGAACAAACTTTATATTCACAGGGTTAAGAATTGGACACGCAGGCCGTGTGTTGAATGAGGGGACGAAGCGCGTATGGGTATGTCCTGAGTGCAGAGATGTCAATTCTTAGCTCAACCTTACTCAACTCAACTCAACTCAACTCAACTCAGCTCAACCCAACTCAATTGTATGTGCTGTGCTGAATCCTGACCTAGTTATATGCTTATGCTGCATACTCTTTGCAGGACTTTGCGATTAACCCCAGTTTGGAGGTCAGCGAGGCCGAATGGACAAGAGCGCTTGCTCTTAAACATCCGGTGTGTTGATGCTGAGGTAGAGGGTTCATCGCCTACACCGGTCAGGTGGACTGAAATGTTGACTTCTCGTCCTTGACTTTGGGACATAAATTACATGTACCTCTGAAGTCGGAGTGGCTATCCCGGCATCAACACACTGGAAGTTTAAGATCTAACGCTCTTACCCATTCGGCCATGTCGGCCTAGACACGTTTATGATTTTCGGGTAATATTAAATGAGTACCTTGACTCAAGTCGTGTAGCCACGAGATAAAAGAGGTACTGGTTGTTTATCACATGCTATCCATTTCGAAAGAAGGGAAACCATACGTTAACTATTGGTTGCTTAGCACACATTATCCGTCTTGAAAGACAGGAAACTATATGTTAATTATTTGTTGCTTATCACACGTTACCTGTTTCGACAGAGGAGAAAACTATGCTTAACTTCCAGATACGCCTGGTGGTTTGGCCGTCACAGCTGAGAAACGTTTAATATGTTCCTGAATGGACCGTGTCGCTTGGCGTGAACATATCAGTGCACGCCTTTTAATCACAGTGCCGTTTTGTGCAACAGTGGTGCTGCTACCTGGAAGCATAATATACGATTGTGATAACAGAGATAACATTGTATGCGTCCATTCAACAAATATCCGGCAGAAAAGTGAATACATTTTGGTGTATTATTAAAGACGTTCCTAATTTGTGTTCTTATTAGAGAAGTTCCCAATCTGTGATTTTATTAGAGAAATTCCTAATATGTGCTCTTATTATAGAAGTTCATAATCTGTGATTTTGTTAGAGACGTTCCTAAATTGTGATTTTGTTAGATAAGTTCCTAATCTGTAATATTATTGGAGCAGTTCTTAATCTGGGCCTATAATCGTCCATGGCTGTTGCAATAACTCACATTTAGGATCGTTTTCTACGAAGGGAAGTCAATAAGTAAGTCACGCATGGCTGTAGAGAAGTAACTAAATATGATAACAATTTGAAACCAGTTTATTTTTATACATACATTGTCCCTTTAATTCTCAACATAATGTCCACTAACATTGATGCAATTATCCCATCGTTTTATCAGTTGTCCCAAACCGGCTGCATAGAACTGCGTGATATGTTTTCTAAAGTACGTTTTCACATCACATTCAACTTCGGCGTCATTCGCGAAATGTCTCCCGCCAAGGTGGGTTGTCACTTGTCAGTGGACCAAAAAGGTGGAAATCGCTAGGGGCTAAGTCGTGCCTGTAAGGTGGATGTTCCAGAACGTCCCAGTATAGTTGGTTAATTTTCTCCTGAGTTCATCGAGCCATATGTGGTCTGGCATTGTCATGAAGCAACACTCCTCTAGTTAGAGCGTCCTTGAGAAAAATTTTTCCTGCCCAGCTATGCACCGCTTTACGGGACAATCATTTGTCAGCTTAAACAGGAAGCATTTCCTTATGAATGTCCTTTGCAGGCAGTCCGTTTGCCCCCCCCCCCCCCGCAAAAAAAAAAAAAAAAACAGGCACAACAGCACGTTGTTCTTTGGTTGTACACTTCGTAAATACAGTCGCCATTTTGTTTATGCGCTGCGAATGCGCATGAGACACCTAGCGCTACCCGACGAACGGGAATATAAAGTTTGATGTTGCTGTCACCTAATGACACCTGCAGAAAACACCAACTACATTTACCTGCCATCCAACAGAACTGTGTGACTTACTTATTGACTCGCCTCGTATATTCTCTATTCTCATGTTAGATTAAGTTTTTTTTTTTTTTTTGTGGTCATATTTTCTTTTGTACATGTCTCTCCATCCGTATATTGGCGTTTCAATCCACATCTGGTGGATCCCAAACTGTCAACATTTCCCTGTGTCAACTCAGCCTAAGATATGTACCAGGAACTGCCTTGGGGAGTAACGACGGCAGACGTGGCACTGACCCACGAGTGCCTGTTGGTCTGTGAAAACATGTGTCTAGCAACATTTACCCATGCGCATCAAGGCGTGCAAAAGGCCCTTTACTCTTTTGTACTTATTGTCTTTCCTAATATATCATCATCATGTGCCATGTCAGCTGATGAACGCGAGGCATGCGGCGTAACCACTTGGCCTCGGAAGCTCCTTACAGCTCTACGAAAGAGAGATAGATGTGATTTTAGTGCCATGGCTATTAATCAAGTGGCCCGGGGTCAATCCCCGGAATTGGCAGGATTAATTGTCCTAGCATTAAACCTCTGGGTTCGACTCATAAAATGGGCAACGAGAAATTTTCACAATAAAGACGATAAAACAAAGACAATTTAAATATTTTGGTCACTTGAAACGTAACGAAGTTTGGAGAGAACAATAATGGAGGGGTATATGCCTGGGAAGAGAGGAAGGGGAAGGCCAAAGAGAAGATTGGTGCAGGATGTGGCGGATGATCTCCAGATGGGTGCATCGGACGCGGGACATCTTGCTTATGATCGAGAGGTTTTCCGGAAGGTTGTTATGGGAGCGAGGTTCTGCAAAGGACATACTAATGAATGAATGAATGAATGAATGAATCTTAGAAAGAAAGGCAACGAGGAGAAGAACTGGCCACCTAACCTAATCATACAGTTTTAATGCCTAACACGCCCCTCTCTCCCCCCATGTATCTGCCTGCCAAGGGGCCTTTACCTCTGTATATACATCCCTAAGCCAGGCTGAGGACCTCATGCTGGCAATAATGAAATGCATTTCGTGAAGCTAACATTCCCCATTGTAAATGTATCGTGAGATATTTCCGTGCAACAGTAAAACTGCAAGCGTGTTTAGAGGTCGTAATACCCCTTTACAAAACAACTTTTGAAAGCCAACGCACTGACAAGTGCACAAATAAATTACACTGTGGCCGCACTGTTCCTCAGGTCCGTTATCAAAAACAAACTTGGTCGATGAGGAATGTTGCAGTCTATTGTTGTGTAAAAATGGAGCAGTTTTTTCTCTCTCTTTCAAATAGGTAAGGCATATGCAAACAGCTGGGTTTGTGGGGGGAAAAGATGCAGACTTGAAGTTTATATCACTAATTGCCATCTCGGCAAGTCAAATACGTGACAGATATCTGTGATTCACATCTAGGCCAGAACAAAGAAGGCATTCTCACCAATCGGGACAGTTCATTCTTGGATACTGTAGACTTACATTAAATTCACTTCCCGGCGTAATGAACACCGCCACAGAACTGTTCTTTCTCGGTCCAGTGAGCAGTGGAGTGACATTGGGCTATTCCAACGTAGGGTTAACATTCAGATCCAGTAGAGAAAAATTATGCACGGCGGCGTGGGGATATCCGTTCTTGTAGGGTATTTCAATGGGATGGAGAATATCTAATGCGATTTAATTTTCGGAATAATGCTATGAATAGACCTGTTTAAGCTTATAGTCTTCTCTTATTTGTGTTGCACTTATGTGTTTAAGTTAACATCGCCATCATCATCGAAATCGTGTGGCATCTGCTTGACCCGTATGTATTAATGTTGTTACGGAGAGCTGGATATTTCTCATTATCATCCTATTCTTCTTCTTCTTCTTCTTCTTCTTCTTCTTCTTCTTCTTCTTCTTCTTCTTCTTCTTCTTCTTCTTCTTCTTCTTCTTCTTCTTCTTCTTCTTCTTCTTCTTCATCTTCTTGGTTCTCGTTGAATAATCATATTGTCAACAATCCAACACCAACTGTAATGCTGTGTTCAGAGACGGTGGAAAGAACGCAGGCAATGAATTACCTGGGGATACGGTTTGATCGAAGCCTTGCTTATAATGTGCACATAGACCAGGTGATAACAAAGGCCAAGCGGGGTTTGGCAGCGATGCGGGTGATGGTGGCAGCAAACTGTGAGCAGCGCCATCTATGTCTTCTGTACGAGGGGCTGGTCATGTCTGTTTTGGAGTATGCAATGGCAATCCTGACTGTCAGCCATAAGCAGATAGAAAGGATGGAAAGGATACAGAATGAAGCTATGCGCATTATTCTTGGATGTACAAGAGATACAGCATGCAGGGCGATGCGCTACCTTCTTGATTTTCCAACCATTGAAGAGAGAATGCAAGTTTGCAGGGCACGCGCCTACCTCAGAATTAACGCAAACACACAGCATCCACTGCATAGTGAAATTAGGAAGGTGAAGGGCAGCAGGTTAAAAAGAGGACGGTCGTGGATGGGTCAAGCCGAGGACATTCTTCAACAGGTGTGTTCACTTGAGGACTTAGAACCTGGCGAGGAGTGGGTGCAAGTGCCAACAGACTTCTGCACATCCTTTTCAGTTTGCATCCAACTAGATAGAAAATGCAGACAAGAAAATCCGGCTGCTGTTGAGGCTGAAGTACAAGCGTTGATTTTCGAGAATTCGCTAGACAGTGACGCGGTCATCTACACAGATGGGTCGGTCATCCGACATGTGAGAAGCTCATGGGCCTTGACAGCTCGGGCCGGAGGGAGAATTGTGAAGGAGGACTCTGGTGCTTTCACTGAAACCACAAGTAGCCTGACCATGGAAGTCATAGCAGTAAGTAAAGCAATAACATGGCTCGAGACACAGACATTCACTAGGGCTTGTTTCCTTAGCGACTCAATGAACATGATCAAGAGGATAGAGGAGGGGTCGATCCGAAGAGAATGGTTGCTGCCTCTGAAGCGGTCTCGGCTGGCAAAGATTAGTTTCATCTTCGTGCCAGGGCATGCGGGAGTACAAGGAAATGAGCGGGCTGACAAGCTCGCAGGTGAGGCTACTGTTGAGGGCGGACGCGCCATGGACCAGGCTGACATTCTGAATGCTCTACGAGAAGTGAGACTTTTGCAAGAACCAAGTGATAACTGTGAATCTACAACAATGGCCAGACTGCGAGAGCAGCAAATTAAAAGAGGGGTGGCCAAACAAGAACACTACGCAGGAAGCCAAAGAAGATTGATAAACCAACACAGAACTGGCGTCGTTAGCCGCTACACGCTGCGGGATTTGCTGAGGAGGGGATCCGAGCACTTATGGACTGAATGGTCCGATGTGCAACGAGGATGATCTGTCGACTAACTAACTAACTTCTTCATCTTCTTCTTCTTCTTCACCATCATGATGATCTTCAACATAATCAGCTTCTTTTTCGTATCCTGGCTCGGTATCGTTTACATCAGAGCTGTGTTATTTGCGCCTGACAGCCGACATACCCGACTTGATTTCCGACATTTGTAGTTTTTGTTGTGTGTTTGATTCGTTTCTTTCTTTCCGCTGGCTCGCCTTGAACTCAAGCATAGTCCATATACGTGTTACTACTTCTAGTGCAGGCTGTTCTGAACATGCTTGTTAGGTCCACTACCTGTAGATTAAAGGTCGACGCTGATGTCTCCTCTGATAGGCCATACAATCAATCAATCAATCATGTGCCATGCCGGAAAGCGTGGGCGGTCATAACTCGCCATTTCACTCGATCACCAGAGTCGTGGATCAGCTCAGTGTTCCTATCTCGACCATGCCATGTGGCCAAGCCATCCAGGTATTTTCCTCTCGGTCTTCCTCTTGGTCTGATCACTTCGATCTTGCCAGTTGTCACTAAGTTCTTCAATCCATTTCTTCTCATAACATGTCCAAAAAATTTTGACTGTCTGCGTCTAATTTCTCTAATCATTTTACGATGTTCGTTTGTCTTCTGTAGTACTTGGACATTAGTTTTTCTGTCTGTCCATGGTATTCTTTGCATTTTCCTCAGAAACCACATTTCTGTAGCCATCAGATGTTTTTCAGCTTGACTGCTTAGTGTCCAAGTTTCACATCCATACAAAAGAACAGGCTCTATGTATCCCCTCAACACTCTTTGTCTCGTTTCAATTGACATCTTTTTATTGGTCAAAATGTTTTTCATCTTGCTAAAGGCTACTTTCGCTATGGCGATTCTTGTTCTAATCTCGTCAAGGCATCTCCCCATCAGATGTTATGACTGTTCCGAGATAATTGTACCGATTCACTTGTTGAAGAATATTTCCATTTACTTGTATATTACATTGTGGCACTTCGTTATTCCTAGTGACGACCGTAATCTGTGTCTTTTTACAATTTAATTCTAACCCCAGTTGCTCACTGTGTACAACAACAGCATCTACTAATTGTTGCAGATCCTGCGCATTGTCTGCAGTCAATACTGTATCATCTGCATATCTAATGTTATTGATGTTTCGTCCTCCAATGCTGATTCCATTTATATCCTCCAAATAATGATAAGAATGAGACAACGAGGTGTGACGAGGGGATCTGGCCGACGCTCGGCGCTCGGAGGAAAGGCGAGACGGACATATAATCAGATTGCTACTGGAACTATTAGTGTTGGAACTCTTCGCTGGCTGCTGAGGATGGGGACGGAGCGCTTATGGGAATGTCCTGAATGCTGTGATGTCGGTTCCTAAATCAATCAATCAATCAATCATATCCTCCAAATTTCTGAAAATATCTTCACTGTATAGGGAAAAATGATCTGGAGACATTACACATCCCTGCCTAACACCTCTCTTAATAGAATGATATTGCCCCACTTCATTATCAATCCTTATGGCAGCTTGTTGTTTCCAATATATGTTTTTTTATAAGTCTAATGTCTTTCCCATAAATTTGTAGATCTGCAAGCATATCCACCATGTTGACATGTCTAACTCTATCAAAAGCCTTTGTATAGTCAATAAAGCAAAGATGTATATCCTTGTTTGCTTCTATAGCACGTTCAATAACTGTTCGTAGCATATACACAGCATTTACTGTATCCTTTCCTTCTACAAACCCACATTGTTCTTCCCCTATTTCAGGTTGTATTTTCTTCCTCACCCTTTGCATGATGATTCGTAACAAAACCTTTGTGATGTGAGAAGGCTAATCCACACGCAAAAATCAGTCCAGTGTACTAGAAGTAGTAGTTTGAGTTCAAAGCGAGCGAAAGACAACAACAACAACAACAACAACAACAACAACAACAACAACAACAACAACAACAACAACAACAACAACAACAACAACAACAACAACAACAACAACAACAACAACAACAACACTCGCTGGACATTAGAACGCATTTCAAAAATTATATCGGATATATTCTATGGAAATCTAGTCCCCATGACTCAGGGATAGACCATAGAGTGCCAGACATGTTTCTACATCGTGGACTCTGGTCACTGCACGATTGGAGGCCACCAATTTCCAGATACCCTGCCAGATCGGTTGAGACCCGTAATGGTCATTTATACCACGAAGCCGTGTGACAGACGTCTCACATGGGGTTCCCTAATATCAGCACGGAGCCCGCTGGCGCCTGGGAACCAACTGCTCCTAAGAACTGTGAGTAGAGACTTTCTGAGATGCTTGCTGCATAGGAGGGCTGAGCATGCCTGGGAATAGCCAGTATGAGGAGATGTGGATCGTGTAACATAACATAACATAACATAACATAACATAACATAACATAACATAACAGCATAATATAACAACATAACATACCATAACAACATAACATACCATAACAACATAACATAATATAACAACATAATGTAACAGCATAACTTAACATAGCAAAATAATATAACATAACATAACAACACAACATAACATGACAACATAACTTAACAACATAACAAAATAACTTAACATAACATAACAACATAACATAACAATATAACAAAACATAACAACATAACATACCACAACATAACATAACAACATAACATAATAACATAACATAACATAACATACCATAACAACGTAACATAACATACAAACATAACTTAACATACCATAACAACGTAACATAACATCGCATAACTTAACATAACAACATAACATAACAAAATAATATAACATACCAACATAACATAATATAACATCATACCATAACATAACAAAATAAGCAAACATTCCAAGATAACGTAACAACATAACATAACAAGATAATAACATAACATACCAACATAACATAATATAACATCATAACATAACATAACAACATGACATAATACACCAACATGACATAATACAACAACATAACATAACAACATAACATAACTACATAACATAACAACATATCATAACAACATAGCATACCATAACATACCAATATAAAATAACATGACGTGCCGTAACATAACATAATGTAAGGTAACGTAACGTATCATAACATATGTCCTTATACACAACAAAACAGACTTCACTGTTCCAAGTACCTGTGACCAAAATAAGCACACCACTATCTGCATATGATGTTCTTGTTATTATCTCATTTCTGGTCTCAATGCATCCATCATTGCCAATCTCTGTGTTGGTTACTGCTCTCTCTCTCTCTCTCTCTCTCTCTCTCTCTCTCTCTCTCATTCCCTCTCTCTCTCTCTCTCTCATTCCCTCTCTCTCTCTCTCTTCCTTCCCCCTCTCTCTCCCCTCTCTCTCCTCTCTCTCTACACACACACACACACACACACACACACACACATATATATATATATATATATATATATATATATATATATATACATATATATATATATATATATATATATATATATATATATAGTTAGGTCATTTTTATACACACATTTGTTGTGTAGCTGTTATGTAAACACATTGTTTACATAATTATAATATAAACATATTAGTTGCATCATTGTAATACAAACACATTTGTTGTGCATTTCTGAAAAAAACAAAAACAAAAAAAAAACAAACAAACAAACAAACAAACAAACGAAAAACACTTTTGTTATATGATTCTGGTATACATATACATATTTGTTGTGCGATTCTAATGTAACAATATTTGTTGTATAATTCTGATATAAAGACATTAATTGTTTGATTCTGGTATAAAGGCATTAGTTGTGTAGTTCTTATATAAACACATTTGTTGTGTAGTTCTGATATAAGCACACATTTGTTGTATGATTGTAGTATAAACATATTTGTTGTATGATTGTAGTATAAACATATTTGTTGTATGATTGTAGTACAAACACTTGTGTTGTATGATTATAGTATAAATACATATTGTATGATTGTAGTATAAACACATTTTTTGTATGATTGTAGTATAAAAACATTTGTTGTATGCTTATATATCACCACTTTTGTTGTATGGTTGTAGTATACACACATTTGTTGTAGGATTGTGGAATAAACACATTTGTTGTATGATTTTAGTATAAACACATTTATTGTATGAGTGTAGTATAAACACATTTGGTGTATGATTATAGTATAAACTCATTTATTGTATGATTGCAGTATCAACACATTTATTGTACGATTGTAGTATAAACACATTTATTATATGATTGTAGTATAAATACATTTGTTGTCTGATTATAGTATAACCACGTTTGTTGTATTATTGTAGCATAAACACATTTATTGTTTGATTGTAGTATAAATACATTTGTTGTATGATTGTAGGTCGCATACATTTGTTGTATGGTTGTAGTAAAAACACATTTGTTGCATTATTCTAGTAAATATTGCACGTGAACCCTCATTGGTGCTATGGAGTATCTGCACTCTGCTGACTCGGGCTCCGAAGGTTGTGAGGTCGATTCCGGGTCGCGTCCTTCGGTTCAGTAGTGCATTTTTCCCCCTGAGCCTCCTGGGGGTGGTCGCTGGAGCTACGGAGTTCATGCTTTGTGCGACGCTTTCCGCGCTACGGAAAGAGACCGAGCGATATAGGATAAAACCCGGTGCAATGAAGTCGACCCTGTCGACTTTAAGCGACTTTTATCTGCACTCTGCTAAGAATGACACTGTGTGATCTATGAGATGAGGCTGCAGTACTTATGACGGTATCTGTGCGCAATGACAATTAATCTCGACAAGCCAAGCCACAGTAAATGGATACGGTGCATGCTACAGTAAGCATTTCCGTGTACGATAACTCTCATCATCACTGTCATCTAGGGGAATGTATTTCTGCAGAACGTCTCACCAATAACAGTGTTTGAAATAGCGCTCTATCATATAGCAAAACGACACGTCTCTGCTGCTGTTGCTCCTGAATTAATCTACACTATCTATTGCGTACTGAATTAATCTTCGCTGTCTATTGCATCCTTATTAAATCAACGTTGTCTATTGTATGCTGAATTACTATACTTTTTCTATTACATCCTGAAATAATCTTGTTGTCTAATGCATCCTGAATTAATCTACGTTGCCTTTTGCATCCTGAATTATTCTACGTTTTCTATTGCATACTGAATTAATATACGTTGTCTATTGTATACTGAATTAATCTACGTTGACTATTGCATCCTGAATTAATCTACGTTGTCTATTGCATGCTGAATTAATCTACGTTGTCTATTCAATCAACCAATCATGTGCCATGCCGGAAAGCGTGGGCGGTCTATTGTATACTGAATTAATCTACGTTGACTATTGCATATTGAATGGATCTACGTTGTCTATTGTATACTGAATTAATCTACGTTGTCTATTGCATCCTGAATTAATCTACGTTGTCTATTCCATCCTGAAGTAATCAATGTTGTCTATTGCATACTGAATTAATCTACGTTGTCTATTGCATCCTGAATTAATCTACGTTGTCTATTCCATCGTGAAGTAATCAATGTTGTCTATTGCATACTGAATTAATCTACGTTGTCTATTGCATCCTGAATTAATCTACGTTGTCTATTTAATCCTGAATTAATCTACGTTGAAGTTTTTCACCTCTTCGCCTCCCCGGTACACTTCCCTCCATAATTATATGTTCTAGCTGAGGTTAGCATGGCCGAATGGATAAGAGCGCTGGCTCTTAAACTTCCGGTTTGCCGATACTGAGGTAGCGGGTTCAACCCCTACACCGGTCAGTTGGACTAGAATTTTGACTTCTCATTCTTGACCAGGGGACGTAAATTACAAGAACCTCAGAAGTCGGGAGTGGGTTTGTTTGACGGCAAGGGACACTGGTAATAGGGAAAGCAAATCCACACGCAAAAATCAGTCCAGTGCACTAAAAATTGTAGCACATGTATAGGCTATATTTGAGTTCAAAGTTGAGCGAACAAAAAAAAAAAAAAACGTTTAGTCATTCATTTCATTTTGCATGTCCAAAATGTTTCATTTTTCTCTTCCCCCCTCCCCACCCCTAAATAAATATCTTTCTTCAGTAATGAGCTCCTGTTAGGGTAGGTAAGTTTATTTTCCTTTAGTCAATGAATGTTCAATTCTCTTCTGTAACATTTATATTCAGAGGCGGATGCATGCATTTTGGCTGATTTGTTACATTTCCAGGTGTTACGCCTGCATGTTGCCACGGGAAACATGTATACTCTTGGTACTCTAACACTTGCTGTCCTATTTGTTCCACTCCTTAACAATCGAGGAAACTAAACAAAGAACATAACGGCTGAACTGTGTTACCTAACGAAACAGTTGTAGGAGGGATGGAGCATGTTAGGAGATGTTGATGTACACAAAGATTCCTCTGCCCTCAGTATCACCGACGTCTTCTGGCGCAGAAAGATTTGACGAGCTCCCGCCAAAGGCATTTGGTTGAAGTCACATCCAGCCCCTAATGGCTATCTGTGATGTACTGGGCAATTTTACGTTCACTAGTTTGTCATTGCTTTATGAACGAGAAGTCACTGTATGACGTGTAGAGTGAATCAACTAAAGCGTTAAAAGAAGAGACAGTTTAAGTGCGTTAAATCACTCAACAACGCCGACCTCCACCGTACGACTTAAAAATAAACTCTTCAGAGGCCAAACGATTATGTTTTCAGCATCACGTGCCATGCCGACAGGCGTGGGCGCTTACGGTTCGCCATCTTATACCATCTCCGTTTTGGATCACGACTGTTATTGTACGGATTATGTTGCATTGCCAAGCCACCCAGATTTTAACCCCTTTGTCTTTCCCTTGTTATTTTCCTATCCAATTTACCAGTTATCATTCAGTGTTCAAGTTTATTTCTCCTCATTATATTGTCACACTGTATTCATTGTCTACTTCTAATAAGAATATCTATTGTCAAAAAAAAAACCAAAAAAAAACAAAAAACTGTCATCTACCCTCTATAGTACCTTGCGGTGTATAGTACATGCGTGGTCTTGAGTCTGGGGAATTAAGGCCGCCTGGCTAGTGCAGTCACCGCAAACTGCAATTTAGTATTTCTTCCCCCCCCCCCCCCCCCCCCCCCCCGACAGAAGGAAAAAAAAATAAAATAAAAAAGTTCCACACCTTACCGAGGATCCGAACCTGTTTCTCCCAAAGAGAACCCAACATCGTTAGCCACTCGGCTAGCCGCTCCTCAAGAATATCCACAACTGTATAAAATATACTGGTATCATAGTGAATATGGCTTTTGCTTATGATCTCAGACATCTTGGTTCAGTTCTCAATACAAAAACGGTTTGTGCGTTGTTTTGTCTGAATGCTTTTGCCTACAAAGGTCCTGCAACCAGGACATAAATATGTATGTGACAGGATAGCGTGGAAGAGATCTGGCCATCTTATCTCATACTCCAATGACCTAAGCTATAATTTCACACCCGATCAGCGGTATCCCCCATTTATTATCCCCCAGATATTTATTTTCGTTACTTATCTTTCCGCATCATCTTAGCAAGACCGAGTACTTTTAAGCTTTACCGGAGTGTAGTAGTGCCATTTGTAAATGATTAAATAGCTTTCTGTCTATACCACCCACTAATGGCACAGCTATCTGCTGGTACTTTGAACTGTATAGACTAGTGGTTCTCAACCGGTGGGGAATCCCCCCCCCACCCCAGGGGGGAATTTTAGGGTTTCCGGGGGGGGGGGGGGGAATTAAGATTATTTCAAGATCGCATTAATACAAGAGCCAGTTACTTGATGTTGTTTTTCCATCTAAATTTTACGGTTCTGTACTTCTCGCCCTAATGGAATTCGTTTTATAACGTAAGTAGACCCGCAAATCACGTTTTATGTAAATGTCTAGACTTGTTCTCATCATCATCATCAAGTGCCGTGCCGGCTGGCGTAGGCGTTCATGGCTCTCCATAGATCTCGGTCTTTGGTTTTCTGGATCAACTCTGGTGCTGATATTCCTCCATGCCACCGTCTCAATCCATCCAGCATCACTTCTCTTGGTCTACCTCTGCCTCTCTTCCCCTCGATCTTTCCAGTTGTTACGATGTTCTCCAAGCCTCTCTTCTCATCACGTGACCGAAGAAAGATGTTTGTCTCTGTCTTATTGTTGTATATAATGTTCTAGTTTCATTAGCCTGTTTCAGGCAGTCGTCGTTAGTTACTCTGGCAGTCCAAGGAATTCGCAACATTCGTCTCAGGAACCACATCTCTGTTGCTTCTAATTTCTTCTTAATTTGTTCATTTACGTTCCAAGATTCACTGCCATACAGCAAAACTGGTTCTACATAGCATTTCAGCACTCTCTTTCTTACATTCAGTGATAGTGACTTATTGCATAAGATACTCTTCATTTTCTGAAAAGCGGCTTTTGCCTGCCCTATTCTACTCCTAATCTCTGTTGTACATCTTCCATCTGATGTTATAAATGCCCCTAGGTATCTAAAATTATCAACTTGGTTAAGGATTTTCCCTTCTATTTCTATGTCACATTTTGGTGTCACCATTTTCTTTGATATTACCATTGTTACTGTTTTCTTGATATTCAAGGAGAGTCCTTTCCTTGCACTCTCTGTTACTACAACGTCTAATAATTGTTGTAGGTCTGTTGAATTATCCGCCACCAATACTGTGTCATCTGCATAGCGTATATTATTTATATTATAACCTCCAACTAGTATTCCTGGCATCTCTTTGATCTCTCTCATTATTACTTCGCTATACAGGGAGAAAAGATCTGGTGACAAGACACACCCTTGTCGTACTCCTAGCTTTATCTGTTCGTAACTACCCTCTTTATTTCCCATTTTAATTGCTGCTACTTGGTTCCAGTAAACATTCTTTATTATTCTTAAATCTTTTCCATCAATGTTGATATCTTACAACATTTTAATCAGTTCATCATGTTTTACTTTATCAAATGCCTTAGTATAATCTATGAAGCACGAATATATGTCTCTCTGTTTCTCTATTGACCTTTCTATTAGTGTCCGTAATGTATTATAAATTGCATTGTTTGTGCCCTTTCCTTCCACAAATCCATACTGTTCTTCACTAATTTCCATTTTTATTTTCTTTTTGATTCTTCTCATTATGATTCTGAGTAGAAGCTTAGTGATATGGTTTATAAGGTTAATTATACGAAAATCTTCACAATCAATTGCTCCTGGTCTTTTTGGTATAGCTATAAATACAGATTTCAGCATATCACTGGGTAAATATCCACTGTTGTAAATATCATTCAACATTTTGGTTAATATATCTACTCCAAATTCTCCCAATACTTCTAATTCTTCTATTGTGATTTCATCTGGCCCAGCTGTTTTTCCTTTCTTCATACGTTTCATAGCGTCAGCTACTTCTTCTTTCAGAATAGGTGGACCTTCTAAGTTACTATCTTCTGTTAATTCTCCCCTTTCTCTTGTTCTAGTATGTGTTATTAAATTTAGCTTCCATTTTTATGTATACTGTGTAAGGGTGGGGGATTTATAGGGAGGAAATTCGAAAAAAAATGGGGGGTGGGGGTGGGGAGAGTGACGTTCTTAACATATGGTAAAGGGGGGCATGGGCCAAAAAAGATTGAGAACCACTGGTATAGAGTATTCATTGGGAGATGACTATCCCGAATTGTTGAACCAGTGTTAGGAGAAAACCATATACACAGAAATATCAATTGGGAAACCCTATGAGGTCATTAAGACAGTTCATAAATAAACACACATGAATTGTTTGGCACTCATAGAAGTATATGACAGAAGGAGAGACTAGATGACGACAGATTAGTTATTTTTGAATATTCTTTACTGGAAGTAGCAGTCAAACCCAGCATTGTTTGGCTGTTCGTGATTCCTGGACATGTTAATATTTAGTAGTTTGCCATTGCTTTCTGAACGACCGATACCCATACCATTTCATTAAAAAAAACCAACGTAAGGCGGTCTGCTGCCACATCGCCAACAGCTGTGTTGCGAACGTGGGTATGCGGGATTACGAACTGCGTCCGTAACGCCATCGCCACGGAGCGGACACAGATTAGACGACATAAAAATGGAAAGCTTTAGTTACCGACCGGGATTCGAACCTGCCACCTCCAAATGACTACAGAGCCACCTTTCATTAAAGGTAAAACTTCGATGCATGACCATGTTTACGACTCCAGTTGCCGTAACTATGGTTTTCAATTGTTGTTGTCTAGTGTATTCTCTAGTCTCTCTTTTCTTCTACTTCTTCGATGGCCAAATAATACATGCGACTTTATTTATCAAATGAAAGCCATACTAGCGTCCATCATTCTTTCATGTTGTCTAGTCTGTCATCTAGTCTCTCCTTCTTTCTTCTACTTCTCCGATGGCCAAACAATACATGTACATGCATTTATTAAGTGAAAGCCATACTAGCTACCACCATTCTTCCTTTGTGCGTGTTCATTTAAAAGCGTGTTACTTGGGAACCATTTTCTATTCTTCCTTGTGCCCAAATGAGGCACCACTTACTGTGATGTAATAAAAGGAGAATAAACCACCAGCACGACGCCCTCTCCGCGTCTAACGGTTACAACACCGTGGGTTTCAGAAGTGTGAGGGAAAATAGTCCTGGGACCCGTTGAAGTGGGTCCTTGTTCCATAGATTGGCGGCTTCCGTCTGGTAGACTATTGTCATCCCCGCCAGTGTTCAGGTTAACCTGTAATTGAGTGAGTTTGTGAAGCGTTGGTGTGATAGTATGGCGACATGGTTCTGTGATGAGGATTCAGTGTGGAATTCATCCAGAACATCTAAAGGCTTTTCTTTATGGGGAAAACACACAGCGGGAGTCAGTAAATGTTATGGCTGCTCCATTCGTGGGCTATGAGAAGACTCCAGGCGAGCTTCTCGAGGTCTACCAGAGTGGCTTTGTGTGTTTGAATGGTCTTTTCCTGTTGTGTCTGGGATGTAGTTAACTACACCACATAGTTTGGTTGTCGTTATGGATCGCCCTCATTTAACACAGATATCTTCTAAAGGGACCGTGTCTCCTTTGATACATCACTCAAGGAGAATCTCAAAGCTGTGCATTAACTCTGTCAATCAATCAATCAGTCAGGTGCTGTCTCCACAATGAAGGTTGGCTACAATGGATTTCCAACAGTGTCTATCTCTCGCCTTGACTGTACATTCGTCCATCTCTTGATGTTATCGTCCCACTTGTATCGTTTGTCTACCTTTTGCTCGCTTGCCCTCAACCTTGCCTTCCAGTATGGTTTTTATAAGTGTATCATGTCTTTTAACGTGGCCGAAATATTTCACTTGCCTCCTCTTTATTTCTTTCATCAACTCTCTCTCTCTCTCTCTCTCTCTCTCTCTCTCTCTCTCTCTCTCTCTCTCTCTCTCTCTCTTCATTCCCGGGTTATCTAGAACCTCTGCATTTGATTGTCTTTGTTTCCTTGAAATATAACATATTATTCTGGATATCCACATGTGACTTTCTAGTTGCTTGTTCAATGTCCAGGTTTCCGAGATATACGGTAGCGTTGCATATACGTAGCATTCTTCTTCTTCTTCGTTCATCCGGAGTTTTTTTTCGGACGTGATTGCGTTGTGCCTGTCCACAGCAGAGCTGCGTTCTTGCGCCGTTAGGCCGACACATCCGACTTCTGCGGGCATTTGTTGACCGGGTTAACCTTCCCGGGGGTTTCTTAGGACGTTTGGCTCTCACTGTTGTGGTGTTATCCCCCATCCCAGCTGGCCCATATAGAACAGCCAAAGACATCCTGGTCAGCCCTTAAGGGAAGGCAGGGGCAGACCATGGGCATTCCCCGCCAACCAAGGAGGCTTCCATACTTGCAGAGCCAACACACAGCTCTCTGGTACTGGGCTCACCCAAGGAATCGTCACGTCCTGCACATGGCTGCTTAGCCTCACTTCCGTATATTGGGCCTTCCATTCACCATAGGCTGTTCTTCCGGAAACCAGAAGTATGCAGTCTGCAGATGACATCCACACAGTGAGCTTTCGATTCGGACTTTCCACATAATGGATTTGCTATCCAAGCAATATTCCATGTCGTGCCACTAGGACACTTTTCCCACCTTTTATGAAGCCCACACAGTGTGCTTTCGATTCGGACTTTCCACATAATGGATTTGCTATCCAAGCAATATTCCATTTCGTGCCACTGGGACACTTTTTCCACCTTTTATGAAGCCCACACAGTGAGCTTTTGGTTCGGACTTTCCACGTAATGGATTTGCTATCCAAGCAATATTCCATTTCATGCCTCTGGGGCGCTTTTGTAACCGACATACCTGTGGTATGAAGTGTGGCAGTCTAAATACTTCTTCATGCACCTTTAAATGTCAACCTGAATGTAGTTAAAGTAAGCTGCAGTCAACTTGAGCTTGTTGATATCTCCATAGAGCTTGTCCTCAAATGAAGCAGGTGTGGGCCAAAATATCTTTCTCTGTTCTGCATATATTGGACACTCCTGCAGCAAATGTTTAGCTGTCATTTTACCAGTTCCACAATTGCATTCATCGGTATCTCCTATCTTTAGTTTATTGAACAAGTGGTATTTCAGCCTGTTATGTCCTGTGCGGAGTCTGAAGATTGCTACTTGTTCTCTTCGGTCGAGTTTGTAATATGCATCATCCTTCTGGTGACCTGGATGCTCTGATTCCCATTTGGTTCTATAAGTGCTTTTTATCAACCTCTTTGCCTCGTTATAGGTTATGTCTATGTCAGGCTGTGGTAGTCGTCCGCCCTCTTTTGCCAGTCTGTCAGCCTCTTCATTTCCAGGTATACTGCAATGTGATGGGATCCACTGTATTACAACTTTTTTGGATTTCTGGCATAGACCATGGAGTGCTGCTCTTAGGTCAGCTATTTCTGTGCTGTAATTGCTCTTCAGTATTGAGACAGCTGACTTTGCATCTGTAAAGATAGCTATTTGCGTCTCTTTATTTTCCTCCATCAAGAGCATTTCTGCTGCAGTTTTCAGAGCCTCTACCTCCGCTTTGAAGTTACTTGAAAACTTTCCAGTTGCCACTGAATGTGTTTTTTCACTCCATTTTTTAAATTTAGGAGAATTCCTCCTCCTCCATTCTCTACTGAATTTTTGGCTGATCCATCTGTATATGCATGGGTCCAATTGCTGCTTGGGTAATGTTCTTTTATGTAGTTTAGGGTTATTTCTCTTCTTTCGGTTTCATGCTGAGTGTTCTTTTTCTCAATACCAGGAATGTTTTCTATCATCTCAGGCAGTAGCTGCCGTCTCCAAGCTGGGAACTTGTCTGCATTGTAAATGGGTTTGACTGTTGATATGTTAAGTATGGGATCTGCCCTAATCTTTCGTTTTGCAGTTTCTACAAAGCTGCTACGCTTCAGTCTTCCCTTTCCAAAACCACTAAACCTTTTATACATAGGGTGGTCTGTCAATCTTCTAAATTTTTCAGCTTGTTGCTGGGCTCTGCTATCTCTTCTATCCTGCATTGGTTGTAAACAAGTGATCTTTTCTAGTTCATTAATAGGCGTTGTCTTCAGGCTTCCAGTTATGATTCGCATTCCTTGATTTTGGACTCTGCTTATTTTGTTAAAGTTTGACTTAGCTGCTGTTGCCCAAGCTGCAATGCCATATTCCAGTACTGGCCTCACCCGTCCAGTATATAACTTCTTGAGAACTTTCTCATCTGCTCCCCACGTTGTACCAGCAAGCTTTTTCATGATTGCCATTCTTTGCCTTGCTCTTGTTCGATTTTTCTCAACCTGTGTCTTCCATGTCAGGCGACGATCAAAGGTGACTCCTAAATAGTTTGGATTTTCTTCATGGCGCAATATTTTTCCATTCAATACCAGCTTAGGTTGCTGAGTTTTAGTTGAGAGGGAGAATACTGTGCATGTTGTTTTCTCCTCACTTATCTTCACTAGCCATGATTTTGACCAGTCCTCTAGCGCTAATAGGGCTTGCTGTATTCTGCTGTTAGCTGTACTAATATATTCTTCAGATGTCCATATGGCTAGGTCATCTGCAAAGGATGATGTGTGTACTCTGGCTGGAAAATTTTCCGTGATGTCGTTTATATATGCTAGGAATAATGTTGGTGAAAGAACTCCTCCTTGGGGGACACCTTGCTCCAACAGCATCATTTTGCTGGTTTGTCCTTGTACTTTTGTCCCGGCAGTTCTGTTCTCAAGGTAGTGGCTGATCCATTTGTACATTTTCCCACAAACATGCATTTTTTGCAGTTTTACTTTCAGTCCTTCCTTCCATACTTTATCAAATGCTTTTTCTAAATCTATCCAGACCGCTAGTGTGTGCTTTTTCTCTTGGAAGGCATCCTCTATTTCCTGAGCTATATAGGTTATTTGATCTTCAGTGGATCTGTACTTTCTGAATCCTGCTTGGTGAGGTGTTAAGAGTTGGTTTTCTTCCAGATGCCATGTTAGCCTGCCATTGATAATGCGTTCCATTAATTTTCCTACACAGCTAAGAAGACTGATAGGTCGATAGCCATTTGGTTCTTCCAGGTCTTTTCCTTTCTTTGGGACTGGTATTAGTATAGCTTCCTTCCATGCCTGTGGGACTATTCCCCTCTTCCAGCTGTAATTTAGGACTGCTAGTAGTTTCTTTCTTGCCTTAGTGCCTAGTCCTATTAGCATTTCATTTGTGATTCCATCCTTTCCTGGTGATGTCTTCTTTTTTAGGGTATTCATTGCCTGTTCCATTTCTTCCATTGTTAGATTTGCCATCATATATTCTGCTGCTGTCTCTTTATATCTATGATGTATCTGTTTATCTTTGATTGCTTTCTTCTGTTCGGCTGTAATATCAATGTGGTTTGCACTGGCATAGTGTTCCATTAGTGCATTTGCAGCCTTTTTTCCTGTAAGCAAGGCATTTCCTTGTTTAATTGTTATTTGTTTGTTTCTAGGTCCTTCATTGTTCATGGCTTTCACTAGTTTCCATAGTTTGTTTCCATCCCTGTCAAAATTCAGGTTTTCTGTTTTTTTCCTCCAACAATCTCTTGTTGTTTGATTTACTATTCTTTTATATTTTGCTGAGATGGCTTTGAGAGAGATGTTCGCTTCAGTTGTTTGTTCTCTCTCTGCGGTCTTCCTAGCATCTTCAACTTTGTCCTCCAAAATTTGTAGTTCCTCAGTCCAGTATGGTTTGTAAATTTTCCTCGCTCCTCTTGGAATAGACTCAGTGGCCGCCTGTATTATTGCTCTGTTTAGACTTTCCACCATTTGCTTCATGTTGCCATATCGTGTATTTATGTTTTCACAATATTTGTCTGTTAGTATGGAAAATCTGTCCCAATCTGCTCGTTTGTAATTCCAGCGAGGCAAAGGCTTTTGCTCCTGTGGAACATACTCCATATTTATTACAAGCTTGATTGGTCTGTGGTCACTACCTGCTAATTGGTCAAGCACATGGCGATCGATTTTGTGGAGGATGTCTCCTGTGCAGAAAGCTAAGTCTGGAGTAGAAGTGGTAATCCATCTTCTGGAGTAGAAGCTCGGTGTGTCATCCGCTTTGTTGAGTAGATGGAGATTTGAGTCTATTTCCCAGTCCTCCACTTCATCTCCTCTTTTGTCAGTATCTGGGTATCCCCATCTTTCTGAGCGGCTATTAAAGTCTCCGACAACAATGCAATTTGTGTCAGTTATTTCCATGTTTGAGAGTGTAAGATCCTTATCTGCCGGGCTATACAGATTGTAAATTCTTATTTTCATGTCCTTTATCATTATATCAACACCTATAATTTCCGTTTGGTTGTCAGAGATCACAGATACTTCGCTGCAAGGTATTGTATTTCGTGTAAGTATTACAACTCCTCCTTTGTGTCCTTCGCGGTCAAAACGTGTGGCCTGATATCCCTCGACTGAAAATGTGCGATTGGCGTTGAGGTGTGTCTCTTGAATGCATGCCTCATCTATTCTATCTTTATGAAGACGCTGTGTTAGGGAGGCTTTCTTGTTATAAACTCCTTCGGCATTCCATTGTAGTATGTTGAGAGTCCGGGGTGTTTGGTCAATAGCTCTTAACCTACTCCTCTGTGCCTTGACTCCACAGCACAGGGGAAGGTGACCACCAGTAGTCATGGGTGGACCCCCTCGAGGCAGGGGGCCCGGCACTATCACCGCCTGATGGGACTTCACGGGATTAGCACCATAACGATTAATTTTCATCTGTGGCATCATGAAATGATAAAGTTACGTTGCACTTCTTTGTCAAGCCTGTGGCTCAGTACATCCGATTTCGACAAGCATTTTTCGGGATGCTTTCCCTAGCCTTTGACTGTCCCCAGTCTACCTACAAGGCAGCAGGTTTGTGCGTCACTTCGTCTGGTCCCTCTCCCTTGACCTGTCCGACATGGGTGACCCTACCAGTAGCTGTGCTACCGTCGGCATAGCTCTTGGGGTCATTGGAACGCTCAAGCCCCTCTACCTCGTCAAGGTGGACGCACGGCAGAGGGGTACGTAGCATTCGATAATTCTTATTTTTAATGTGTTATTAATCTCTCGAAATGTTAATACTGATTTCATGCTGTTGAAAGCAGTTTTGGCCATTCCTATTCTCTTTTTGATTTCTATTTCACTTCTGCCATCATCTGTTATTACATGTCCAAGATAAGAGAAACTTGTTACTTGTTCTAGTATCTCCCAGTTTACTTTGATGTTCATTGATGACCTTTCCTTTTCACTGCTAATTATCATAGTTTTTGGGACGCAGAGGTGTTTCCAAGGCACCAGGGCCGGGTTATATACTGGCCAAGACCTATTGACGCGTCCTCGTCGAGCGTCCTGGGCAACAGGTCCCTTCGGGGTCCTGGCTAAAGTCAGTAGGATCGCCGATTCCTCCGAAGTCGGAGAGTGTCTGCCTGTACGGCGAGGAACCACCAGTATGCACACCAATAAGCCAGACATGGGACAACGGATACTCACGCAAAACTCAGGTCCTGTATGACATCACACTGATGTTGGACAACAGGATGCCTTCATCCGACATACAGGACTTCGCGTTGGAGCTCAAGCCAACGAACACAAGCAAGCAAGCATCATAGTTTTTGTTTTTGTTTTTTGAATGTTAATATCTAAGCCTCATTCTAGACTGCGCTAACTCTGTAGCACTGATGAAACACGAGACAAAAAAAAACGACAGCGCGGGTGATTTTACATTCTCTATATAGTGGTTGTCGGTAGCTGTGGTTTAGGGGTATGAACCATAATGTCGCTGTCCCCGACGTACCGTGTCGAGGTTCGAAGTTAGCTGAGGGTGGTTTGAAAGTACTCGTAGATTTCTTTGCGTTGATTTCAATGGCATAAAGATCGGCATTACAAAAGACAATGATAACTGCTGAACGCAAAAGTGCCAAGAAAATCGAAAAAAGCCATTAAATGATGGGCTAGATTGCAACGTTCTGTTAAAACATGCAACTAACTTTAAAAAAAAATGCTGTTTAAGTACTAGAAGTAATAGTACGTGTATGATCTTCGCTTGAGTTCAAAGCGAGCGAGCAGAAATAGATGAAGAAGAAAAAAACAAAAAACGTTCAAAAGTGATTGGAAACTAAGACCACCGGGCTATCAGTCGAGTGCAAAAGCAACTGCTCCTCATCGGCTAATGACAGCTGCGGAGGGGATACGGGTGGACTAAATACAAATGAAACTCAAACAATTTTAGCACTCACAACCAAGAGTAATTATTTTCAAAGGTAATTTAACTTACATGAAAGCAAATAACATGTTTACAGTGTGCCCCGGGATAAAGGACAGGCGTACCCACGAGCTGACTGATAATTACGCGAACAAAAAGAGTCCTCGATTGTTTTATGTCCTCATAAGCCAGGCTGCAGATTTTATTTCTCACTACTAAAGCATCGTTTCCCGCCTTGACGATACATCGTTTGCGCGTGTGGTAGACCAGGTCACAAATCTAGTTGAGGTGTGCGGACTGTAAGGAATAATTCAGCCGAGAAATTGCACAAGGTAAAGTTGTTATAAATTGTTATTTATATGACATAATGAGAACACAATACAGAAAACGGCACGTTAGAAAAATTATTATGCTCCAGTAAGAGCCCGCTTACACGTTACCCCCTCGTCCAACGTGTTAATCTAACGGTTCATTAAAGTTTCATAAGCATTTTATAATTCGCAAGCATGAAAGAAACAGGAACCTCTTTTAGCCAGGCTGTGGAGTTGAATCATAAGCCAGGCAGTCTAGCCACATGGGGGCATGCGTTGATGCCTCTACTGTAGGCTTGCGTAAGTGAACCGCACTTTCTTTATTTCACATCATGTTAAAATAATTCTGTTTGCTGATATGCTACTTGAGGTGGCTAAAAAATTCGCCCAAAATTTGATAAGTTCCACTTAGAGTTGAGACTACAATTGCAGATTAGATGTGGCTTTTATTCGAGTCTGGAATTTCTAGATATAACTGCTGAAGTACAATATGTGTTAAAAAGTTGAGAAGTTCGACTTCATTACACCAGGTTTTATCCCTCATGGCCCGTGTTCATTCCGCAGCGCGGCCTGCCTAAAGCGTCGTAAAAGGCACAAACTCCGTAGCTCAAGCGACGACCTCCAAGTGTCACCGAGAAAAATTGCACCGTGAACCAAATGACGGAGCCAGGTATCGAACCCAAACCTCCAGAGCTTGAGGCAGACAACTTGACTAATTAAGTGCCATCGGATGATTAATCGTCGTAAGCGACCCCTGTATCTGCCATGGGCTCATATACAGTTTAAAAAAAAAAAAAAGTTGCATATCCTTTACAGAACGTCGCAGGCTACCCTAGCATTTGTTAGCTGTTTGTAATCTCTTGGCAAGATTATGTTCAGTAGTTTGCCGCTGCAATCTGAACGGCCGGAACCCATACAGTTTCATATAAAACCAACGCAACGTCTGCTGCCAAATCGCCCTCAGCTGTGTTTCGAACGCGATATGCGGGATTGCGTTCGTAACCTCTTCTTCGCCACGGAACAGGTCATATACAATAGTTTTCCCTATAAAATCGCCTTTAATAATCTGACGTGGACAAGGCTTAAGGTTCTACCGGAAAACGATCTGCGTTGCCATTAGTGGGTTGTGCTCATCATCATTTATTTGATTATTTGATTATTTGATCATTCATTTACCTGCCATCCCACAGAACTGGTCCTCTGTTGACTCGCCCTCGTCACTTTTTCTACCCAGCTATGCACCGCTTTACGGGAAATCGCTACGTTCTAAGTTTACTGAAAACCCACCTTGGCGGGAGACATTTCATGAGTGATGTCAAAGTCGAATGTGAAGTGAAAATGTGATTTAGAAAACAGAGCACGCAGTTCTATGCAGCCGATTTGGGATTACTGATAAAACGATGGAATAAGTGCATCAATGTTGGTGGAAATTATAGTGGGAAATAAAGAGACAATCTATGTATAAAAGTAAACTGGTTTCAAGTTGTTATCATATTTAGTTATTTTTCTACAGCCATTTGTGACTTACATATTAACTTACCCTCGTAATTACAACACCATACATTTTAAGTCATACTTGTCATACACCGCTACTTTACATTTCCCCCCATCCATTTTTGTTTGGTCCAAACATACTGTTTGTTTGAAACAAACTTAATCATTGTTTGGTCCAAACTTACTGTTTGTTTAACGCCTAATCTGTAAACCACTTCCCATGAGACCCACAAGATAATCAATGTGCACATTTAACAAGTCAAGGGCCTGTTCACACGCCTTATGTACATTAGACATGTAGCCTTCTTGTGGCCTCTACCCACCACTGTGGTATAGACTCTCCGCCGACTCATTCCAAGCCCTCCTACCCTTAGATATCCTCAACAGGTCTGTCCAAGGCATCCCATAATATTAATTTCTTTGTATACTTCTCTTTTCCATGTGTTTTAGGTCTTTCTTGCTTACCCATAATTGTAAAGACCAGTGGGAACTCCACGGGTGAAGTGGTCAGTATCTTGCCGGCAGTCTTTACTTCCCAAGACATTTCAGGGTTTCTACTTTAGGCTGGGTTAATATAGAAGCCCGGGTAAATTTTCAAAACACGTCCCGATACGGATTCGAACTGTGACCACCGGGCCGACAGGCGAATCTCTAACCACTACTCTACCGTGACCCTTGAATTGACATGTGCTGGAATGTTATCGATGTCGATTTTAAGCACCGGAATTTAAAATTGCCGTGACCTTTCATGTCCTATAGTTGGCTGGATTCTGCAGCTAAAGTTGGGTACGGAGTTGTACGTAATCGTCTCTTAACACACGCATGATAGGTTATAATGTTAATTTTGTTTGCTTCTCTCTAAGGCCAGGGCAACACACGGGAATCCACGTGGCAAACGAAACAGAAACAGCAAAACGCGGAGAGGTGAATTAAAGACAGAGATCAATAATATGGAAAGGTGTTTAAGGCAAAAAGTTTCACTTCATTCCACCGGGCTCTGTTTTACATGACTCAGTTGTCTGTCAGCACTACCGCCTGCCGAAAGAGTAGCTCAGTGCACGAATACTGTAGCTCCAGTGACGACCCCCGTGGGTCTCCAACAAAAAATTTCACGCTTGAACTGAATGAGGGGGGTCCGAAAACGAACCCACGATATGCCTACCGCCAGTCAGGTGTCTTGACCACTTCGCCATGGACGAAGAGTTTGTCTCGAAGAATCGCTCCTAACGGCCCAATTGCCTCTCTCTGTCTGGTGAAGTCAGGACAGTCTTGTGGAATATGCTTTAAGGGTATTGCGATCTTCAACGGAGGTTTGGTTCCTGAGACGATTGTTGTGAATATCTTGGACTACCGGAGTAACTAACAGTGTATGTCAAGAAGATTACATAAGTGGACACACATAGTATCATTTGGCACTCACAGAAGAAGAAGAAGGAAATAGAGATTAGAAGACGCACTAGACAACATACAATTTGAAAGCTATAATAGTTACCGACCGGGATCGAACCTGTCGCCTCCAAATGACGACGGCGCCTCGCTGCAGGAACAAGTGAACTTCGACGTACGACCAACTAGACACTCTATAAACAGTGTCTTCATTCGTCGTGTCTATCATACACATGAACCTAACAACTATGCAATACGGCCCCTAACCCTAACCCCTAACCCTAACCCTGACCTTAAGGTACAACTCTGTGATGTCCGCGTTAAGAGCGGGCTTCTGGAAATGATCTCCTACTTGGACACTCCTCTGTGAGGTCCGCGCAATAACTGTATTAGCCTGGTGGGGATGTCAATCAATATCTGGTCAACAGCATCCATCTTAACTGGCTTGGTCTGGGAGAGGACCGCTCCTCCATGAACCAGTACAAGATGATATCAGATCTGATTTACTCCTGAAGAAGGCCGTGGAGCCAGTACGGTGATTCACTTCAATCGCCTTAGTTGACATAGTGACTTAGTCCTGAAGAAGGACGACCCAGAGCGTTTCGCTCATAAATAAGGGATTGCTGTGCGGCTTTGCTCCTGAAGAAGGAGTCCATTGAGCACTTGTTCAGTTGTGAATCGGCGCTGATATCTTGAATTAAGGAATCAACTGCCTCCTTCTCTCTAAGTCAATGTCAGTTGAGCTGCATACTGTTGACCACCTTATATTTTCATCAATTAACCAATCTTCCTGAATGCACAAGAGTTCGCTATCTACCTTGTCTTAGTGTGCGTGAGACTGAGCACTTGAGGGTTTGTCCGGTGGGCTACAGTTCTTAGAGACTTACTTAAACACAAAATTTCAAAGGGCTGATAATTAAAACATGAGAAGGCTTGTAACACGTGGTGTTGTGGCGAGTTTCACAGGGAGACTGAGCACCTGTAGATTTGTCCGGTGTGCTACAATGCTAGGGAACGGGCGGGGCGCAGTAGACACCTAAACACAACAGATATATATTGTACAGGGCTAAAAACACAGACACAACAAAAATAAAAATCAAAAAATGTCTACAACACGTGGTGTTCCCAAGCGGTCACCCAGACGTTGCTTGACTTCGGTGATCGGACGAGAACCGGTATTTCCAACGCGGTATGGCCGTAGACGATGAATGGTCCAAATTCCAATTTCTGGTACAAGAACCCACTTGCAGCCTTCGAATTTTCGACTTGGCTATGTAGCGGTGTTTATGAAGTGTCTAGTTGGTCGTACGTCGAAGTACACTTGTTCCTGCAGCGAGGCGTCGTTGTCATTTGGAGGCGACAGGTTAGATCCCGGTTAGTAACTATTATAGCTTTCAAATTTTATGTTGTCTAGTGCGTCTTCTAATCTCTATTTCCTTCTTCTTCTTCTGTGAGTGCCAAATAATACTATGTGTGTCCACTTATGTAATCGTCTTAGTGGCTCAACGGTTCTCCCCATTTATGTCTCATGTCAAGAAGAGGCTATTGGTTCTCAATCTTCGCCGACACAATTACCCAAATATGCACGTGCTCACCGAATCCAGTTACTACATCGGCAGCCAATTATTCACACATTGACTGAGCAGGCTAACCATCAAATCCATTATCCACGGACTAGGGATCGGAGTTTGTGAGATGCAATGATCTCACAGAAATGATGTATCTCTGTTGCCTAAGTTCAAGTGAGTTAAGTTTCAGAAGGCGGGATATGTGACATTATTTTTAAAAAAACCATACCTCTGAAGTCAGATGGCGGGATTTGTGACAATAGAGAAACAGACGTAGGAGACCATACATGTCTATATAAGTCTCAGAAGGCGGGATTTGAGATATTATCAAGTGACCATACAGAAGTAGGCGATCGTGCATGTGTGTCTATTGTCGAAGCCCAAATGGATGATGCTTCACAGTTGACATTCAGTCTATGCGTGTCAGGAGCCTAAGCTTGCCTTTCAAGGCCAGATGTGTTGCCTTGGTTGAATCGCATATTGTACCCTTGATGTTGTTATCCATCATTTCCTGGGGTTTCCCCTAGTTCTACAACCAGATCTTGTTTGCTTGCATGCTCTTACTGGTAGCTTAGCTGATCAAGTTAGATGATGTCTTCATCAGTATGCTATCCGCGAAGAGGTTGCAGGCATCATGACAAAACGAATACTTCCCTCAGCCAATTAGCATTATAACTTGAAAAGACTGCAGACGTTGACAGCACAATAAACAAAAATGCACGTAAACAAAATGTACATTCACGAAACACTGCATTATTATGCTTTTCATGAGAACACGGGCTATGAAATAGCAATCTGCAGCACAGAGAGGCTATCTACAGCAGAGCGAGGGTAGAAGCCGTGTAGGGCGCAGCCGAGACACGGCAGTAACACTAACATTATTCACTGATACCATCAAACCGGTTTTTTTTTCCCCCTTCTTAACCCTTCTTTCTCCAAATGGTTTCACTGGAATCATAAAACTTGAGGGGAAACACTCACCTCCCAGAATATGAGGAAAGCTGCCTTAGAAGCTCTGTCATTATGGCGGTATAAAATGGCAATGAACATTGGTGAGAAAGAGCCGCCACCATACGAGATGAACTTTCGAAAGGTAGCGAGAATTTTATGAGTTTTCTTTCGTGTTCTTATCAAAATGAAAGACGAGCCCGTGGTCGAGTGACAAAACGTTGGACCGTCGGGCGTGATGTGTCTAGATTGTATCTTGGCTGCCTTGAGTATTTACTTTAACCGGGCAAATCAAATTATTCATCCCGATTTCCCTGTCTACCGTGATGAGTATATGATGGGGCGACTGGTCGAGGTGTAAGATTTCCCGCCTCACAAATATTTTTGCGTGAGTTCTAATCTTAAGTAAGGCAACAGAGTTTTATCCATTGGAGATGAAATAAACATCATTGCCGTTATATTAACTGGACAAGCGGGCAATATTCACCTCCTCAGAAAACAAGCATGCGCAGACGTTTCTCTGTGAACAAACATCATCATACTCTGTCTGTCTGTCTGTCTGTCTGTCTGTCTGCCTGCCTACCTGTCTGCCTGTCTGTCTGTCTGTCTGTCTGTCTGTCTGTCTCAAAGAGGAAGAATGCATGTACTAATTTGGCTGGATGGGATGTGTATTCCTACCTCCTGCGATTATTCGCGGGCCAGTATTGTACATTTTAGATAACCTCTCTGTGTTTGACGACATTCTAACAGACTGAAAACATGACAACAATATGGCAACATAATAACTAGCACACGACATCCTAATAAAATTATGACAACATAACAGACTGAGGACAGCATAAAAAAACTGACATCATGACAAACGCTGTCAATGTTTATTCTCACTCCTCTTCTCAAGCATGACATTTTGGATACCCCCCCCCTCCCCCACCCTATTTAAAAAAAATGAACATAATAATAATGAAATACAAAACTGTAAAATGTTCACGTTAAAGACATTTAATTTGCTAACAAGTTTATCTCGCCTGTACAGCTATAAACAGCAATGTTGCATATTGTAGACATTTGTCACATGTTTACATTAACATTCATCAAAGATAATTACTCCATACCACTCTCTGATGTGTACAAATATATACGTAACAACAACATTCATCATCAAACGTCTTGACGACTGGCTTGGGCGACCATGCTTCTCCACATAAGCAATCTCCAGCAGCGTTTATAAATTCCTCTACAGACACCTCTTCGTGCCGTAACAAAAGGCTGCTAACAATTGTCGCTGGTTGTCATTCTTTATGTCTATTTCCATTTATTTTCAGCTGTCGCAACATGGCCCAGATTTTAGAGTCTCATTATGAGACAAATAAATATTAAATAATAACCGCATCTTTCTTATGTTTGTGTGAAATGGTCTTTGTGGCTTAGGCTCTTCCAAAATAGTTAGATTACTTATTCTGGCCGTTTGTATCGTATCATAATGAGACTAAAAATGATAACTGCCTGTATTCTGATGTTTGTGATAAGTTGTCTTTGTTTCTTTGCCTCTTTCAAAATATTTAGATTACTTATTTTGACCGTCCAGGAAATTTTCAGCATTCTTTTGTAAAACCATATAACTGAGGCCTCACTGGGATTTCTGCTTGTTAAATGTTCATGATACACAGCCATATATTATAACTGATTCTATGTTACCTGCAGGAAGGATTTTTCTAATCTCCAGTGACAGGGATGGCCATATATCCAATCCCGTTTCGAGCCAGGTTTGGTAGTTTTGTAAATGTTTACTCCATTGAATTAAATTCCCATGTCGACCCAATTAAAAATGGGTACCAGGAAATATCATTGGAAGTGACGGCTGCCGGTATTATACTGGCCACACCAGCCATTGAGTGCCCATTTGTTGAAAACTCTGAGGCTAGTACCCATATAACAAATATACCTCACTGTGTGAAAGTGGAGTGTTTACGTACTTCTCAATTTCATGAAGACAGCAACAGAGTAATACTGATGTAGTCGATGGTTCAAGACAAAGGGAGACAATCATAAGACTGATGCTTCCTTCACTACGGTGCTAAGAGGTAGAGAGTAGTTCTGACTCCGTTACGGCCAAAGAAGAAAAATAGTGAAAAGAGAGAGAACCTCACACCGCCTCAACCAACAAAAAAAGAGGGTAGTAATTAGATAAGAAGATATACGAGATCTCAGGCAGGGGCCTCAACTCTGGACTGACTGTCATATTTGAGACCCAGACATTGGATTAAGGTGTTAGACTGTGGTAGAAATAGTGACTGTAAAAACTAAAAGAGACTAAACAAACGAATCAAAAACAGTACAAAAATAGCTCTTTATTTATCTCCTCTAGCTGAACATGTTTGATAACCCATTGCAATAACAGATACAACAGACAACTGTATATATCAAACAACAACGGTGGGTAACCCCCAACCAATCAACATCACTTAAGACAACAGGGTACACCAAGTACCACAACACAGGTGCTCCAAGCAATAGCTGGTTAGACTGACACAATAAAGAACCTTGACACAAGCAACACTGCACAGACAATAAGGCACTACAAAAACATAGGTTACACAACATAAACCCCAAGACGCGACATAAACAAGAGTTGTGACACAATTTACTGTCCCACCAAGAACCCAGGCCTGCTGACACTAACTAGTCAGCCGCTCCTGTAACAATGGAAAACACAATCTATGATTATCATAGTAAAGACAACATATTAAACACATGAAGCAATGAGCACATGCAATATAACATTTGAATTAACCTACATATAACAAATGTCTTCCATCAAATTATCCACTTTGCTATTCCCTCTGGTTGTACTACTGCTATCATGAGACTACATCTCTAATGGTTAAATGCAGCAATCAATGCTGCATCATCAGATCACCTACTATTGTCTTCTCCAATTGTGCCACTGCTGTCATGAGATTACACTTGATATTGCTAGGATAGAACACCTAATGCAACAACCTCAGCCTGCTCCACCTCCCCATACAGCCCAGCATTCACTTACATAATGTCTTCAGTTCAGGGAGGTCATTACCTACAGGTCTCTGGTCCAACACAACTTATCCCCAACAGCACAGGCTGACAATACCCCCCATAAATGCCAATGTTACACAGCAACACTAATCAACTTGTCAAAATCAACACCGAACACAACTCAGCTACACCGGTGTACAACAACTCTAACAGGACAACACCATTTGAACATGTACCTAGAGGACATAAATACAGTCCAATGCACCAACAGCAGTCCAGCAGACATAGGGTATGCAATTCAATATGGCATCAGAAGGACACACACCTTTGTACTGATGACAGCTAGACAACATCAACATACCAGAGGTAGTTCTACACATGACACCAGCAACAATAAGGACACAGGCTATAACCTAAGTCACCGACAACAACTCAGACATATAACATACATCGCGACATAAAACCATCACAATCATCAAATGATCACTCTCACCATAGCTATCACTACAATCATAATACCCAATGCACCACCTTTCCCCCATCTTCTGTCATTTAAATATCTAAACTTATGAGGAATGCCATATGATATAGGACACACTGCTCCTGCAATGTCCATGTTTTGATAAAGGATATCAACAACAATATGACATCACACACATTACCGCATGATATTATAAATTAATAACCAACAGGTAAAACATGTTTAACTATGAAAAGTAAAGGAAACAGGAATAACCATATTTGTAGAATGTGCAAATGCAACACTTGCACATGGGTGAATCACAACCTTCACAGAAAGTTAAAGATAAACATGTATTACACAGGAACTCAACCGAGGAACTCTGAGGCTACTAAGACAGTTCATAAAATAAATACACCATAGTATCAAGTAAGAGTGCATCATCCATATGAGACAGGATCAAAGCATAACCATGTTCATGGGCAGAAACAGAACATCAGCACTAATATAACAACCAGTATACTATATATATTATGTCATAACCATGTTCATGGGCAGAAACAAAAATATCAGCACTAGTATAACAACCAGTGTACTATATATATTATGTCATAACCATGTTCATGGGCAGAAACAAAAATATCAGCACTAGTATAACAACCAGTGTACTATATATATTATGTCCTTATTATTACACACTAATGCCAACTACACCAGTGTACTATTATCTGTGAGTGGACAGCAAATGTGCAGTTATGCCCTCTATTTCCCATCATTCTTCCTACGATACACCGGTTATACATTTTCTTCTCTTACGCTTCGTGTCGCATCGCAAGTGCATATATCTTTGTGAAAGGTGGTATGTAGCAATGAATCACATCCTTCCCCTGGTAAAACAATCACCCTGTTTTACTACACATAAAACTCCCAGTTTGATACACTAGCACAAACACTACTGCATTCTGGTAACAGATGTGACATCAGACTTCAATGCTACATGAGAAAACCATTTACCAATATCAGTTCCAGATGCACCTGCCTGTTCTCCCTCAGTAAAGCCACACTTCATTCGCAGTTACGATTACACTATGATTGCTGATACGCACCCCGCGTATTAAGATGCATTATTTCCTACGCCTAGTGGCTGCCACGTAGTAACTCCGCTGACCCTCCTCCAAGTACTCTATTTATTAGCACAAGTATTGGGTCCTCTCTTCATTTGGCTCGGTTCTGAGTCGACTATCATGGCATCTTAACTAATACCAACAACACTTTGTTGAACAATAAGTACGTAGCTGTTCATTGACGCTGTGCACAATAGATAACATGAACTCGTGTGTGTTCCAGTCAAACCTAATGTTTATTACTGAATCGCCCTACACATTAGCTCTACACTAGGCCGGCTATCTGCCGTGTCCGCCTTCCCATGTACGTTGCTGATGTCTGGTATCGTTCAAACATTTCTCAGTTTCCCTACTGTCATCATACACAAGCATGTATCATTATAGGCAACAACTGTCAATAATTCTCGCACAAAATACTCACAGTATGTGGATAGTATAGCCACTAACTACTGGTCCCTGTCGAGATATCTACTTCTGGCCTAGGGTGAGATTTAACTATCGTTTTCCATTACACCTGATCACCCTGATAACTGTTTTGCTCTCTGTAGTTTACTGGGACACACATTGTTATCATCGCTGGTCCCCGTCTGTTTCTTTGTGACGCTTTCCATCACCAAGTCAGCTTTTGTGCGTTCAATGTGCACTATCCTATTCTACTTCCCGATTACTGTATCATCAGTCCTGCGACACATGGCACATATGCCCCCTCGTCAATTTAAAATGTTGTAGACATTTTACCTATAAACTCAGTCTTCCAGTCTGTGACATGAGTCGCAGTAGTCGAACATAACTGTCATATTGGTCTATGGTCGCACATCTCCGTCTACATTGTCTACTAAAGGTCGCACATATCCGTCTACATTGTTCACTAAAGGTCGCACATAACTGTCCGTGACTCTGCAATACAGCGTATCCCTAATCCTTATAACCTATTCGATTGTGATTAGTTGAATTGTTATGAACATCATCACCAAATTCTTTATAAATCGGACACATCTCACATCTATCCCCGTAGACAATGTGTGGCTCCCAAACTCCTTTTTATCTCAGAGAATTGAAGTCCAGCATCACTAAGTCCCAATGTCTCCCCGGACATCCTTAGTAGCTCCTTAAATGTGTGTGTTCATTACATCCAGCTTCCACTGACATCATTGTTAAGTGAATCGCTCTTGCCTTCCATGTGCATCATCATAGTCGACCTTCCCATAATCCAATGTGCGTATGACCTGACTACAGTTGACGTAACTTCTGTGCTTCGACTTCGACTGTTTCGTGTAACTCTTCATGTGGGTTTGGTTTTCATATGTGCATATTTGTGTCGGTACTTTCTAATGTTGTTACTGTATATTCTTCGCTGATCTTTGTGGCTCATGAGTATGGCTGCCTCATATTTACCTGCAATATTTAATCCTACCCTATCACATACTAATAGTAATATTAAATTAATTACCTAGATAGCTAATATTCCTTTCATTCCCATTCATCCTGTTCATGAAATAAATGTATCTTAAAGTTATGCATAATAACCCATGCGATAATACAATTGAAATGAAATCATCGAATAATCAAAATTAATCCAATTTCCTCATAAAATTAAATCAGTAGTAACCTTTGCATCATGTGTCCTACCTATTTGGTTTACTACACCTGTGGAATTTGTGTGAAAGTGTACATAATATATGTAATTTCATGACAAAATAACAATAATACAGCATGTGATAACTGAATCATGCATTTAACAAAATAATGACAAATCTTGTTCTTTTCTTCTTCTTCTTTTTTTTTTTTTTTCAATTGTTTTGTCATGTGTCTTCTTTTCATTTTCATGACTTTATTTTTTTCATTGTCCTGAATTTATTTATTTTTTTTTTTTTTTCAGAAATTCATCTTTTTTCCGTTTTTTCTGAATTTACTTTTTTTTTTTTTTTTTTTCAATTTTCATGAATTTCATTTTCAACAGCAATAACATATCATTAATATATCTTAATAATTAATTTAACTTATCTGGAATATGACGATTTTGCTCGCAGATAACTTGCAACGTTGGATTACATTTCGTCTGCTCGACATGCTTCAGATCTTATTTTGATGTCAATATACGTAGTTACAGATACTGCCGTATTCTAACTATCTGTAACAATAATAACTTAAATATGTATGTATCTGGACAAATCAATAATGACATAGTTATAACATAGTTATTAACAATTACTATCAGCTGTTTTTAGATGTTCTGAAATGTCCTGACCGTTTGTTCAGCGTATTAGATTTGATTAAATACCCTTTATGAGTTGTGAATTTTTTTTTTTTTTTTTTAATTGTATGTAGATATTATTGACGTACTGTGATGTATGTAGTTGACTGATATGTTATATGTGTTTGACGTATTACATGATTGTAACGAATTGTACTTCCTAAATCGTACATGTAACTAGCTGTATATGTATTGTGTCGTTTAATTAGAATATAAGGGAAATTTATAGACAGAAGAATTTCGACAGATTTATAAAGACAGAATTCAGTGTTCAGAAATACAATGCTCCTTTGTCGATGTGTGTACTGCATGTGAATCTAATGGATGTATTTGTCTTGGTTTGTTTTAATACATTTAATCTATGTTTCTTTAATGTGTAGAACTGGGCAGTGATTCTCATCTTCCTGTGTGACGTATGTTGTTACTGATTTATAATCATCTATTTGACGTGTTCTTTCTTTCCGTTCTTCATCGGACAAACCTAGATATTTCCAATACCGATTCCAATTCCTTATTTTCACATCCCGTATTCTTTTGTTAATTTGAGTTTCCGGAACACTTTGTTGTTTCCATTCTGTTAGTAAAGTGTTTGTGTTGGTATAATGGGTTTGTGATATCTTTGGCGGGGTTTCTTCATGCCAGTTTGATTTTGTATAATCTGCCATATCTGTTTGTCGTGGTTTGGCTGTTTTTTTCAACCGACGTTGTTGCATGTTGTTCTTTCTGTATGACACCTCGTCGTCTGAGCTCGACTCATATCTTATAGCTGCACATCCGTGTATATGATCTACCTTATTATTATCTAAATATGGTGTAAAGAATTGTTTAATCATTGCTGTGCTGTCACTAAATGAAGGACTAATACGTCTAAAATTGTCAATACCAAATTCAACTTTCTTACGTTCTGCTTGAGTTAAATTCGATCTTATTGGTAATGAATCCCAAGTAATTTCTGACTGTGTTAACTCTTGTCTATTGTTATGGGATGTCTTTTGTGTACTGTCTTTACTACTATATGTCAATTCCGTGTCCAATGCTTGACTGGTTTGCTTTTGGTTTCCCGTGTAGTTTTCTTTTATTTCATACATGTTGGGTTCTGAATCATCGCTTGCGATAGGTATCTTTTTGTCTTCCGTCGGGAAAATTAATTCTGTGTAATTTCCTTCATGTATTTTCATATTATCCTTTTCCCATTGTTCAACCTCTTGGGCGGTACACTCTTTTACTCCAGGAATGTTTCCCACAATTAATTCCGTCGTTGGTTGTGGTAGTACTGCCGCTGTTACTCGTCCTTGATAGTATGGGCAATTTATGTCTGTCCATGCCACGTCAAATTGTTCCAGCGATCCACCAAATGTTCTACATATCACTTTCTCATTGGTGTAATCCTCCTCTTTGACTAGTTTTCTGTCCAGTCCAATAATCGAGGTCCCCGTGTCCCTCACCATTCTGACTGCTAATCCATTGACAATGGCACGTTCAACGTTGAGTCTTCCACCGTTTATATAAGCGGAGTTTGCTTCTTGTACATATGCTCTGTTTGGATTGTTCTCCGGTCGTGTATACTTGCCAGACGCGCTCTCGTATTGCTGTTCCTCGTCGTCGCTACTAGAAATAACATAGGCTAGACATGCATTTTTAGTCATCTGTCGCAATCTACATGACTTGACCACGTGACCAAAACTATTGCACGCGAAACATTTTAAGTTGTTTTTGTAGTCTGCATATTTATGGTTACGTTTCGTAGCTAGCTCTTTTATATACGCTTCATAATCTGGGTTGGAATCACACATTTCTGATGTTTCGTGCATGCGTCGACAAAACCTACACTGTACTGTCAAACCCTTTTTTGTGTTAGACCATTGTTTGTTCTGTCTGTATTTGTCCTGACGTTGAAATTTGTTATGCGAATTGTCATATCTGTGACCAGACACTCTGGCGGATGCTCCTATGATCAGTTCTGGCTGAGTAGTCTCTGCGAAAATGTCCTTATGGGTGTTGAAAAATGACTCCCCCCTGGCTTCTAATTCTGCTACTGAATCACACTTCTGTTCTATAAGGAATGTTGACATTGTTTGTGGTACTGCGGAGATAAGTTTATCTCTGAGCATCAGGTCTCTAATTTTGTCAAAATCCCTACCTACCTCAGCCGATTTCAGCCACCTGTCAAACAGTAATGTCGTTTCAGAAACGAAATCCAGAAACGTTTGATTTGATTTAGGTCCAATTGTCTTGTATGCTGTACGCAGACCCGCAGTGTCCAATGAGAAATGTGCCAACAGTCTTTGTTTCATATATTGGTAATCTGTGCGTCGTTGTTCAGGTATGAGCTCGATTACCTTTAAAGGCTCCCCTGACAAGTGCCTATGAAGTAATACTCCCCACTGGTCAGACGGTACCTCGTAATGAGACAAGAGGACTTCACAATTAGTCAGCCATGCAGAAATCGAATCTCCTTGTGAAAAATTTCTAATAATCCCTTGATATCTTTTGGCGGGATCCAGCGCTTTGCATGCCAACTTATTCTTGGATATTTCTGCTTCTTTCTCCATCTCCAACATCTTTACCTTAATAATTCCTTCAACCTCTTTGTCTTTTAATATTTGTTCGGCCGCTAACTTGTCCCGCTCAAATTCAAGTGTTTTCTCCTGGAGAGCTAATTTTTGTTTTTCGAGTTCTATTTCTCTCTCCATTTTCTGTTTTTCCAATTCTCTGGCTTCTTTAGCTTCCTTGGCTGCTGCTTCTTGTGCAATTCTGGCCTCTTTAGCTGCTGCTTCTTGTGCTTCTCTGGCCTCCCTAGCTGCTGCTCTCTCCTCCCTCTTTTGTATTTGAAAATCGGACAACTTGGCCTCAGCCCAAGCTATTAGTTCGGGTCCAGTTAAGCCGCACTTTTCCCCTAATGCAATGAACTCGCCCAATGTAGACATATTTAATGTACACTAAAATGTATCGGCCGTGCTACAAATTACAACAATATTATTATAAACATATATAAGATAATATAAATATGTGTGACACAGATCAAGTTATGAAAACAATCCAAAAGGATTAGCACCTTATGTATCTGCTAATGTCCTGGTCATGCTCGTAGTGTATCTGCTCCCTGCAACGTTGGATACGTCAAGATACGTCAAGGTATTGGCTGCTGTCAGGATCACTCGTCTGTAGACGTCAGCTGGTAAAACCCGAAAAATGCTGATCACCGCTACAATCTGCCTGCTGGAATGGAAAATGTCTGACACCCTATGCATTTAGTGTTCGTTAAAGCGTTAATGGTTGCCGTAAATTGACTGTAGGCTACATCCACGTATCTGTGTGTGTCTGTTACGAACATGATGTACGGATTAAAATGTTGTAAAGTTGTTTATCCAAAAATGTGGCCATGAGGTCCATACAATTTTTCCAAAGAAGTGAAATATTTTATTCAGCGTAATGTACAAAGTATATTTCTTGCCGATCTGAGCAAGCTTTCTTCTAGAATATTTTCATACACCGTCACAGGCTTCCTATTTATGTTCTGGCCTAGTCCCAGTGGAATGGCATTCCTCTTTTTCTCAGGTTCACGTATCTGCCGGAAAGAGCCCCCATAGTTGCCACGTAGTAACTCCGCTGACCCTCCTCCAAGTACTCTATTTATTAGCACAAGTATTGGGTCCTCTCTTCATTTGGCTCGGTTCTGAGTCGACTATCATGGCATCTTAACTAATACCAACAACACTTTGTTGAACAATAAGTACGTAGCTGTTCATTGACGCTGTGCACAATAGATAACATGAACTCGTGTGTGTTCCAGTCAAACCTAATGTTTATTACTGAATCGCCCTACACATTAGCTCTACACTAGGCCGGCTATCTGCCGTGTCCGCCTTCCCATGTACGTTGCTGATGTCTGGTATCGTTCAAACATTTCTCAGTTTCCCTACTGTCATCATACACAAGCATGTATCATTATAGGCAACAACTGTCAATAATTCTCGCACAAAATACTCACAGTATGTGGATAGTATAGCCACTAACTACTGGTCCCTGTCGAGATATCTACTTCTGGCCTAGGGTGAGATTTAACTATCGTTTTCCATTACACCTGATCACCCTGATAACTGTTTTGCTCTCTGTAGTTTACTGGGACACACATTGTTATAATCGCTGGTCCCCGTCTGTTTCTTTGTGACGCTTTCCATCACCAAGTCAGCTTTTGTGCGTTCAATGTGCACTATCCTATTCTACTTCCCGATTACTGTATCATCAGTCCTGCGACACATGGCAGTGGCTATCAATCTGCATGGCGTCCCTACAATTCAACACACTATTTCCTACACTTCTATTTATTACCTACATGTTCTAACTGCTTAGCTTAACCATTAACCCATCATTGCCACATATAACATGTAAGTACTTTTCCCTGCTTTACACATGTTATAAATATTACACATATTATGGTTATTTTCCCCTACTCATAAGCGTTCAATTTTATGCATGGCTCCAGTCTCCTCATCAACTATAATTTATGACCTCATACATCTCAATTTACACCTCATACATATATCTTGGTGAATCTCCCACTTTTTTTGCTAGCTTGGGACATTTACAGAGGGATAGCACAAAATCAATCACTACCTATTTGGCCAGTAACACAATGTCCTAGGATAATCATGTAAAATACATTCTCAACAAAATAATCTTGTGCCATCATGGCTGGCATAACATGACTTCAATCTTTACCATATTTAACCGCCACTAATGACCTATCTTCGTATTTCACACCACCATGCTTGATTGCTTACATCTCTATGAATTAAATGTTATATTCCTAAAACCTCAGGGACGTTACATTGATCTGTAGAACAGCTCGCTTTAGTAATACTCATCTACATTATCTATTTATATTTCTTTGTTCCTACAAGCTCACCTAACTAGCAATTATTTTCACCCACGCGTTCCACCATGTAAACACTTTCAAGTTGGTAAACTGGCGTGTGCTGCGATTATACAAATATTTATTAAATTAAACATTTTAAACTTACAGCTTTTTCCTCTGACATATGTTGTTCACTGATGAACAGATGGGAAACCCCACATATCTTGTCTCAAGGCGGGCTGGCCACAACACTACACAGGGCCCCAGCGCCTGCCTTCCCACACCGCTGGCTGCTACAAGGAAAAAAATGGACTCCGGTCCCTTTGTTTCAGAGTGGCGTTTCCGGCGTTGCCAGATATTTTCTAGAGGCAGACCAAACCAAAATAAATCGTTGGTTTGGCGCTATCACATATCCAACCCCTTACTTTTTTGACGTCCCGTCAAAAGGAATGGACTATCGTATCCCCTTACCCCAACTATCTCTTTACAAGTTAACATCTACACATAAACCATCATCAAAATTACCAACGCCCAAAAAAAAAATAAAGCCACCTGTGACCTCATCCAAAATTAATCATCAATGAAACAAGGATTCATTTAAATTTACACACAACCTGCCATCAAAATGACAAAGGCAAAACAAATCTATGTCACATGTTACCTCCTCCAAAACCTAAACTGCTGGTTATATCCCTGAAGAGCACCACTAAAAAAAAATAGTCTTTTTCTTTTCATACATCACTTACAATGTGAAACAGTGTAGATTACATCACCAGGCATCAGTCAGTTCCAAATACCAATAATCTGAACACAAAAGTATAAACTATACTAACTCAGTTGTTGGTACTAATGATTAAAATAATATCAGTGATGAAAAATAGCTCTTTTGCTATAAGAGCACCAATCATAACAAAATGAATACAACCCTCACTTCTTACATAAAAATAATTAAACATAAAAGCTACATAAACATTAAACAAGTAACCTTTATATTGGTTACTACTTCCCTTAACTCTGGAAATTCAACACAAAATGTATTTAAAAATAATACCATTTGTCTCTTCAAATATAAGCTTCCTGCAGCTACTGTGGTACCTAAATGACTTGTTTTTCTATCAACCTGTATCTCTACACTAAAAAGAACATTTCATCATGTGTCGCCTGTAACCTGAATCTAAACATAAAGGAAAATATACCGGGCCAACAAAACATCGTTATTTCAATAATATCCCACCTCATGAATTCACCCTGGAAGTTACTCTCTTACTGGACATGATGGTAATGACAACACCACATGAACAACAGAACCACCCCTTTCACCTGGTCTGCCTGGTGTTCTTGCACTCTAAAAGAAAGACATGTCATCACATGACACCATCTACCTGCAATCATAATATATAACAACAGCAAAACATAACTGCTAATTAACTAACTACACTAAGGCTGTCAATCCAAAAGACTGGAATTCCTAAACAGATGAAAACAGTCTCTATCTTTCACAACCATGTCTAACGGGCAAAAGTTCTTGCTGGTGGTCTTTCACAATCCCCTTTTGCACAAAGTCACGAGATGACATATCGGTATGCAGAACATTTTGCCTCACATCAGTCACAATACACGGTCCACCTGTCACATTTCTAACACCTAACTGGTCGACCACACTGACACCAGGAGACTTCCCTCGTCCCCTCCTCCGTCTCTTCCTGCGAAAGAAATCTCTCTGGTTGCCACGCATAACCATCCGGCTATCAGAAGTTGACAATGCACCCACCTGAACTGCTGGGGCTGATCCTTTACAAGGATCAACCTGGGGCGGACTCTGTTGGCGCTTAAGGCTATTCTGGTCTAGGTGGCTTACGTTGTCAAATGCTTTGCTACAATTGACTCCAGAGGGGTTCTGAATAACACTAACCCCTCTCTTCGGACACCTGTTCTGGAGGTGTGTGCGGCTTCGACAAACATTGCACCTCTTGCGTTGTACCTTGGGCTGCAGCAACGAATCAGCTAAGGCTCTCATCCGACCTAGCTTAGCTCGAAGTTCCTCCACCACCACATCATCATGCTGGACCCCTTGACACCGACCACTGGCATTAGGCCACCTCTCTGAACTGTAATCTTGACGTTCTACATATTGGTATGTACAAACTTCTGGAGCTAACGACACACTAGCCCATCGCATTGCCAAGTCTCTAACACAGAGGAAAGTCACTGCAGGATCTTGCGATATCCTCTCCTCTGCCATTCTCCTGCTGAGAACATTATGTAGTTTTGCAACAAACCAGTCTCTTAGGATCACTGGATCCCAAGCAACCATGCCCCTCTTTCTCTGAGCTTCCAGCACCAAACGAAAAGCTTTGTGGACCCGGTGAGAGAAATCCATGATGGATTCCCCAGCATCTTGTTTCACTTGGAAGAAAGCTGCAGCAAGTTCCACCATGCTGCGCTGCTCTCCATACACCTGCTGAATGGTCTGCAGCATCTCTTCAGGGTCATTACAAGTTGACCTAAGCTCAAGTTCTGCCCACACATTAGGAGCAACTTTCCCAGATGATGTCAACCCTGTCCTCATCACACACCGCACCAGCCCTCCATGCAGATCTCACCTTCCTCACATACTCCTCAACAGCTGGCCCACCTTGCCGGCCAAAACAAGGTACTCCTATCTTCACAGGTGCAACTATGTACCTGATTTCACCAGTGGGCCCTGTGACGCCAGGGGCACCAACTGGGAGGGGAACTATGGTCCCTAACGTTGAAGACAGAGCCATCCTGCTCTGGATAAAATACACTGGAGGTGTACTAGGAGACAATATACCTGAGCCCACTCACCATACAGGTGACTCCTCTCTCATGCAGCAATGCCCGGGGGATCTCAGCAGCAAACCTGGGTTCTAATGTCACAACTCAAAAACAATGGACACCACAAACATAAACACTGACCTATCACACAAAACAATCACTAGATACTAAAACAATTCTAACAGAACAATTCAAAGGCTGCCACTATATCTCGTCGGGGTCGCCATTTTGTAGTCGATGGTTCAAGACAAAGGGAGACAATCATAAGACTGATGCTTCCTTCACTACGGTGCTAAGAGGTAGAGAGTAGTTCTGACTCCGTTACGGCCAAAGAAGAAAAATAGTGAAAAGAGAGAGAACCTCACACCGCCTCAACCAACAAAAAAAGAGGGTAGTAATTAGATAAGAAGATATACGAGATCTCAGGCAGGGGCCTCAACTCTGGACTGACTGTCATATTTGAGACCCAGACATTGGATTAAGGTGTTAGACTGTGGTAGAAATAGTGACTGTAAAAACTAAAAGAGACTAAACAAACGAATCAAAAACAGTACAAAAATAGCTCTTTATTTATCTCCTCTAGCTGAACATGTTTGATAACCCATTGCAATAACAGATACAACAGACAACTGTATATATCAAACAACAACGGTGGGTAACCCCCAACCAATCAACATCACTTAAGACAACAGGGTACACCAAGTACCACAACACAGGTGCTCCAAGCAATAGCTGGTTAGACTGACACAATAAAGAACCTTGACACAAGCAACACTGCACAGACAATAAGGCACTACAAAAACATAGGTTACACAACATAAACCCCAAGACGCGACATAAACAAGAGTTGTGACACAATTTACTGTCCCACCAAGAACCCAGGCCTGCTGACACTAACTAGTCAGCCGCTCCTGTAACAATGGAAAACACAATCTATGATTATCATAGTAAAGACAACATATTAAACACATGAAGCAATGAGCACATGCAATATAACATTTGAATTAACCTACATATAACAAATGTCTTCCATCAAATTATCCACTTTGCTATTCCCTCTGGTTGTACTACTGCTATCATGAGACTACATCTCTAATGGTTAAATGCAGCAATCAATGCTGCATCATCAGATCACCTACTATTGTCTTCTCCAATTGTGCCACTGCTGTCATGAGATTACACTTGATATTGCTAGGATAGAACACCTAATGCAACAACCTCAGCCTGCTCCACCTCCCCATACAGCCCAGCATTCACTTACATAATGTCTTCAGTTCAGGGAGGTCATTACCTACAGGTCTCTGGTCCAACACAACTTATCCCCAACAGCACAGGCTGACAATACCCCCCATAAATGCCAATGTTACACAGCAACACTAATCAACTTGTCAAAATCAACACCGAACACAACTCAGCTACACCGGTGTACAACAACTCTAACAGGACAACACCATTTGAACATGTACCTAGAGGACATAAATACAGTCCAATGCACCAACAGCAGTCCAGCAGACATAGGGTATGCAATTCAATATGGCATCAGAAGGACACACACCTTTGTACTGATGACAGCTAGACAACATCAACATACCAGAGGTAGTTCTACACATGACACCAGCAACAATAAGGACACAGGCTATAACCTAAGTCACCGACAACAACTCAGACATATAACATACATCGCGACATAAAACCATCACAATCATCAAATGATCACTCTCACCATAGCTATCACTACAATCATAATACCCAATGCACCACCTTTCCCCCATCTTCTGTCATTTAAATATCTAAACTTATGAGGAATGCCATATGATATAGGACACACTGCTCCTGCAATGTCCATGTTTTGATAAAGGATATCAACAACAATATGACATCACACACATTACCGCATGATATTATAAATTAATAACCAACAGGTAAAACATGTTTAACTATGAAAAGTAAAGGAAACAGGAATAACCATATTTGTAGAATGTGCAAATGCAACACTTGCACATGGGTGAATCACAACCTTCACAGAAAGTTAAAGATAAACATGTATTACACAGGAACTCAACCGAGGAACTCTGAGGCTACTAAGACAGTTCATAAAATAAATACACCATAGTATCAAGTAAGAGTGCATCATCCATATGAGACAGGATCAAAGCATAACCATGTTCATGGGCAGAAACAGAACATCAGCACTAATATAACAACCAGTATACTATATATATTATGTCATAACCATGTTCATGGGCAGAAACAAAAATATCAGCACTAGTATAACAACCAGTGTACTATATATATTATGTCATAACCATGTTCATGGGCAGAAACAAAAATATCAGCACTAGTATAACAACCAGTGTACTATATATATTATGTCCTTATTATTACACACTAATGCCAACTACACCAGTGTACTATTATCTGTGAGTGGACAGCAAATGTGCAGTTATGCCCTCTATTTCCCATCATTCTTCCTACGATACACCGGTTATACATTTTCTTCTCTTACGCTTCGTGTCGCATCGCAAGTGCATATATCTTTGTGAAAGGTGGTATGTAGCAATGAATCACATCCTTCCCCTGGTAAAACAATCACCCTGTTTTACTACACATAAAACTCCCAGTTTGATACACTAGCACAAACACTACTGCATTCTGGTAACAGATGTGACATCAGACTTCAATGCTACATGAGAAAACCATTTACCAATATCAGTTCCAGATGCACCTGCCTGTTCTCCCTCAGTAAAGCCACACTTCATTCGCAGTTACGATTACACTATGATTGCTGATACGCACCCCGCGTATTAAGATGCATTATTTCCTACGCCTAGTGGCTATCAATCTGCATGGCGTCCCTACAATTCAACACACTATTTCCTACACTTCTATTTATTACCTACATGTTCTAACTGCTTAGCTTAACCATTAACCCATCATTGCCACATATAACATGTAAGTACTTTTCCCTGCTTTACACATGTTATAAATATTACACATATTATGGTTATTTTCCCCTACTCATAAGCGTTCAATTTTATGCATGGCTCCAGTCTCCTCATCAACTATAATTTATGACCTCATACATCTCAATTTACACCTCATACATATATCTTGGTGAATCTCCCACTTTTTTTGCTAGCTTGGGACATTTACAGAGGGATAGCACAAAATCAATCACTACCTATTTGGCCAGTAACACAATGTCCTAGGATAATCATGTAAAATACATTCTCAACAAAATAATCTTGTGCCATCATGGCTGGCATAACATGACTTCAATCTTTACCATATTTAACCGCCACTAATGACCTATCTTCGTATTTCACACCACCATGCTTGATTGCTTACATCTCTATGAATTAAATGTTATATTCCTAAAACCTCAGGGACGTTACATTGATCTGTAGAACAGCTCGCTTTAGTAATACTCATCTACATTATCTATTTATATTTCTTTGTTCCTACAAGCTCACCTAACTAGCAATTATTTTCACCCACGCGTTCCACCATGTAAACACTTTCAAGTTGGTAAACTGGCGTGTGCTGCGATTATACAAATATTTATTAAATTAAACATTTTAAACTTACAGCTTTTTCCTCTGACATATGTTGTTCACTGATGAACAGATGGGAAACCCCACATATCTTGTCTCAAGGCGGGCTGGCCACAACACTACACAGGGCCCCAGCGCCTGCCTTCCCACACCGCTGGCTGCTACAAGGAAAAAAATGGACTCCGGTCCCTTTGTTTCAGAGTGGCGTTTCCGGCGTTGCCAGATATTTTCTAGAGGCAGACCAAACCAAAATAAATCGTTGGTTTGGCGCTATCACACTGATATTATTGTTAAAGAAATTAAGGGATGAGACCTTGCAGCACATCTTTATATACGAGCGTGAGTAGTAGATACTTGTGAAATATTTATGAAAATAGCGGAAGCTACCACACCTAGAGTCTGTATTTGGCTACAACTACACCGAGAGTCAATATTTAGCCACAGCTACACCGAGAGTCGGCATGTAGCCACAACTACGCGGAAAGTCAGTATTTAGCCGCAACTACGCGAAAAGTCAGTATTTAGCCGCAACTACACAAAGAGTCAGTAGTTAGTTACAGCTACACAGAGAGTCAGTAACTGACCACAACCACACCACGAGTCAGTATTTAGCCACAACTACACTGAGAGTCAATATTTAGCCAAAACTAGACAACGAGCCAGTATTTGGCCACAATTACACCGAGAATCAGTATCTAACCACAACTACACCGAAAGTCAGTATTTGGCTACAACCACACAGAGAGTTAGTATTTAGCCACAACCACATAGAGAGTCAGTATTTAGCCACAACCACGTAGAGAGTCAGTATTTAGCCACAACCACACAGAGAGTCAGTATTTAGCCACAACCACACATACAATCACCGTCTCAGTGGCTAAAAGGTTACGGACGCAGTTCGTAGTCCCTCATACCGCGTTTAAAAACCAGCTTCGGGCGATTTGGCAACAGACCGCCTTGCGTTGGTTGTTTACGAAATTGTATGGGTGCCGGTCGTTCAGAATGCAATGGCAAACTACTGAACGTAAAGTTACCAAGAGATCGCAAAGAAGACAAAAAATCTGGGGTTGACTGCAACCTCCTGTAAAGGATATACAACTAACTTTTTTTTAACAAATACACTCGCAACTTCATCTTGGCGGACCCTGATTAAAAAGAGGACCAGGAAATAACAAGAACAGTAAAGGCGGTCGGTGCGATGCTGAACACATCACCCATGTGGCTAGCGCAATATAAAAATGTAAAGAAAAAAGAAAATGGCTACTGAATCTGATAGGCCCTTCTGAGGGCCGGTCCTCATCAAGACCAAATAAACGCAATACAGAAAATGCCAGTGAGCACAAAAGACCCAGCCTTACCCGGCCAACACAGAGTTAAAACTATAAACGGTCCTGTTCAGGACTATCTCGAAAGAGAGCAAAGAAAGGAGAGAAAATCCATCCAAAACAAACTTAGCTCAATTATAACCGACGCTGAAGAAGCAGGTTGAACGAGGCAGATCTTTTATTTTCTTTTTCGTAAATTATGAACTAACCACTGAACGTAAACTTGCCAAGACATTACAACAACGGTAAAATGCTGGTATTGACAGCGATGTCCTGTTAAAAAAAAAGAATATGAAAAAAATAAAAAATAAAAATAAATAAGAAGGTTAGTCACAAATGGCTCTTAAAGATGACAACAACTTAATATCAGTTTATTTTTTTTTTATAGATACACTGTCCCTTTATTTCTCAACATAATTTCCACCAACATTGATGCACTTATCCCATCGTTTTATCAGTCCTCCCAAACCGGCTGCATAGAACTGCGTGCTCTGTTTTCTAAACCACGTTTTCACTTCACATTCAACCTGGGCGTCATTCGCGAAATGTCCTCCGCCAAGGTGCTAATGCTGACAAATGTTTGTCCCGTAAAGCGGAGCATAGCTGGGTAGACAACGACACAAGGGTTAGTCAATAAGTTAGAAAAAAAGCATGCAGTTCTATATAGCCTGTTTGGGAGGACTGATAAAACGATGGGATAAGTGAATCAACGTTGGTGGAAATTATGTTGAGAAAAAAAGGGACAATGTATGTATAAAAATAAACTGGTCTCAAGTTGTTATCATGTGTAGTTATTTTTCTACAGCCATTTGTGACTTACTTATTAACTTGCCCTGGTAAATACTGAACTAAGCTGAAAACAATATACCCAGTAGGCAGCAGGGTGTGAAGGGAGGGCCCTTTACCTTCAAATACACGGAAAGTCAGACGTTGAGACAGTCAGCATCTGTCTGCAACAACAGAGAACCACTGTAGCTATCTGCGAGACAACGAGCCCGTAGTTGATCAAGAATATCATACAATCTCAACACAACTATCCAGAATTACAAGATACCAGTCTCCAGTTTGTTATTAAAACACACGATCTCTCATAAACATCCAAAGACTTTAATAAATGGGAGTACAATACTCCCTGTATCCGATCGACCGCCATTGAGGAGCAGCTGTTCGTAACAAGATCTGTTTAATATCATCAAAAACCACTTCCTATGAATAACATGTATGTCAGCCATCTTGCAAGAGTTAAAAAGAGGAGACAAGGCAGTCTGGGAGAATTACGTAATAACGCAAAGATAGGAAACAAACACATTGCAAATATTGAGAGATCTCATTTAACTGGACTAATGCTAGCACAATACGGGAGTCTTCGTGGCCAAGTGGTTAAGCCGTCTTATTCGTACTCAGAATGTTGAGTTCGTTTCTGGTCTCCGTCAATTCGTTCCGCTGGTACAATTTTTTTTCGGGGGGTCGTTGCCCGAGATACGGAGTTCATGCTCTGTACGACGCTTTAGACAGACGGTTGACATCCCTGTGGAGAGGTGCAGAAATTTATGGGATAAAACCCAGTGCAATGACGATAATCCTCACAATACCTGGGATCTATCTTCTTCTTCTTCTTCTTCGTTCATCCGGAGTTTTTTTTTTCGGATGTGATTGCGTTGTACCTGTTTACAGCAGAGCTGCGTTCTTGCGCCGTTAGGCCGACACATCCGACTTCTGCGGGCATTTGTTGACCAGGTTAACCTTCCCGGGGGATCTATCTGTCTGTCTGTCTGTCTGTCTGTCTGACCCGGCTTCGCCCAGCTCCTGGTGGGGAGCAACTCATTTAATTCATATAAGTAGTCATATAAGCTCCCGTTCCAGTTCCCGACTATCTGTCTGTCTGTCTGCCTATCTGTCTGTCTGATCCGGCCCGGCTTCACCCAGCCCCTGGTGGGGAGCATCTCATTTAATTAATATAAGTAGTCATATAAGCTCCCGTTCCCGACTATCTGTCTGTCTGTCTATCTGTCTATCTGTCTGTCCGACCCGGCCCGACTTCGCCCACGCCCTGGTGGGAAGCATCTCATTTAATTCGTATAAGTAGTCATATAATCTTCCGTTCCCGACTATCTGTCTGTCTGTCTGTCTGTCTGTCTGTCTGTCTGTCTGACCCGGCCCGGCTTCGCCCAGCCTCTGGTGGGGAGCATCTCATTTAATTCATATAAGTAGTCATATAAGCTCCCGTTCCCGACTGTCTGTCAGTCTGTCTGTCTGTCTGTCTGTCTGTCTGTCTGAACCGGCGCGGCTTCGCATAGCTCCTGGCGTTGAGCGTCTCATTAAATTCATATAACAAAAAAAAAAAATTAACTTAAGAATGTCCTTCCACACACCATCCATATTTTTTAACGACAACTGTTTTTAATCACCTTACATGACTGTAGATGACTTCTTTAAACATAAAAAGATGAGTTAGAAAATTTTCACTATTTAAATAGATGCATTATTTTTATGAAAACTTTGAAAATGCCTTAAAGATTATATCATTATTTATTATAACGCATATGCCTGTAAATAACTGTAGACAAAGAGTTTATGAACCTTTGAAAACAATGCAACAATCTATATATAAAATATACAGCAATGCTATTGAAAGTTATGCCCCTTGAAATAACTTTTCTTAAGTTAAATCCCCTCGCTATATATAAATGATAATGTAAATTAAAATATTACATTTTAGTAAGTAAATAATTGATTTTACACTAACAAACTATGACAGTTTGCTGCACGGGAATGAAAAGAAAACATGTAGAAAATTTCATCTCAATCGGATGGAACGTTCTCGAACGCATCAAATACATCGCTACATACATTGTCTTATATATATATATATATATATATATATATATATATATATATATATATATATATATATATATATATATATATATATATATATTGATTGATTGATTTAGGAATCGACATCACAGCATTCGGGGCATTCCCATAAGTGCTCCGTCCCCAATCTCAGCAGCCAGCGAAGAGTTCCAACACTAATAGTACCAGTTCTTAATCACTTTATTTAATTAATATTATATATATATATATATATATATATATATATATATATATATATATATATATATATATATATATATATATATATATATATATATATTATCATCAAGTGCCGTGCCGACTGGCGTAGGCGTTCGTGACTCTCCAAAGATCTCGGTCTTTGGTTTTCTGGATCAGCTGTGCCGTTGATATTCCTCCGTGCCACCGTCGCAATCCACCCAGCATCATTTCTCGTGGTCTGCCTCTGCCTCTCTTCTCCTCAATCTTTCCAGTTGTCACGATGATCTTCAGCGCCTCTCTTCTCATCACATGACCCCAAAAAGCTGTTTGTCTCTTTCTTATTGTTGTATATAATGTTCTAGTTTCGTTAGCCTCTTTAAGGCAATCGTTGTTAGCTACTTTGGCAGTCCAAGGAATTCGCAACATTCGTCTAAGGAACCACATCTCTGTTGCTTTCAATCTCTTCCAAAATTGCTCATTTAAATTCCAAGATTTACAGCCATACAGCAAAACAGATTCTATATAGCTTTTCAGCACTCTCTTACAATGATAGCGACTTATTGCATAAGATATTCTTCATTTTCTAATATGCAGCCTTTGCTTGCCCTATTCTGCTCTTGATCTCTGTTGTGCATCTTCCATCTGATGTTATAAATGTCCCTAGATATTAAAATCTATCCACGTGGTAAAGAATTGTCCCTTCTATCTCTGTTTCACATTTAGGTGTCACCTGTTTCTTTTATATCAACATTGTTACTGTTTTCTTTATATTCAAGGAGAGTCCTTTCTTTGCACTCTCTGTTACTACAATGTTCAACAATTGTTGTAGATCTGTTGCATTATCCGCTATCAATACTGTGTCATCTGCATAGCGTATATTATTTATATTATAACCTCCAAATATTATTCCTGGCTTTTCTTTGATCTCTCTCATTATTACTTCGCTATAGAGAGAGAAGAGATCCGGCGACGAAACGCATCCATGTCTTACTCCCAACTTTATGTGTTCATAATGTCCTTCTTTATTTTCCATTTTAATTACTGCTGTTTGGTTCCAGTAAATATGTTTTTTATTATTCTGAGATCTTTCCCATCAATGTTAATATTTTCCAACATTTTAATCATTTCATCATGTTTTACTTTATCAAATGCCTTAGTATAATCTATGAAGCACAAATGTATATTTTTCTTTGTTTCTACTGATCTGTCTAATAGTGTTCGTAGTGTGTATATTGCATTGTTTGTACCTTTTCCTTCCACAAATCTATAATTTTCTTCTTCCTTGCTCTGCTCATTATAATTCTGAGTAGAAGCTTAGTTACATGATTTATGAGGTTAATCGTACGAAAATCTTCGCATTAAATTGCTCCTAGTCTTTTTGGTATAGCTATAAATACAGATTTCAACATATCGCTTGGTATATATCCACTGCAATAACAACCATTCAAACATTTTGGTTAATATATCTACTCCAAATTCTCCCATTACTTCTAATTCTTCTATTGTGATTCCATCTGACCCAGTTGATTTTCCTTTCTTCATATTCTTGATAGCGTCATCAACTTCTTCTTTTAGAATAGGTGGACCTTCTAAGTTACTTTCTTCTATTAATTCTGCCCTTTCTCAATATTATAAGTCTCTTATATACTCATTCCACCTCTTCATTATAGCATCTTCCTCCAATAATATATTTCCTGTTTTTGATTTTAAACAACCTGTATTTATTCTTATTTTTCTTCCTGTAATCTCACTGATTTGTTTGTGCATATATTTTGTATCTTTAATAGAATTTAATTCAATTTTCTTGCACTGTTCATTTAACCAACTTTATTTTGCCTTCACACAATTATTTCTTATTTCTTTATGTATCTCATTATATATATGCTTATCATGTTTACTCTTTTTTCGTTTGGTCATCAACTTTAATATTTCTTGAATCATCCATTTTTTTCTTAGTCTTTGGCTTCTCTCCTGTAATATTTCTTTGCTCGTTTGATGAATGGAATCCCTTAACATTTCCCATTGTTCGTTTACATTCTGTATTTTAGCTATTGCATTATACCTATTTTTCACAATCACTCTGTATTGTTCTTGAATTTCTTCATCTACCTTCAAAACCTCTTTATTAAGTCTCATGTTCCTAACCACCTTTTTTCTTCTATTTAGTCTTACTTTTATTATACAACCTAGTGGTACATGATCACTATTACAGTCAGCTCTCGGCATTGTCTTTAAATTTATCAACGCATTTCGAAACCTTTTATTAATAAATATGTAGTCAATTTGGTTGAGTATTTTCTTATCAGGGCTTTTCTATGTTTAAAGTATATATACAAGGGGCTTCTCATAAGTCTTTAGCCTGACCATGAAGGAGTAGACGGAGAAAATTTAAATTTGGCACATGTATAACTCATTCAATTTGTAATAGACATATGAATTATGAATTCCCCTCCTCAACTGGTTTTCTGATATGGTGCATGACACAACATACCCTATTGACCAGATCTGCAAATCCAACGGTTTTTCAGAACAATGGAGAAATCAGACGCCAGGACTGTGATAAAATTCTTGATGTTACAGGGACAAACACCTACAGAAATATACAAGGAGATGGAGCCAGTGTTTGAGAATGTCTGTCCTTCGTATGCTTCTGTAAAAAAAAAAACATGCTGTTTGCAGTTCAAGTGTGGCCGTTCCCAAGTTGCTGATCTGCCAAGATCAGGACGACCGTCCTCAGAGTGCAATGATGCAAATACTTCAAAAGTGAAAAAGCTTTTGCTGCAAAATGTCAACGATTTGTATATTGAAATTCTTCCAAACCCACCATATTCTCCAGATTTGGCTTCATCAGACTTGTTTCTTTTCCCAAATCTAAAAAAACAACAACCAAAACAAACAAAAAAAAAACTGAAAGGAAATCGTTTTGACAGTGACGAAGATGTCATACTGGCTTGTGATAACTGGTTTAGTTCGAAAAATAGGTTGTTTTATTCTGAAGGTCCTTTCAAGGTCACGCAGAGATGGCATAAATGCATAAATTCAGGTGGTGGCAACATTGAGAAGGAATAAACACTGTGCCAAATTTCAATTGTCTCCGCCTACTTCTTCAGGGTCAGGCTAAAGACTTATGAGAAGCCCCTTGTATATATATATATATATATATATATATATATATATATATATATATATATATATATATATATATATATATATATATATACACACACACACAATAGTGTGTTACATACTGCTCGCGTGTGCTTGTTTTAAAGTGTAAAAAGTGGATTGCGATTATTGCTATGAGAAATGCCCCGCCGGCTTGCTAGGCCAGTCGCAGTATAAGGACAGGGAAATTTGACCAACGGGAGACAGTGCTCTCTGGTCAGCCAGAGCCCCGTTGGCCCATGACCTCGCGGTCATGTAAACGATGAACAAAGTGAATAACAGAATCCATGCGACTCTGGAAATTTGAAGCCCATAAACGGGCACTCTCGCGCTGTATGTGCTTCATATGGACACCGTCAGGTAAAAGAGAAACAAGATGAAATGAGATGATGATTGATAAATCTGTTTGCAATCTAACAAAACAGCCCTTGTATTGCCACTCCTAACTTCATTCAGAATTTTTCATTCTATCGACGTTAATTTTTTATAGTCGAAAGTCCGTCCTAATGTGAGTGTGTTTTATTTTGTGTCGATTGATGAGTCTGTTCATGCCCTAGGAGGACAGCTCTTGTATTGCCGGCTGCCTACACTGCCAACGTTTCGTTATAACTTTGTTGATTTTATAGTTGGAAGTATATGTTTGTTTTAAGTTGTCATCATCATCATGTACCATGTAGATAACCGTAGGCGGTCATGTTTCGCCATCTTACACTATCACCAGAGTCGTGCATCAACTCTGTTTTCTTGTCTCGACCATGCCATGTGTTCAAGCCATCCAGATATTTACTCGTTCTTCTTGTCCTCTTCCCTTCAATCTTGCCAGTTGTCACGAAGTTCTCTAGTTTATTTCACCTCATAATGTGCCCCAAAAATTGTCACTGCCTGCGTCTAATTTCTATAATCAGTTTACGGTTTTAATTTGTGTCTTGTATGTCTTGCTCATTGGCATTTCTATGAGTTCATGGTATTATTTGCATTTTCCTCAGAAACCATATTTCCACTGCCATATTATTTTGCACCTAGCGACGAATCTGTTAGTGTCCTAAATGAACAGGTCTTGTATTGCCGGTCTAACTCTACTCCGAATATTTCGTTCTAATTTTAACCTGACTATCATGTTTTTCTATTTGCACATAACTGGCATATGTTGATTAATCATGATGCATTCTGCAAACTTTAACAAGCGACTATCTTGTGTTTTAAACACCACACGAAACGCACTGTCTCTATCAATCACGTGACCAGTTTCCAAAACGTGCCGTGCAATCAAGTACGTAGGAAGTTTGTAGTGTGTCGGCCTTACCAGACACCCCATAGCCTGTGTGTAGTATCTTGTCAATCCAATTGGGTATGTGTTAAATGATTCTGTTGTTGACTGCCGCTCTGTTCTGCCGATGTAGGTAGACTGGCACCTGCATGTGAATTAGTAAATGCAATTAGATTTGGCGTATAGAGCGACAGATTCTGTTACTGCTGGGATGAGAATAGAAGAGTGTCTTACACCTGAATGGGTACTCCACAGGATTTATAAAGCGCCACTGCCAACAGCCGAAACTAAATCCAGACGAAACTACAGACCCTAAACTCAAGGTATTTATCCAGCTAACCTTTCGAGGGGATGACGCAATGCGACGTCTTCAGGACCGGCTCATTACAGCAGTTAGCTGAACAATCTGTGCTGCAACTCCAGTTATTAGGTACAGAACCACACCTATTCCCACCCCAGCAGTGTTACCTCCACAGTGTATTTATACTTCAAGAGTGTATATACAATTATGCACACACGCATGTGCGTTTTTCTATTGTATTTATTGTCCAGTCTTCTTATAGACCAGAAGATCAGCACGTGTACCGTCGCTCCAACCTCACTTCCAATGTTTTTGTTTTTAAATTATAAGTTTCGACGTTGATTCATATATTTGAAAGTTCTACAGTGTGTGTGTGTGTGTGTGTGTGTGTGTGTGTGTGTGTGTGTATGCGTGCGTGCGTGCGCGCGCGCGTTTTATATTATATTGGTTGTTGAATCAGCTATTACCCTCGAAGATCAGCTGTTGCATCGCCGCTCCGACCTTCACTTCCAACATTTTCTTCAATATAGTCGTAATTCATCATCATCCAGTGCCTTGTCGGCTGGCGTGGTCGATCATGCCTCTCCACAAATTATGTTTTCCGACGTCATGGATCAGTGCGTGTGTCGACTCCCTTCCGTGCCATGATAAAAGACTCAATAATTTCTTCACGCTGTCTTCCTCTATCTCTCTTTCCGCAAATCTTTCCGGCTGTCACAGCATGTTCCTGTTTTTGTCTTCTCATAACGTGGCCAAATACGAGGACTGCCTCTTTCTGATGTTTGTGATAAGTTGTCTGTGGGACTTAGCTTTCCATTAAAACACCATGAGTGCTCTTTTTGTCTGTTCAATTAATTTTCAGCACTCTTCTATAAAATCACATCTCCAAGGCTTCCAGGAAATTTTTCGACTGTGTACTAATTGCCGAGGACTCACAGTCGTATGTTAAAACTGGTTCTATGTAACATGCAAGAACTCTTTTCCTGATGTTCAAGGACAGTGACTTATTGCACAAAACGTTCTTCAATCGATAGAATGCAGTTTTTTTCTTGTCCTATTCTGCTCTCTATCTCAGTGATGCATCTTCCATCTGATGTTATCCATGTGCCTAGATATCTGAATTTCTTCATTTGCCCGAAAGTAACGTCTTTTACTGTAATTGCACATTTAGGCACAATGTTTCCATGATATTACCATGACTTCTGTCTTTCTGTTATTTAAACTAAGGCCCATTCTGCACTTTCTACAATCACTGTATCTATCATTTCCTGTAGTAGATCGTTCTGACTTGTTGCTATCAAGACGGCGTCATCAGCATAACGTAAGTTATTTATATTATGTCCACCAACTAGAATCTCTGGCATATTTTCTGTAGATCGCATTATATATCTACTGTTCAATGAGGTCTCCGTGGCCAAAGGCTTGCGAACGCGGTTCGTGAGCAGCTTACCAGGCGTTCGAAACGCAGCCGCGACCGATTTGTACAGCAGACCGTGTCGCGTTGTGTTATAACGTGTTGGTATGGGAGCCGGTCGTTCAGAAAGCAATGACAAACTACTGAACGTAAAACTTGCCTAGTACATCAACAGCAGCTGAAATATGCTGGTGTTGACTGCAACGTTCCGCAAGGGATATGCAACATTAAATAAAACCAAAAAAAAAACAAACAAAAAAAAACAATGAGAACAGTTTTCGATGCTTATTCACACAGTTGAAAATGCTAATAAATGTGTAGGTGTGTGGGTAGTTGGGAGGAGAGTGTTGTTTATGTGTGCATGTGAGTATGTGTGTGATGTGTATGTTCGTCTAGTTTTCCCACGTAGTTATGTGTTAGAAGTAACAATTCTTGCGAAAACAGAACACATGAGCGATGAAAGTGCCTTCGTGCGATCAATCTACTTCCTGCTGGTTTCATTCCATAATCGTTTCACATAGTGCAAATGTGTGCACGGTGCATTCTGACGTATCATTTACCCAGAACACCTTTCTGTATAATGCGATTTATAACCCTGCATGTATGGACGGTTCAACGTGTCACGCCCCTATGCCGGTCTCGTTTTATATGCTTGTTTTCCTACTTTTTAATTATAGCAACCCGTACATTCCCGTTATTATATTTTGCCAGTGTTGTTTTCCGTCGACAGTTCGGGTAATAACATGATAAATCAGATCATATGGGATGACATTTCCACAGTCAAGCCTAGATGTCCGCCATGTTTCCCAGGCAATGCCGTTGTCTGACCTTTGTTTTTTGGCTATTTTTTCATGTTATGCTTCTATTTAAATAATTTATTTTCCTCTCAGGCCCTAGTCGTCAGATACTATTTTTGGTTTCTCTGATTGTTGATTTCAAAGGATTTTTTCAGTGAGTTAGTTGTTATACCATAAATCTTTATTACGTTCAGTAGGTTAACATTAGCCGGTCTCTGTGGCTAAGGGCTTGCGATCTCGGTTTGTGAGCCCGTATACCCGGGTTCGAAACACAGCGGTGTTGGTTTTTTCTAAAAAGGTATAGGAGCCGGTCGTTCAGAAAGCAATGGCAAACTACTGAACGTAAAATTTGCCCAGGAATCACGAACAGCGAAAATGCTGGGGTTGATTGCTACGTCCTGTGAAGGACATGCAACTTAATAAGTTTAACATTACTTTCTGTACGACCACCGCTCATACCATTGTCAAAATAAACGCAATGCGGTCTGCTTCCAAATAGGTTGAGGCTGATTTCGAACCCTGAGTACGAGATTATGAAACTGCACTCAGCGCACGTAAGCCACAGACACAGGTTTTTCAGTGAAGAGTGAAATAAACACGTGGCCTGTACGTAGCCTAATAGTTACTGAAGCAAATGGTCACTCAGCCCATAAAACGTCCCTGGCAGACACCAGCAATGGTACAAATGTAGTATTGATAGTTTACGTTTCATTCGTAATTACGTATACGAATGAGCCTATGAGATATCGGGAAATCCCGAAAATCAAGGAGATTCGTTATCTATCGGGGTTGGTAAAGTATTGCTTGGAAAATCAGCCTCCTCCTCCCCCCCCCCCCCCCCCCCCCCCTCCAAACTCATCCCTACATACACACGCATTCGTACTTAGCCCTGAAACAAAAGTTAGTTTTCATCACTGTATATGCTTTTGTAGACTCCAAATTATCTGTTAGTATACAGCGTGCTATATGAACCGGCTCAAAAATAGCTCCATATAGGTCAGTACACATGTTTGCGCTTTCGCCTTCATTACCTATTGGTAATGTTAGTTCAATGTCCTTTACAAGACGTTGCATTCAATCCCAGAATTTATTAGCTGTTTGCGGTTTACAAGGCAATTTTACTTTAAGTAGGTTGCATTGATTTGTGTGTGTGTGTGTGTGTGTGTGTGTGTGTGTGTGTGTGTGTGTGTGTGAACGAACGACGCTCATATAATCAAAATCAACACAAAGCGATCGGCTTCAAATCGCTACATGATAAACATCTTCTGTGTACAAATTATCATTGAATCCAGCAGATTAATGCACCGCCGCAGTGGAAAGTTCACACGCATGACTCAATGAAACCATATTTTTGTTCAACACGGGTGCAGAAAATGTCAGCGTGCATGCATGTAGTCATACATCACAGTCCTTTCAATGTTTTTGTTAAACAGCGGTCCATAAGCGGGTCTTCTTAACGTTTGCAGTTCGAGAAGCCAGTATTTGAATCTGATGTTTTCAAAAGTTAGTGACGGGAAGCCAGACTTATGATTGGAAACTCTTTATTTCGTTTCGCTGTGGGTATAATGTGAAGAAGTTATAGAGAGACAAATGTGAAAATAAGAACAAGTGTACGGATAACACTTATTAATGACTTTATATATACTAACAAAGAATTAAATGACTCGGACATTTAGTTAGAATGAAGCAAGGTCATCCAGCGACTGGACGGTTCTACGTGAGAACATCGGGATACAAGGTCAGAGGATGACCCAGTAAGAGTTAGCTAGACGGAGACACTACACAAGAGATGGAAGATATCAAATATGACGTTTGTAAAAGCAACAAGACAAACAAAATACAGAAAATGATACCTGGTTCCTCCCAGCGACGCTTCACGACAACAGCGGCAGGACAGAAGAAGAAGAAAATTTAAAAATACTTATTACAACGTCAATATTGTTTAGGGGTGGGGGGGGGGGGGGGGTAATTAAACTTTCGCGTGCTATAACAGAAGCCAGAATTTGATCTCCACACTACATATCAAGACTTGGATTTGTGTGATATTCACTGGCACAGTAACGGAGCATTATGGGGCGACACTTTGCTGTGAAATTTGGAACGCGACTAACTATCTAACTAACAAAGACTTGGAAAATTAAGGTAGTATATTGAGGAGCCAGGTAATTAACTTCACAGGCGGTGAAGTCATAGGCAGCAGTCAACAGGAAGGAATTGATATTCGCGAACAGTTTGTGTGCTCTGAGAACTGGTGCATGTGTTCATGCATCTCACAAGATCTCGGACTGATCAGTTCTACGGGATACTGTTCCTTCTGGCCAACGTGCAGTCCATCCAGCACCATTTCTTCCGCCCCTACCTCTTTTATTTCTCATTGTTTAACCGATGATTCAGTACCGAAGGATAATATATTGCCAAATGTGATTCTCATTGAAACAGATATGTATGTGACATTTAAAAAGAAGGACGATACATCGCCATACTAGGGCCATCGTGTTATTTGTTTTTTTTTTTCTCGGTATCTTCCGTAATTACAGTACTCAGTGAATATAAATTACATTATAATACTTGTTCAGTTGATTTTTTAACGTGTTTGGTCTAAACCTACGTTTTGTTTGGCACTAAATCAGTTAAGTCATCATGTTTTCCAATGTCTCTCGTATCATTACATGACCAAAGAACACGGTTTCTCTCTCTCTCTCTCTCTCTCTCTCTCTCTCTCTCTCTCTCTCTCTCTCTCTGTCTCTCTCTCTCTGTCTCTCTCTCATATTTGTGTATAATACTCTACCTTCATTAGCCTGTTCCGGTGACTCGTTCCTAGTTACTCTGGCAGTTCAAGATATTTTCAGCATTCGTCTCAGAAATTACATCTCCTTTGATTCCAAACATCCGGTTCGTTCACACTCCACGATTCACTGTCTTGCAACAGAGCATGTTCTATATAACATTTCACTACTCCCTTTCTGACATGCAATGGCCGCGGCTTACTGTACACCATTTTATTAAATGCATCATATGCTTGGCCTGTTCGGCTTTTAACATCTGGCACACATATTCCATCTAGTTCTACGAGTGTCCCCAAATGTTTGAATTTATTGACTTGGATAAGCATTTTGCCAACTATTGTTATATCACACTTTAATGGTATCTTATTAGATTTTTACCTAGGGGCATTTATAACATCAGATGGAAGATGTACAACAGAGATTAGGAGCAGAATAGGGCAGGCAAAAGCCGCATTTCAGAAAATGAAGAGTATCTTATGCAATAAGTCACTATCACTGAATGTAAGAAAGAGAGTGCTGAAATGCTATGTAGAACCAGTTTTGCTGTATGGCAGTGAATCTTGGAATGTAAATGAACAAATTAAGAAGAAATTAGAAGCAACAGAGATGTGGTTCCTGAGACGAATGTTGCGAATTCCTTGGACTGCCAGAGTAACTAACGACGACTGCCTGAAACAGGCTAACGAAACTAGAACATTATATACAACAATAAGACAGAGACAAACAGCTTTCCTCGGTCATGTGATGAGAAGAGAGGCATTGGAGAACATCGTAACAACTGGAAAGATCGAGGGGAAGAGAGGCAGAGGTAGACCAAGAGAAGTGATGCTGGATGGATTGAGACGGTGGCATGGAGGAATATCAGCAGCAGAGTTGATCCAGAAAACCAAAGACCGAGATCTATGGAGAGCCATGAACGCCTACGCCAGCCGGCACGGCACTTGATGATGATGATATTAGATTTTATATAACCCAACAGACAGCATAGATGTCGCGCATATATTTGGAAGGAAACATCGAAGAGTACCAAAGCCGTTTGTCCAAGAAGTATGCAGACCAGGGTTGTCTCACCATCAATAGGCACACATCCCTGACCAGATCATCATAACTCTCCGACCACGTGATGTTCTGGTCTATTAAAAAACTACAGCCATGGACAATTTCACAAAGAATAAAGAGGAAAATCGAGATAGTTGGGCTAAAACACGACACAAAAATATATAGAATACCCTAGATTAACTAACAACAACTACTACTACAAGGTATGGACTGAGCCTGGTCCTGCAGCCAGCAGGGTTAGGATCGGCTAGCTTCTCCCAGGAGGGGCGAAAAGTGAAAATTAGCAGCATGTCGATGACCCGCAGACTACACAAGTCAACCCCACCTCCACGTGGTGTAGACTGGGAAACCATGACCGCGAGGTCATGGGTTAACGGGGATATGGCTCGCCATAGGAGATGGTCAGACTTGTTTCCTAAACCTGCGACTGCCTAGCAAGCCGGCAGGGGATCTTCATACTACTCGTAGAAATACTAAGAAGTATAAACGAACTGACCCTAATGGAGTCCATGGAAATATCGATACATGAAGCCCATAAGCGCTGTTTATATTTCATCTCGACACCGCAAGGTACAAGAGGAATATAATGAGATGAGACAACTACAAAAGGCACATGATCTAGATATGGAAGATAATTGATTCTTTAATCGTACAATGTCTCGGAAACCGAACAACTTATGGTCACATCAAACGCCGCAGGGTATAGAAAGAAAAGTAATGAAAGGCATGCATCCTGGAAGAAGAAGCAATCATGGCCAATACCACTGTAGATAATGAATACTAAAGACACCTTGTGCATACAAATATATGATATGGTAGCTAATCAAGAATCGAGAGCCTTTACCGCAGGATATTATGAGAAAGACTTTATGAAAAGGACTAACTGCATGGTAATCATTACAAATATATGCTCGAGTGGTGCCAAATCTTATTTTTATTGATTAGGATGAAGGACAGTTATGGTCATTAGTGACACCTTTTCAGGTTGCAAGTCGGTCGATCGTCGAAGTACATATATCTCCTCAGCGAAAATCTGTTGACAATTGAAAGGGATGGGGTCGAAACTGGCATATCTATGGCTACCAAATGTGTGTATTGTCCAGTGTTTTCCATGCTAAATATTTTTGTATCTTAATTCATATTTAATCTAGTGTTATGACTACAAATGGGTACTTTAAAATGTATTTGTTTTATTTCTGGAACGGTCTTAAGGCTTTCCCATTGTCCTAACTTCCCTCGCCTAACAAAGTGAAAGCAGCAGTTGTTACGAAGCCTGCAAACCAACAAAAGAGCACTTTTGATTGGCGCCGCTGATTACATCCGGTGGCTGCCATGTTTGATCGATATGTACAAAAATAACTTGTTAACTGTGTATGGAATCTAACGGATTTTCTGGCGGGCTGATACAAGAGATACCAGACGAATTTTGATGAAATATTGAGTGCGATATTCTGTGGATTTCCTTGATAAGAAAAGTAATCCCATGGCAGATTGTACCTCCGTCGAAGCGCAGTGGGTAGAGTAATGGTTTCCAAATAGTGTGATCTGAGTTCAGCTCGGAGAAGAGGACAATTGGTTTCTCGATTGTTAGGTATATGCCATTTCGTGCACTTGAAGTTTTTTTTTTTTTTGGTAAGATCCAAAAGATATTTTCTTTGGATATTATCTCTTAAAGGAGATTGGGATTTACTGGTGGATTGTAACTCTCTGAATAGTAACTTAGTGTTTTTTTTTTTTTAATGTTTTAATTATGTCTATGGCAGTTTTATGTCTATGGTGTTCTAAACTATTTGAATGTTTCTTAGAATCAATAACTGCAGGCTAAACTAAACACACTGGATGGGAGGTCATAACATTTAGGTTTAAAATAAATAACGATAAGACAACAATGAGGATACATCAAGCACATAAATTCGATATCCCTGCTTGAAACTTCACTTCAAGAGAGGAATCAAAGACCTGTCTAGGTAGCAAGGCAGACAACTTGAGTGAACAAATGAAGTTATCAAATAAGAATACAAAAGGCAAGAGTAGTTTTCATAGCTTTAGGAAACATGGAATTCAAATGGAATGTATACCAAACTTAGAGTATAGGTTTCTAATGTTAAATCAGTACTACTGTAGGAATTGGAAACACGAGAGCGACTTAAACAATAACAAATAGACTGCAAACATTCGTTAATTGCTGCCTACGCAAAATAGAAGGATTCAAATGATAGGAGAGAGTCGCCAGTGTGGAGCTCACGGAGAAAACTAGACAAATACCAGTGAACCAATGTGGAGCTCACGGAGAGAACTAGACAAATACCAGTGAACCAACGTGGAGCTCATGGGGAGAACTAACAAATACCAGTGAACCATGTGGAGCTCACGGAGAGAACTAGACAAATACCAGTGAACCATCGTGGAGTACATGGAGAGAACTAACACATACCATTGAAGCCATGTGGCGTTCATGGAGAGAACTAACAAATACCAGTGAACCAATGTGGAGCTCATGGAAAGAACTAACAAATATCTTGTCTTTCAACCGTAACAGCTCTGACAATCTTGTCTTCCGGGAACAGCGTCCGTACACTTCCGGAAAGAAAGCTCGCTGAGTGGAAGTCGTCTGCAGTCTGATCGTTCCTGGTTTGTGCGGAGAGCGGCCTGTGGCGAACGAAATGCCCAACACATGGATGTGAGGAATTTAAAGCAGCCATGCGCAGGACGTGGCGATTCCTTGGGTGAGCCCAGTACCAGAGCGCTATGTGTCGGCTCTGTAATTATGGAAGCTTCCCTGGATGGTGAAAAATGATCATGTACTGCCCCTGCCTTCCAGTGAGGGCTGACCCTGAAGCCTTCGAACGTTCTAACTTGACCAGCTGGTATGTGGACGGCATCACAACAGTGAGAATCCCCCAGGAATGCTATTTCGACTAAAAAACGCACGCTAAAGTCAGATGTGTTGGCCTAAGGGTTTTGGCCCAAGGGCGCCAAACCAGACACACCGCAATTGCGTCTGAAAAAAAAAAAACACTTTGGATGGACGCAGAAGACGAAGAAGTATCCATTCTAGCTGGGTTGACCTGGAAGTGGTGTTTGAGCACGAGCACTAAGAGTTAACTTAAGAAGAAGGAAAACACTGACATTGAATAAGTGCTCAACATCCATGAAAATTGGCCAAAGAACATCATCTTGATTCTTAAACTGAAATACTCTTGCTACACGAAACGTCACTACGCCACAGCGGGCTCGGCTGGCCAGGGGAAGCCATCATAATCATTGCCAAAGAATAAATATTACGTGCAGGCACAAGCTAGATTTACGGAGGAAGGACATGAATAAACGAGTTCACACAAGTCTTCGGGTTGCTTACGCAGAGCATACTTTTTCAGTCGGACCCTGGCCGTTTTTGGTCTTGTGGTAGCAACTTCTTATTGTGAATGCCTTGTGACGTTGATGATCATGTCTCTCCAGTCTTCAGTTTCGTCTACTGCCAATTATATCTGATTCTGATGTTCAGCCATGTCAAATATCCAGCATCTTCTTTCTTTCGTCTCTCTTGTTCTCCCCCTTTCCCTTCCAACTTTCCGTTGTTGTAACATACTCCAGCTTTCCTGTTATCATGACACGCCCAAAGAATGTGGACTGCCTTCTTCTGAGGCGAGTATCCAGGTATCTTTGTTGTAGTGGCTGCCAATGTGTAGTCTTCATTGTGTATAAAATGTGTGCAGAATTAGAGAGCGAGAGAATCAAAGACCTGAGACCAACAACATATGGCAGTTTACAAGGACGAACATGGGTGGATGTCCAATGAGAGTAATCACTTTAACATAGAGAATTCTCCATGTAGTTTCGGCCGAACATATTGTCAGAGGGTGAAAGACATGAGAAATACTGCTATCAGGAGAATCTAAGAACAAAGTTCAGGCTATAAATAGACCCATCATGATCGTTGTCACCAAGTATTTCAAGTTGTTGGCTGTTCCCGAAGCTCCCGAATAATTCACCTCCACAGCGGTCTCTATTGTGCCGCTCTCTTTATTTCCATGCCTTAAACACTGATAGATCTGTGCTTGCCTCTACAAAGTACTAGTTAGTTGCATATCCTTGACAGGACGTCGCAGTCAATCCATCATGTTTCGACTGCGATTTCTTGGCAAGTTTACTTTCAGTAATTTGTCATCGCTTTCTGAACTACCGACACTCATATCATTGTATGAAAACCAACGCAAGGCGGTAGGTGCCAAATTCTCCCGCAACTGTGTTTTGAACCCTGTATCACCGGGAAGGTTAACCCGGTCAACAAATGCCCGCAGAAGTCGGATGTGTCGGCCTAACGGCGCAGGAACGCAGCTTTGCTGTAAACAGGCACAACGCAATCACGTCCGAAAAAGAAAAAAAAACTCCGGATGAACGCAGAAGAAGAAGAAGAAAAAGAACCCTGTATGCTGGATTACGAATTGCGTTCGTAACACCTTTGTCACAAAGCCGGCATAAAGTACTAGACAGACAGGCTAGTGTGGTCCCAGTCCTGAAGATGGGAAACACGCATCTGTACCTCCGCGCTATTCAGCCTGGGCACACTAGGGTGTGTGCTGACTCTCTTCTGTGAATCGACAACAGGTGATCGGGGAGAGTCCCGGCGATCTAGTCAAGATACGAAAAGGAAGTCACTCACCAACATCAGGAAGATCAAATCTTGGTAAAGATGATGAGCAACCACAACCAGGCGGATGTGGAAGCCATTGGGAAAACCACCACATCTCTCATGATGCAACAAATGAGTTGTCACTAGTGAACAGTTCCGGTAATAAGGTGGAGACAGTAATTACTGTGTTTTGTCATATACTTTTGAGAGAAGAATTTGGGGCTAGTGCACGTGCCTTTGTACCCAGTGAGTTTACATCTTACGTGAACTAGGGATCTAGTCCCGGCCGCAAGGCTCCGAGGTCCGGTCAAGCCTTGTAACATTACCTGGGAGACACGGGGAACCGCTATGAAACTGATCGCAGCATCTCTAGTGTGTCATTTGACCATACAATATGGACCTTGTACTGCATAAACAATATACATCGTTCGCGTTGTGTCTTAGCCTTTTTCAGCATATTTAAATGGTTCTTCTTCTGCGTTGATCCGGAGTTTCTTTTTTTTTTTTTTTTTTTTTCGGACGTGATTGCTTTGTGCCTGTTTACAGCAGAGATGCGTCCTTGCGCCGTTAGGACGACACATCCGACTTCTGCGGGCATCTGTTGAACGGGACAACCTTCCCGGGGGTTTCTTAGGACGTTTGACACTTACTGTTGTGGTGTTATCCCCCATCCCGGCTGGCACGTTTAGAACAGCCAAAGACATCCTGGTTAGCCCTCAAGGGAAGGCAGGGGCAGACCATGGACATTCCCCGCCATCCAAGGAGGTTTCCATAATTTCAGAGCCGACACATAGCGGTCTGGAACTGGGTTCACCCAAAGAAACGTCACTGCCTGCACATGGCTGCTTAGCCTCACTTCCGTATATTGGGCCCTCCGTTCACCACTGGCTGTTCCTCCGGAAACTAGAAGAATGCAGTCTGCAGATGACATCCACACGGTGAGCTTTCGATTCGGACTTTCCACGTAATGGATTTGCTATCTAAGCAATATTCCATTTCATGCCTCGGGGACTAATGCAGCAAATGTTTAGCTGTCATTTTACCAGTTCCACAATTACATTCATCGGTATCTCCTATCTTTAGTTTATTGAACAAGTGGTATTTCAGCCTGTTACGTCCTGTGCGGAGTCTGAAGATTACTACTTATTCTCTTCGGCTGAGTTTGTAATAATTTAAATGGTTCATTTTGGCTCTTCACGGAATTTACAGCATTCTTTAAAATCACACATCCGAGTCCTCAGTGGATTTACTTTCTTCTTGTTTATCAATTGTCTATGATTCACAGGCATACGTTAAAACTGGTTCAATCTAACATGCACACATTTGTCTCATGACTCCTAAAAACAGGAAATAATTGCATAAGATGTTCTTTATTTATGTTCTGTATCTCATACACAGACACACACCCATCCACACACATATATACACATTAAACAAGGTGTTAGACCGGGCTGGGTACCATCGCCCCAACTGTTAAATGTCTACAACAAAGTAATAATGAGAACCAATCCATCCAAAAAAGACATGCCAAGAATATCAATTGGCGGGCATCGTGTAAACAACCACGCCGATGGCGAGGTTTTGATTTCTGAAAAATTAAACATAGATGCAGGAAATGATAGATATCATTGCAATAGAAATTCCAAACAAGGGAGTTAGTCTGAATAACAGAAAAGCAGAAGCAATGGTAATTACAAAGAAACATATCTTCCCAAGTGGAAAATCAAGATGAGCGGAGCTAGACTTAAACAAGTCAATGTATTTAAGCATTTGAGTAGTTTGATAAGCGCAGACGGAAGATATCATAAAGAAGATAAACATAATAAATAGCCAAGCATGTCACACAATGGGGAATATTCTTTCCAATGGATCTTTGTCAATGAGAAACAAGAGTTCTTAACAGCTTTATCGAGCCAATACTCATGTACAGAAGTAAATCACTGACAGTTAGGTCAGTTCACATTCTCTGGGTACATCATAACAAGAGGAAAGCTGGAATACGTCGTCATGCCACGGAACAATTGAAGGGGAGGCGAGGCAGGGGAAGCCCGAGAAAGGAGATGGACAGACTGACAAGGTGGCACGGAGAAACATCCGTGTCAGAAATGATTCACAACACAGGAGACGGAATGCTGTGGACATACATGATGACCAACCCCACACGACATGGCTAAATGAAGGTACATGAAATTCTCTAAGTCTCATCAATCATTACCTCAGGTGAGATCTCCATGTTAAGTCATGGTAGTTTGGGCAAAAATGTGTCTGGAGTCAAATAAGCTGACGCACAGTAAACTAGCCAATGTAACATTAATGTATGTGATTGTCGTCTGTCATCACGTCAGAACATCTATACAGTGACGTAGCCATTGTACTGGTGTCGGTCATACTTTCTCTAAAGCTCATTCATAGAACCTGCGTCCGGTATAAGTAAGTATTGTGAAGTCACACTAGAATGTGTCTGTTACTTTGTTACTTTAATGGCCTCAAGTGTTTTTCTACAAATGATAATTTAATTCTTCACCTCTTTCTCCTTCTTCTACTGTTTTCTGTAAAAGTATAACACAATGCGGATGCGTAATTTACGAAAAAGATGCTCGTCTGAAAACAATAAACACTCAGATTCTTCTAGGTGAAGGCTTCACACTTCATGATCATCAAGGATTATAATTTCACAGAATTATCTTGACCTTGTTATCCGGATAAATTAATTTGATTAAGTTATACTTATCGTGTAACTCCTGTTGCCAGTAATGAATAATAACTTGGTCGACAGTGTTCATGTTATCTGTTTGCAATCTTTTCTTGTAGTTTTCTTCATCTTGTCTAGTTATTTTCTTGATTTTTTCCGGTTATTTTCGTAACTAACTCTAGATATGTTCTTATCATTTTATTTTTATTTTCTTTACCTTTTCCTGTTATTATCTCTACATTTCTAGCTATTTTCCTGTTCTAGTTATTAAAAAAAAAAAAACCTTTATGTTTAAAGAGTTCTATGCTAATCATTAAATTATGTGACAGAAAGTTATATACTAACAATTCTGTCTTAAAATGAGTAATATGTGTAAATTAATAGCTATCTGGTCTGCATTCAGTTATATATATTAATAACAGTTATACTGTCTGAAAATTAGTTATGTTACCAGTTACTTTATCTGAGATTGAGTTAATATTAACAGTTATCTAGTGACAATGAGTTACAGTTATCTAGTGGAACAATAAGTTATAAACTAACAGTTATCTAATCTGACAATGAGTTATATATTAACTGTTGTCTAGTGACAATGAGTTATATACTAAAAGTTATCTAATCTGACAACGAGATATATTAACAGTTATGTGTCTTAAGGCCATCAAAGTAACAGACAAACACATACATCAATAGATATCAACAGAAGTGAGAAGAGAAAAGTATATAAGCAAAATAAAAGAAATAAAGTATAAGCACACTTCAGTTTTCAGAAAATATAGTTTATAATCTTTGGGGTACCTATGTCTTTCCATTTTTCTCTTGTCCACTGTCTTGCCAAATGTTAACATGTTTTTCTTAAATGTAACAACTGCCATTCAAAACCACTTAGCTAATTTATTAGTACATACATCCTTATTTCATTAAAACATATCAAAGTACTCCTCGAATAAAGTACAATGAAACAGAAATACACCTTTATACAAAATGGACAAAGTAATAACTACATTACCTGAAAAACAATATCCTAATTCTTCCGGAGCAATCCATCTTTGATTACCCAGAAAACAAACTGACTCGCTCAGTTTTCACATAAAGATTTGGATATAAAATAAATCTCTGCGTCTCAGAAATGGCACCGACAAATTGAACATTTTCAGTATAAAGTATATAAATATAAAGTTTGCACAAATCTTCGTGTGGTTTACTGAAAATACACACTGGTTGTGCCTTTTGGTTTGATTGCATATGTACGGAAGTGTTTGATGTTTCGATCACCGCGACATTAAGAATATTAGTTAGAAGAACACCACGTTCACCAAAACTTCCTTTACCACGATGTAATCACCGCGATGGTAAGCAGTCTAACACTGGCATTATAGTAATAGTAGTTAGCCTCACGACGTGATCAGTCTGATTGTAATCAGCCGCAGATGGTGGTCTCTGTAATTGTGGTCTCACAGCTTGATCGCTTTGATAGCAGAAGCCTAACATCTTTATCAGCCTGATCATAACCAGCCTCAGATAGTGATCTCGGCGATTGTTGTCACACAATCTCATCGCTATGGTAACACCAGCCCCACACCACGAACAGCCTAATAAACCCGTCCTCAGATAGTGATCTCGGCGATTGTTGTCACACAATCTCATCGCTATGGTAACACCAGCCCCACACCACGAACAGCCTAATAAACCTGTCCTCAGACAGTGATCACTGTGATTGTGATCCCACAGCTGGATCACCATGGCAGAACCAGCCTCACATTACGATCAGCTTGATAGTACCTAGCCTCAGATAGTGATTACAGTGGGAGCAGTCTCACGCTTCAATCGTTCAGACAAAACCAGCCATGATGATCCTGATAGCAATTATCTTCATATCATTATGAAAATGATAGCAACTAGCTTCACATCATGATGAAACTGATAAGAGCCAGCCTCATATCATGATGAATTGATTAACAGCCGGCCTCAAATCATGATCCTTATAGCAGCCAGCGTCACATCATGAGGATCCTGATAAGAGCCAGCCTCAAATCATGATGAACTGGATAGCAGCCGGCCTCAAATCATGATCCCATCCCGAGAGCAGCCAGCTTCACATCGTGATGACCCTGATAGCAGTCAACCTCACATCATGATGATCCTGATAGCAGCCAGCCTCACATCATGATGATCCTGATAGCAGCAAGCTTCACGACATGATGATCCTGATAGCAGCCAACCTCTAATCATGATGATCCTAATAAGATTCAGCCTCAAATCATGATGAATTGGTTAGCAGCCGGCCTCAAATCATGATCTTTATATAAGCCAGCCTCACATCATGATGATCCCGATAGCAGCTAGCCTCACATCATGATCAACCAGATAGCAACCAGCCTCAAATCATGATGATCCTGATAGCAACCAGCCTCACATCATGATGATCCTGATAGCAACCAGCCTCAAATCATGATGATCCTGATAGCAACCAGCCTCACATCATGATGATCCTGATAGGCGCCAGCCTCACACCATGATCAAAACGATAGCAACAAGCTTCACATCACGATCAAAGTAACCAGCTGCACATAGTGATCACACTGAACCGTTGTACAAATATGGTCCCCCACTATGCGATCACATCTACGGCAAGTTCCGTCACATGATCAACGCGACATTAAGACGTTAACCACCAAGTGCTTAGAAAACTTACCGCCATGTAGCAATTACCAAAATGTGCCAGACATTAACCACCTCATAACCAATGAATGTACTAATACGAAGTCACGACCGGGTGATTATAGCATTAGAAATACATCTAAGACTACTTGATTATCGTGATTGTCAGACATCCGTGACAAGACAATCACCGTGGTTGTATGAAATCCGTGACAAGACAGTCCATAACTGTGCAATCATCATGATTGTAAGACACCCACAATTATGCAGTCATCATGATTGTAAGATATCCACATTTATGCAATCACGGTGATTGTAAGACATCCACAATTATGCAATCAGCATGATTGTAAGACATCAAACAGTTATGCAATCACGGTGATTGTAAGACATCCACAATTATGTAATCACGGTGATTGTAAGACACCCACAATTATGCAATCAACATGATTGTAAGACACCCACAGTTATGCAATCACGGTGATTGTAAGACATCCACAACTATGGAATCATCATGATTTTAAGACAGCCTCGAAACATACAATCATCTTGATTGAAAGACACCCACTGTGCAATCACTATAATTGCAAGACAGCCACGATTGAAGATGCCACCACTGTCATTGCAAGGCATCCAACGAAATAGTAAACCACCTTGCAACCCGATTACCTACGTCTTTACTAAGACATTAGCCACCAAATGAATACTGCTCTTGGACATGTACCGACCAACCAAGACCATAACTGCCTTGTGCATTGATTGATTGATTGATTGATTCAGGAATCGACATCACAGCACTCGGGGCATTCCCATAAGCGCTCCGTCCCCATCCTCAGCAGCCAGCGAAGAGTTCCAACACCAATAGTACCAGTAGCAATCTGATTATATGTCCATCTCGCCTTTCCTATGAGCGTTGAGCGTCGGCCAGATCCTTTCGTCACTCCTCGCTGTCTCATTCTTGCCAGACCATGGTAATCCATTTGCTCCTTCGAGGTGTACACGTGCTCCCACAAGGCCGCAACCACGTTTGCCTTGTCATGTATCAATACTCCACCAAGATGTGCATTGTGTTTGTTAATCAACCAAGAGGATCTCTCACCCAGATCCTGAATGTCCATATGTCATTTATGCTATTTGCAACAGCTAGTCGTTCCTTAACAATTTCCGGTAGAACAAGTCGTCGTTGAAATGGACACAAAATGACCACGTTGCTGCCATCTGGACAGCCGGTGATACTGAAAAATTTTTTTTTTCACAAATCGCATGTCCTGTGTCGCGCGTTGCAGTAACACCAACCCCCATTGGCTGTATGTGATTTACTGGGCAAATGTACGTTCAGTAGTTTGCCATTGCTTTCTGAAAGAAATGTCACCATGAAAGTCCAAATGAGCGGCGTTGAACGACCACACTATACTGGTCGTAGCTACGGGTGAAAGCATCATAGTACTTTGAGTGCTTCCTTTGTCGCCTTCTGCTGTAACCAGTAATAATACACAGTGTAACAACTAACAGGCTATTATGCTACAGAGTGCATTGTTAATGACTGCAGTTTTTGAAAATATTGCTGTTCTAAGTTTTGTATTTACCTATTACATGGCATTGTGTTGCATGAACTCCTCAGTAGGTAAATACAAAACTTGGAAAGGCAATATAAAAAAAAAAAAAAAAAAAAACTGCGGTCATTAAAAATACACCCTATATATATATATATATATATATATATATATATATATATATATATATATATATATATATATATATATATAAAGTTGCATGTTCTTCACAGGACGTAGCAGTCAACCCCAGCATTTTCGCTGTTCGTGATTCCTGGGCAAATTTTACGTTCAGTAGTTTGCCAACTATATATATACATACACACACACATGGTGACACTGTAATAAGTTACCCTTTACACGCGATAAACTGTTTTACAACTATTATAATATATATGTATTGTAACACTGTAGCAAGTTACAGCCTCTAAAGTTGATAGTCAAATATATCAAACTTGATCTACCCTGACATGCAAGAACATACAGACCGCGGCAAAATGACAAGTCCGAGTTGATGGTAGGGACATACGCTATGTACACACGAAATAGTTCCCAGGCGCAGTCAGACACTCATGCTGAAGTTCCAATGTGTCTTATGTCAACGGCTTTCATAATGTCTGATACTCCTGTAGCATGTGATTGCTGGCCGCTGCTTGATTGGACAGATGATGTCCCATGTGACCTAATGAGTGCGCGTGGTGACCTCCCATCATACTGTGCACTGACATCATATTTCCGGCGGAAACAGACGCGGCCATACTGGAAGCCTTCTGCAGATCGGCATAGATAGCGGACGGGTGAGGAGGGGACTGTTCATCCAGTTTAGTATGACCCATAGATTCAGAGCTGTGCTCCTCTTTGATGTCTGAATTGGGTGAGTTTGGATCCGTGGGCATCCCCGGTTGACCAGGCAGTCCAGGGTGGTCTCTGGGAGTAGAGAAACAAAAACAATTAGTTTTCAAATAGTCTATATGCTGGAAAATATGTAGTCAGAATAGCATTATTATATGAGATCAACGTTCCAGAAATAAAATATGTTGGTTCCACATAAGGACTGACATGGAAGCCAGGGGTGGTTGCTGTCATAAGATAAATTTGAGGTAGTTTACAGAGCAGAATTACAAAACATGCAGGATTTCTCTTCACTGTTCTCATTTTTCCATCTTTTTATTCTTTTCATCCCATCCTTATGCCTTAATGTAGTCATTGGTGGGTTTTCTCCGTGATTATATGTTGTGTTTTATGTATGTATGTATGTATGTATGTATGTATGTATGTATGTATGTATGTATGTGTTTGCTGATGAAAGCTAGTCGCCACAACGTCCTGTATGTTTCGTAATTCTGTTATGTAAAGCTACATTTCTTTGTGTTATTTTATAGTGTTTAAATTCCAGCAGCGTTACAGCAGTTCCACTAATTTTATTCATATTTTTACACACTCTGGATACAGAAATGTGGGATGACAGATAAACATCAAAAACAAACAAACAAAAGGGACTCTTCTACACGACTTAAGGCGCATTGGGAATTCTGGTCTGGGTCCACATTTGTATAGACTAATTGCAGTCGGTGGATGATGAGGTCAGCACGACTCCAGCCGCCATTATCTTCCAATACATTTCTTGGTACTCTCAAAAGGCTGGGTCAATGTAAGAACCAGGTATTTAAGAATAGCCTAACGCATTGTGTACCCAGGAACGCACCAGGCGTTGACCAGTGGGCAGAAGAAAGCTCTGTAATGTTCGTGACTCATTATCACCTGCCTGCTGGCCATGTGGCCTTGGGTTCGAATCTCATCGAGGCGGGCGTTTACTAAATTGCCTAGGACTACCAGGGCGACCCAGCCGTAAATAGGTATCAGGAAATGTCCCGGACAGTGAAGGCGACTGTCATGATATCGACCGGACAGTGAAGGCGACTGCCGTGATATCGACCACATTAATATTGGTCTATAACAAATATGGGGCTAGCACCATATGTCCAATTTACCTCAAGGCGCGGAAGATAACTTTTATATAGGGTGTATTTTTAATGACTGCAGTGTTTGAAAATATTGCCGGTCCAAGTTTTGTATGCACCCTCTGTAAAGTTCATGTAACATAATAGGTAAATACAAAACTTGGAACACATTTTCAAACACTGCACAGTCATTAACAATACACCCTATATCACTTACAATCATTACGAAGGAAATGACCAGACATTTGTGGGTGACTTAACATAACTACAAACGTTTCCTAAGAGAGTGCAATGAAAGTATACGACACGACAGGGGGAGTAGATAAGCACAGCATAGGCTATGCTTTGTACCGGAAAGGGTTAAAATGCGTATGCCTGCGTCGGAATGAGTTAACAGCATCAACGTTCCATAAGCAACATATTTTGTGTATTACTCAAATACTTCGAGGCCATAGCAATAAGGCAACAAAAACTGACAGAGAAAGAGTTCGTTTTAAATGTGAGATTACTGTGGGGATAACAAATGTTGCACATTGAAACAATTCGACGTGTTTTATGTAATTCAGCCGAAGTATTATTCACCTGTTCACTCCATATAATGTGTGACTCTATGGTATGCACCTGGCCAGATGTGCGGAAATATGCCAGGCAGTATTTATTGTTTGTGGTTTCTGTGCTGAAATATTTTGTGTACATAAGAAATACAATGATGCTGAAAACCTCGCCAGAGGCGAGAGAAAGTAAAGGTAAATGCAGGAGAAAGACACGGTAAATGCGCGAAAACGACACGGTAAATGCACGAGAAAGACACAGCAAATGAGAGAGAAAGACACGACAAATGCAAGAAAAAAAGAGACAAATGCGAGAGAAAGACATGGTAAATGCACGAGTAAAACACGGTAAATGCAAGAAAAAAAGACAGTAAATGCACGAGAAAGACACGGTAAATGTGAGACACGGCAAAAGCACGAGAAAGACACGGTAAATGCGAGAGAAAGACACGGTAAATTCATTGAAAAGAAACGATAAATGCGCGAGAAAGACAATGGTAAATGCGAGAGACAGACACGGTAAATGCCAGAGAAAAGCAACGGTTTACATACGGAGATCACATGAAAAGTTGAAATACAAAGAGTATATTAGACTCTGCCGTCATGGCCGTTAACAAAGTGCTGGAGATCCAATGTAATGGACTCTTGATACGGTAAATCAGCTGATTTGAATATATGGAGAAATAGAGAACAGGACATAACTGGAGTTTTGTCACGCGAATAAACAGAAACTCATAGAGAGGAGCTATCTGGGAGAATTGGAAATAACAAAAGTTTGATATCACTGACAAACGGCAACTTTCGGTGATAAACACTTGCTATAACATGACATAGCCGGCTTCGTGGCTTAGAGGTTATGACTTTTCTCCGTAATCTCGTATACTCTCGTCGGTTAACGTGATGACGGTTCAAATCAGCAGTGGTTCGAATCGCATTGGTGACTTGCGGGGTATGTGAGCCGGTCGCTCAGAAAGCAATGGCAAACTACTGAGCGTAATCTTGCCAAGAGATCAACATACAGCTGAAAGATGCTGGTGTTGACAGCTAAGTCCTGTAAAGGATATGCTAAAAAAAAAAAAAAAAAAAAAAAAAAAAAAAATAACATGACATAACAGTAGTCTTGTCACACCGATAAACATGAAAATACAGCGAGAACTATCTGCAAGAATAGGAAATAACAGAAGATGTATAGCACAAATAAACACGAATTTAGAGACGTTATCTTAAAGAATGGAAATACAAGAAATTTTGTCACACCAATACACATGAACTTTAAGTGATAAGCTATCTTAAAGAGCAGAAAATGACAAAAGTGTTGTCACATCAATAAACATGCACTTTATGTGAGAAGCAATGTATAAGGAGCAAAAAGTGAGAAGCCATCTTCAACTAAACGTGCTGAAAGCTAACACGTGTGGAAGCTTTGGTAGAAAGCATTTGTTTGATCACATTAAATTTCTTATCAAAAGACAAAACATACTAAAAGTAGGCAAATAAAGGGAGGGGCCAGGACAACAAAGATGTACTTAACCATACCTAAGATGAGTTAAAAGCTAGGGGCGGGTAAGGTTAACAGATACAAACTAAATATTCTGGTCAGAACCGTGGGCCCAAGAAACATCAAAAGAGGAAGAAGGTAAATAATGACGCGAATAAGCAGCAGCAAAAAACGAAGATGAGTTAGAATGCCAAGAAGAAAGAAGTACACGCAGAAGGGGGAGTAGTAGTAGTAGTAGTAGTAGTGGTAGTAGTAGTAGTAGTAGTAGTAGTAGTAGTAGTAGTAGTAGTAGTAGTAGTAGTAGTAGTAGTAGTAGTAGTAGTAGAAGCAGTAGTAGAAGCAGTAGTAGTAGTAGTGGTAGTAGTAGTAGTAGTAGTAGTAGTAGTAGTAGTAGTAGTAGTAGTAGTAGTAGAAGCAGTAGTAGTAGTAGTGGTAGTAGTAGTAGTAGTAGTAGTAGTAGTAGTAGTAGTAGTAGTAGTAGAAGAAGAAGAAGAAGAAGAAGAAGAAGAAGAAGAAGAAGAAGAAGAAGAAGAAGAAGAAGAAGAAGAAGAACAAAAACAACTTAAAAGAAGATCAAGAATGAGGAGGAGGAGAAAAGAGGAGGAGAAGAAGAGGAAGAGAGCACGGTTGAGGAAGAGAAGAATAAGGATGAAGAAGAAAAGAATAAGGATGAAGAAGGAAAGAATAAGGATTAGGAAGAGAAGAATAAGGAAGCCGAAGAGGAGGATAGGCAGAAAGGAAGATAAAAAAGAAATTAGGAGCAGCATAAAACACGAACACGCGGCGAGGCTTCAAGTGAGACCACTAAGAGAAACGCTGTTGCTGCCTCTGTTGATCAAGCTAATGTGGTTGAAGATGTGCACGAAACAAGACAACACAGCCTACCCTTGTCCCTGCCAAAATGTGCAGACCAGAACGTTCTAAACAAACGCGGCGTCCCATCAATCAGTCACTTCCAATTATTCTCATTGACCACTGTCGGGAACACTGAAAGACTACGGGCTGGGGAAATTATGGGATGGGGTCGCGCCACTTTCTACAATTACCGCTGAACCGTTAAACAGAATGAAGGGCAAAGAGGGCATCTTGGCTGCCAATTACGTGATGTTGCTTACAGGCAGTTCTGATCAAGAATGACAAGGAACATTTTGATGGACCAAGCATGCTTTAGCACACGAGGGACCTGGACAGGAAGACAATGTGATTTAATAAAGCCAAGTTAATTTGTAACCGCAGTGTTGGCTGTTTGTTGTGGGGGACATATTGAACAAATTCTATACCAGCGGTTATCAAAATATGGAAGATAGCGCAACCCTGAAGACGAGGCATGTGTCGCGAGGAGAGGAATTGATTTTGCAGCAACATGTATACCAGGAACGAGTTAATAAAATTAGTGAAACTGCAGTAAAGCTATGAAAATGTAAATAATATAAAACACAAAGTAATGCAGCTTTACAGAACACAATTATGGAAAACACAGGAAGTTGCGACGACTAGCCTTCATCAGCACACAAATATATACACAAAACACAACATATTACCATGGGAAAGACACTAGAATGACTACATTAAGGCATAAGGACGGGATGAGAAGAATGGCGAGATGAAAAAATGAAGAAGAAAAAATATCACATCCAGGGATTCTTAGCTAAGCACGTGTTTTTTTTTTCTTTCTTTTTTTCAAACACGACGGTTTAGGTTCAACTGTCTTTTTATCATGTTGTATATGTTAATTATATACTTTACAGGACGTCGCAGTCAACCCTAGCATTTGTTTTTACTGTTTGTAATTTCTTGGCAAGTTTACGTTCAGTAGTCTGCTATTGCTATTGTTTTATGAACGACCAGCACTCATGCCATTGTATAAAAATCAGCGCAACACGACCTGCTTCCAAATCACCCGCAGCTGTGTTTCGAACGCGATATGCAGGATTACGAGCATGTTGTATATACAACTTGTATAAGTGGGACACACAAAAAAAGGTAAAGAACCCTTTACCACGCATTGAGACGTACAAGCTACAGGATGTTAGCACCCTGTTTTGATAGACCAAATTGCACGGGTGACATGGTCAAATTCACGATTGCTGCCTTTAATTCCCATGACATTCCCTAATACCCATTTAAGGATGGGTCGAACTGGGAGCCCAGGTACATTTTACAAAATCCACTTCGATGGGGATTCGATCACATAACCACTTGACCGAGCCTGCCGCACTACCACAGCTCCCGAAAAATGATACGTGCGTTCAGATTAAAAATAATATCAGACCACGAGAGAACGACAAGTTAACAGCTTTGTAACAACATAAACAACTGCTTTAATACTCAGACAAGAAAAACACGCGCAGTAGACAATAGTTTCATCAGACCAGCCCGAAGAATGGTCATGCTAACAGTAAGGATAGTGTGTTTTTTTCGCATATCCTTTACAGGACATTGCAGTCAGCACCAGCATTTTCAGCTTTTGATGTCTTGGCAAGGTTTACGTCCAGTAGTTTTCCATTGCTTTCTGAACGACCGGCTCACATACCTCCGTAAGTATCCAACGCGACGAGATAGGCTGCCGAATCTCGCGCAGCTATGTTTACCACGGGAAGTATACGGGATTACGAACAGCGTACTTAACACCTACTCAAGGGAGACCACCAAGTATAGTGTTGGATGACGTTAATCAACATGTTCTGTTGGTATATAAAATATGAGTCTAGCACGTATGCTCAATGCGCTTTAAGCTTTAAGCATCATTTACTTACTTACTCTCTTACTATGTGAAATAATCTAACTTCAGTACTATAATCCTCAAATACACTCACATTGCTCTGTGTTAGCGCACTCGTCCTAGTCCTCGGATAAATATATATTTCAGCACTACTCCCGTTTGCCTTGCAGGAATGCCGCTCGTAAGATTGTGACAGGGAACATTCTCGGGAATTCTCCCTGCAAAGTGCAGAGCGTGCAAACAGCTGACAGAAGTGAGTGATAAATGAAACCAGCAGACATAGTCTTGTACAAGTTTTATGAGGAAAGCGCCTCAGGAAAATCCCCAAGCGATAAACAAACAAATTGACTCTATCTAGTTGTCATTTCATACGGCTCGCTGGCACATTTTCATGCCGTTGCTAGGCAAATCAGAATCTAACATGGCGAACCAATCAAGAAGGTCAAAGGTTGCAATGCTAACGGTCTCCCCTACCTTGATGACTTAATCTAATGAGTCGAGCAAGTCGATTCGAGAGGAAAGAGTGTGTACGCATGGAGGAGGAAAATTAGGTCGTTCCCGTCTCATTACGTTTTTCCCCCTATCCAATCTTTGCCTCTCTGCAGGCCACTATTTCCTGTTACCTATGTTGTGGAAATATATTGCAAGTTACATATTCATTCAGATAGATACCCCATTCTTATATTGCTTCATCTGGCCTATGTTAGCCTATATACAAGTATATATTGTGTATCCTTTACAGGGCGTAGCAACCAACCAATGCATTGTTTCTGGCTGTCTGTGATATCTATGCATGTTTACGTTCAGTAGTTTGCCATTGCTTTCTGAACGACCCGTTCTCATATCATTATATCCCCGGGAAGGTTAACCCGGTCAACAAATGCCCGTAGAAGTCGGATGTGTCGGCCTAACGGCGCAAGAACGCAGCTCTGCTGTAAACAGGCACAACGCAGTCACGTCCGAAAGAAAAAAAAAACTCCGGATGAACGCAGAAGAAGAAGATATCATTATATGAAAAACAGCACAAGGCGGTCTGCTTCTAAATCGCCCGCAGCTGTGTTACGAACGCGGAATGCGGGATTGTGAATTGCGTTTGTAATCTCTTCGCCACAGAGCCGGCTAGGCAAATGACCCTCCAACATGGGGAACCTGTCACGAAGGGAGAGTGACAAGATACTCAGCGACATCGCGAACCTATCATGAAGGGAGAGTGACAAGATACTCAGCGACATCGCGAACCTATCATGAAGGGAGAGTGACAAGATACTCAGCGACATCGCGAACCTATCATGAAGGGAGAGTGACAAGATACTCAGCGACATCGCGAACCTGTCACGAAAGAAGAGTGACAAGATACTCAGCGACATGGCAAACCTATCATGAAGGGAGAGTGACAAGATACTCAGCGACATCGCGAACCTATCATGAAGGGAGAGTGACAAGATACTCAGCGACATCGCGAACCTGTCACGAAGGGAGAGTGACAAGATACTCAGCGACATGGCAAACCTATCACGAAGGGAGAGTGACAAGATAGTCAGCAACATCGTGAACCTGTCACAAAGGGAGAGTGACAAGATACCCAGCAACATCGCGAACCTGTCATGAAGGGAGAGTGAGAAGGTACCCAGTGACATTGCGAACCTACCATGAAGGGAGAGTGACAAGGTACCCAGTGACATTGCGAACCTACCATGAAGGGAGAGTGACAAGATACTCAGCGACATCGCGAACATGTCACGAAGGGAGAGTTACAAGATACTCAGTGACATGGCGAACCTATCATGAAGGGAGAGTGACAAGATACTCAGAGACATGGCGAACCTATCATGAAGGGAGAGAGAAAAGATACTCAGCAACATGGTGAACCTATTATGAAGGGAGAGTGAAAAGATACTCAGCAACATGTTGAACCTATCATGAAGGGAGAGTGACAAGATAGTCAGCAACATCGTGAACCTGTCACAAAGGGAGAGTGACAAGATACCCAGCAACATCGCGAACCTGTCATGAAGGGAGAGTGAGAAGGTACCCAGTGACATTGCGAACCTACCATGAAGGGAGAGTGACAAGGTACCCAGTGACATTGCGAACCTACCATGAAGGGAGAGTGACAAGATACTCAGCGACATGGCGAATCTATCAAGAAGGGAGAGAGACAAGATACTCAGTGACATGGCGAATCTATCAAGAAGGGAGAGAGACAAGATACTCAGCGACATGGCGAATCTATCAAGAAGGGAGAGAGACAAGATACTCAGCGACATGGCGAATCTATCAAGAAGGGAGAGAGACAAGATACTCAGCGACATGGCGAATCTATCAAGAAGGGAGAGAGACAAGATACTCAGCGACATGGCGAATCTATCAAGAAGGGAGAGAGACAAGATACTCAACGACCGTATACTGCCGGAACCATTAAGTGAAGCAAAGAACTATATGTAACGTACTGTGCGTGGAGTAGGCGACTAAGGTCACTAGATGTGGGTACCAGAATCCTAAAGAAGCAAAGAATATAAACACTATAACCCACAATGCATGTCGTAATAGGCGACTGAGGCGGTTCTCACCCGTGCCTTACCGGGAGCCTTGAGGGGAAAAAAGAATGGTAACACGGTGTAAACCTGCCATACATGTCGTAAGGAGCAAATCTTCTTCTTCTGCGTTCATCTGGAGTTTTTTCTTTTTTCTTTTTTCGGACGTCATTGCGTTGTCCTGTTTACATCAGAGCTGCGTTCTTGCGCCGTTAGGCCGACACATCCGACTTCTGCGGGCATTTGTTAACCGAGTTAACCTTCCCGGGGTAAGAAGCAAATTAGGTTTGGACTTTATGGCTGGCTTTCCCATTCGGCTGCAAAATCCAGCCAACCGTTAACGAGTGCAAAGGACAGCTTGGAGTCAGTTGTTTGAGGAGTTTTGTCCAAATGACGGAAATAGGTAGCAATAGGAGGACAGGCTTCAGGGAGGCTGCAATCCCGGGCTCACACACTCCACGACAGCAGTGTGCACAGTTGATTAGTTAACTGCGGCGTGAGAGGCAGAAACTACAGACATAAAGGATTACACACACACACAACATATTTATATACACACACATACAAATATAACACTTTTGTAGGGTCACAGTCTAGACACATTAAACAGCCAGCTAACGTGCTGATGATACGAACAGATACGAAACATATTGCATCCGCAGCAAATTGCTACCTTAGCTGATCACGTGCGACATTCCTAACTATTTACACACCACTGCGGGCTATTTATATTCCATCATCATCATCACCATCATCATCATGTATCAAGTAGCTTGCAGAAAGTGGCTTATATTGCAGACCGCTCAAATTATTCTCCATCCTTCACCAGTTCCCTTGCCTCGTGCGATTTCATACCCGAAGTTTCCTAATTGTCCCGTGTCATTCTTCGTGCTGGTGGGCCCTGTCCCTTGTTCCGGGAACCAGGGCCGTGCCGTGCTATGATACAGACATCATCATCATGCTGGCAGCATCAGGTGGCACCGTAAGGGGGCTTCATAAAGGGGCGGCATTTTTAAAAGAAAAAAAAAAAACATGTTAGGGGCGGGATATCGAGGTCTTGCATCATACCGAGAAAATCTACCGCATGGTACTGCCAGGAACCACGTCTTTCATAGATCTTCTTTCCAAACCATTGTGAAGTTTATTATTGTCTACATATTTCAGTTTCCGGGTTGGGGGGAGGAGAGAGAAAGAGAGAGAGAGAGAGAGAGAGAGAGAGAGAGAGAGAGAGAGAGAGAGAGAGAGAGAGAGGAAAGGCGTTTGCTGACTGTGAACTCAAGCGTAGTACATACACATGCTTCTACTTCTTGTAGTTGCCGCTGCTAAGATGGGCAGTGGACTGATGTTGCGTGTGGATTCACTGTCCCTATTACCAGTGTCCCTGCCCACCAGGCGGAGCCACTTGTAATTTTACATCCCCAAGCCAAGTACGAGAAGTTAATATATTATTAGTCCAACTGACCGGTGTAGGTAGGCGTTGAACGCGCTACCTCGGTATCAGCGCACCGGATGTTTAAGAACGAGTGCTCTTATCTATTCGGGAGCGCCAACTTCCCGTAAGCCATATACAAAAGTATGTTTTTGTTTTCGGTTGTTCAGTTTGAACTCGAGCGTAATCCAGACTGGACTGATTGTTGCGTATGGGTGACCTTTCCCTATCACTAGTGCCTCCCGTCACCAGGCGAGTCCACTCTGACTTCCGAGGTACTGTACTAGTAATTTACGTTCCCAAGTCAAGGATAATCCCCTATTCGCCATCAACACGTCCACAGTTTAAGATCGAGGTCTAAACCTTTCAGCCACGCAACTTCCGCATAAAAGTGTGCAATCTGTTTTGTTATGTAATTGTTTTTTTGTTGTTGCTTTGAATTCAAGCATAGTCCACTTTCTAGTAGCACTGGACTGAATTTTGCCAGTGTCCCTCGCCATCAGGTGAACCCACTCCGACTTCTGAGGTACTTGTAATTTACGTCCCCGAGTCAAGGAGAGGAAGTCAACATTCTAGATCAAGGCACACAATGGAGACGGAATTAGTGGTGAGAGAAGGGGATCTTGATGAACATCATTTGAGTCCAGACTCGGAGAGTGGGGTCACTGTTTACATTTGTTGATCTCAGAAGCCGGTGAGTGTTGGCCTTAAATAATCCATTTGCTGGCAGCAGCTTTGACAGCTGGAGATGTGGACATGCTTACTGGTCAGGGGGAAACACTACAATCAACAGGCTAAAATGGCGGTTAGCAGCCGATCAATGTTTGACCTAGTCTCGCGAGCAATCGTGACGGGAAGTGATAGGGTAAATTAAAAAGTTGCAGTTAAGCTGGCAACGAAACAACAAGCTACTAGAGTAAAAACTCAGCTCTAAAGATACTTTGAAACAATCACATTTTCTGGCTGGGGGAGGGGGGTATATTTTAAAAAATTACTGCTCTAAAGATACTAAATAAAATATTCACAAGTTTGTTAGCAACGAAACGAGATACTTGAGTAAATCGGATGTAAAAAGGATTAAAATTTAAACTTATTCTGGAAACGAAACAAGAATAAAACAGCATTAAAGATCTTAATTGCACATTAAAAGTATAAGTGGCAACGAAACCTAATACTTGAGCGAAAGAGCTCTAAACAGACTTACTTAAACATTCGCAGTTATTCTGGACTGTAAGGCGAATATATAGGGCGAATGTGAAGTCAGTTCTAATAGATAGCTTGACGTGAGATGTCCCACTGTCTAAGCTCCGTGGGGGGAGAAGGACAAGCAGAAGAAGGAGGAGGTACAGAAGTGGAGTAAGACCTTATGGACAAACCAGAACAAATCATTATTCTGCACCCCGGAACAGGACACAATATATTATGCAACCATATGTATACTAAATTCAAGATTGGCGAATCAGCCATGTGCACATGTGGATTGGTGCACAGACAGCACATCACAATATAGGCCATCCAATAGCCGCATACTCCAAGACTGCTCAACATACGACATAAATAACTAGGCAAACATTCTGGCCTAGAAGATAAGTAGAAGATAAACTCTATGGAGCATTGAGTGAATTAAACAGACAGTTAAATTGATACAAGAGACAACATTGCAGTTACAACATTCAGGCCAAAGAAAGAAGAAGAAGAAGAAGAAGAAGAAGAAGAAGAAGAAGAAGAAGAAGAAGAAGAAGAAGAAGAAGAAGAAGAAGAAGATATGAACTAACAAACGAATGTAAATATAAACAGATACAATATATACCAGATAATAATGACATGATTTCTCTCACCTGTCCTTGGCTTCGGCTGCTCTGTCCCTCTGTCGTCGATTTTTGAACCAATTACTAACTTGCGTTGTTGTCAACCCAGTGGCTTCCGCTAGTTCCCGCTTCTCCCGCGGAGAGGGATATGGATTGTGGGAGTACCACTCACGTAAAACAGTTCTGGACTTCTCCTTAAAGCAATAGCTTGTCTCTTCTCCATCCCAGATGGTTCGTGGTAAAGGGAACTTCCTTCGGACCCTGTATTTTCCAACAGCGCCCAGCGGCCGTCCTCGAAGCTTCTCGGCTTCCACGTAGTGAGCCTTTAACCATAAGGCTTGAAGTTTTGGGTGATTGTGTGGGGAGAACTGGTTATTCTCGAGAATTTTGTACAACTCCTTAAAGTTTCCTCTATGAAAAGCTACCACGGCTTTGGCTTTCAGGACGCTCTCGTTCTTGTGGAGGTGTTCGCAGGCCGGCAGTGACCATAGGAAGCGAGCCAAGCGGTCAATATTGCCTCCTTGTTGCAGGACTTCGCACACACAGGCGACCTGTTCCTGAGTGAAGCCGAAAGAGGGCAGCATGGAACCACCCCCGCCCGAGGGTGAGCCGCCGACATTAGCACCTGTCTGGTCGTGAAGCATGGGGACACTACTAAACGGCCGGACAGAGGCCCCGCTATCTGACCGGAAAACTGAAAAGACAAATAGAAAACAAATGTTAGTGATTGTGGCGTTTAAAAACCAATTTTCATATGAAATGTTTGGCATATAGCGATAATCTCATATTAAACAATTTTTAGTGGTCATAAACAAATCGCGTAAAAAAAAAATTCGGGTACAACGAGAGATATTCGTCTTTGCACACACTCGTCCATCTAAATTTCACATATTGTCTAATGTATAGTCGGATCTCTACGTCTTTCAATGACACCAGTAAAATCAATGTGTGAATTTACTTCACATGGTTCCCCAGAGACTAATATTTCTGGGTATTAGGGCTAGTACCACGAAATCAACCAATCACATCTCTCAAGGTTAGTACCATGAAATCAACCAATCACATCTCGTGAGGTTAGTACCATAAAATCAACCAATCACAACTCTTAAGGTTAGTACCATGAAATCAACCAATCACTTCTCGCGAGGTTAGTACCATGAAATCAACCAAACACATCTCTTAAGCATAGTACCAGGAAATCAATCAATCAGACCTCTCAAAGTCAGTACCATGGATTCTACCAATCCCACCTCTTAAAGTTAGTACCATACATCCAATCACGCCCCTTCTTTAAACATTCGTATTATACAAGACATGGTTAGCGGGGTAGGGGTGTCCCCTATCAAAGGAGATGTAAGACGCCTCTTTCCCTCCCCTAGTCTATGGGATACCCTTGGGCAAGATGGAGTACCCGTTTAGCCTCCCCAATCAGGATTACGTGAAGCCATGGAAGCAGGTGGTGGATGGAGTGCGAGAGCAGCTGACAAATAGTTGTTGGTTATGGTCTGCACTCTTCGGCGATAGGCAGATGATCTCACCAGTAGAGACAATAGCTATGGCCACAGACTAGTACAGTCACTGTCCAGACGGAAAGCAATGGCAAACTACCTTCTGCAAAACGTGCCAAGAAACCATAACAACCATCAAAGAAAACGCTGAGCAGCCCATAAATGCCTTTGAATATAAATGTTATAGACGAGTTCTAAGAATATCTTGGGTAAAGAAAAGAACAAATGCATCCATACTTCAAGAGCTGAATATTGAAGAAGGTTGTCTATTAAAGACGATAAAACAAAGAAAATTGAAATATTTTGGTCACTTGCTTGCTGGCTTGTGTTCGTTGGCTTGAGCTCCAACGCGAAGTCCTGTATGTCGGATGAAAGCATCCTGTTGTCCAACATCAGTGTGATGTCATACAGGACCTGAGTTTTGCGTGAGTATCCGTTGTCCCATGTCTGGCTTATTGGTGTGCAGACTGGTGGTTCCTCGCCGTACAGGCAGACACTCTCTGACTTCGGAGGAATCGGCGATCCTACTGACTTTAGCCAGGACCCCGAAGGGATCTGTTGCCCAGGACGATAGACGAGGACGCGTCAATAGGGCTTGGCCAGTATATAACCCGGCCCTGGTGCCTTGGAAACACCTCTGCGTCCCTTTTGGTCACTTGAAACGTTACGAAAGTTTGGAAAGAACATTAATGGAGGGGTATATGCCTGGAAAGAGAGGAAGACCAAAGAGAAGATGGGTGCAGGATGTGGTGCTCAGTGCCACGCTTTCGACAAGCGCTCTGATGAAGAAAGATCGAGTCATATATGAGAAAACCCTATGCAATCAAACAGAACGAACCTCTTGCCTTTAGCCCTGGCTTTCTTAGTGGACCAATGCTTGGTTAATGTACACTACTGAGAGTAACAGCCTCCTGGAAACGGCTGAGAAGAAATCATGTTCAGACCAGCTGGGATGGAGATAACGCCACAACAGTGAGAGTCTAACGTCCTACGATACACCCAGGAAGGTTAACCTGGTCAACAAATGCGTGACAAAGTCGGATGTATTGGCCAATAAGTGCAAATACCGCGGTTGTAATGTAAATAGTACAATGGTAAACTACTGAACATAAACTTGCCAAGAGATCACACCAAAAAAAAAAAAAAAAAACTTTAAAAAATGCTGGGGTTGACTGCAACGTCCTGTAAAGGATATGCAATTAACTAACTGTAAACAGCACAACGCAATTACTCCGAAACAAACATTCCGGACGAACGAAGAAGAAATCATGTTCACATTCTCCAGCTATGAGTTCTGGTGGGTTACAGACCCAACTAATGAAAACACATTGTTTAAGGAAGTCTAGTCGGGCGAAAGACGAAGTACACGCTTTCCTTATGCGTTGGTAACTTGGAGGCGAAAGTTTCGAATCCCAGAGAGTTCAGCCTTGAAATTGTCTAGTGCGTCCTCTGATCTTTACTTTTATTCCTTTACGTATATGAGTTGCCATCAATACTTGCAAATGTAGTGTCCGTGATATGTCAGGAAGCCACGAAGAGCAAACATTTTTGTACACAGATAGAGGTTGAATGCGGGTGCATTCTTAGATATAACATACTGTATGCAGTAGTATTTTACACACTGAAACTGAATTAAAGAGCACTTCACATATAGTATAGTACACCGAATGCAAAGGTGCTTCACATATAAACATAAACAGCAGGGATATTCACCGCGGTATAGTGGATAGAGCCGGTCTCCCTGGGAAAGGGTTTAAGGACGCTGTTCGTAATCCCATATACCCACGTTCGAAACATAGCTGCGCGATATTTTACTGAACGTAAAACTTGCCAAGACGTCAACGGCAGCTGAGAAATGCTGGTGTTGACTGCAATGTCCTGTAAATAGGATATTTTAAAAAAAATGGTGGCTAGACGTTGGCCTGGCCGTCCCGTGGTCATGGGTTCGGTCCCCAACGGGACAGGTTCGAATTGTAAAACTTGACCTGGGCCTCGAGGTCGACCCAGCCTGAAATGTGTACCAGGAAATGGCTTGGGGAGTAAAGGCGGCTGGTGCAATGCTGACCTCATCACACACCGAGTGCCGATGTAAACATCCGCACCATGTCCGCTCCAAAAGCGGACCCAACTTGTGACCGACGGACCGGGCGGTATAACAATGGATGAATATTCTTACACATAACAGATTTAATGCTTGAGCACTCTCGTATATAACAGATTTGAAAACAGGAACATTCTTTTATATAACAGATGAATACGGGAATCGTTCTTTATATAACAGATTGAACAATGGAACCCGCAGAAGTCGGATGTGTCGGCCTAACGGCGCAAGAACGCAGCTCTGCTGTAAACAGGCACAACGCAATCACATCCGAAAAAAAACAACTCCGGATGAACGAAGAAGAAGAAGAACAATGGAACAATCTTTTATAAGACACAGTAAATGCAAGATCTGTCCTGTATTTCACACATTAAATACGGGAACTTTCTTTTATGTAACAAATTGAATAAGGAAACTTTCTTTCATTTGACATATTGTATTGGGGAACTCTCTTTGATATAACTAACATATTGAATTAGAGAACTGTCTTTAATATAACACATTGACTACGGGAATTTGTTATGATATAACAAGTTGTAGGCTAAAATTTTCTTTGATATAACAAATCTAATGCAGATTCGTAAATATAACAAATCACAATTGTCATTACTTAAATATTTCCTATTACCAAACATTTAGCTTTGTTTTCCCAACTCCCTATGCATTACGAACATATTTAATAAAATTGATTTTACGCGATTTTTTTGTTTCATTATGACTCTTACTCATTCTCTGACATTTCTAGTTTTTTAACCTCGGGGGCCTGTGGCATGATTTGATTAAAACGCTAATTTCCGCTACAGCGTGTTCGCTAGGAGAAATGGCGGGAATCTCTCGTTATCCCTCTGTCACCCCTAGTTCTTCTTCCCCAGCGCTCTTGGTGTTGTATATCAAATTACTATGGCAACAAACGCAGCCATTGATTTTGTTCGCGCCGAGCACATAAACTGGTGATAAAACGGCGGGAACCAAATTGTTTCTGCTTCTTAGCAGCTGATGTATAGGGCAGCAGACGTTGGGAGAGCTTATGTATACTCACAACGGAAGTTTGCCAGCAGAAACGCAGACCGTGTTTGTTATTTCTCGTTTTCTGTTTCTGACGAGGTGGAGCCGGGGTTGAGAGGATAGCGTGCCAGTGCCCGGTTTAGAAGGTACACGGTTTGTTTCCAGCATAGGGGCATTTTTCCGAGAACCATTTTTTTATGTAATGAAATTGCATGGCGCCGGACTTCTCGCACAAAATAGTTAGTTGTATGTCCTGTACATGGCGCTGCGGCTATACCCAGCTGTTACTTACTAGGTCATTTTACGTTCAGTAGATTGCCATGGTTTCATTGCCGACCGACAGCTCATACCATTGGAATCAACGCAAAGCGGTCTACTTCTAAATCACCCGCGGCTGATTTCTAACCCTCGACACAATATTTCGGGGAATTGTGAAACTACGTTTCATTAACTCTTTAGCCTTTAGGGCAGTGTTTCCCAACGTGGGGCCCACGCCCCACAGGGGGGCAATTTGACTGTTAAGGGGGGCAATTCGAAAATGGAAGAAATCGGCTGAATATAACAAAACGGGGAGACTTGAGACTGAAGTTAACTAAATTGGAACCTGACATAAGATCTCTTTGCAGCAAGCATCAAGCGCAAGGATCTCACTAAATTTAAATAATAAATAATTACTAATAATTAAAATAATATAGAAAAATCTTTCATTAAAATTATTTTGTACTTGAATTTCAGTTCTCCATTATATGTTTTGAAATTTTACTTACTGTGTTTGCTCAATAATTACCTAGTGATTTCTTCCTAAAACCTATCATTCAAGTTTCTTTAGTGAACATTTCAATTTTTGAATATTAAAAATAATGTATATGTTGAGGGGGGCGTGGGGCGGGGGAGGGGGGGAAATATGAATTTTAGAAAGGCTTAAGTGGGGCATGGCACAAAAAAGGTTGGGAAACACTGCTTTAGGGTGAAACACAGGAGGTAGTGTGCACACTGTCCACGATACATCTAACGGTAGTTGGAAATTGCATAAGGCTCTTGCCGTGGCAAAATTGTTCAGCAAGAAAACGTACCCACGGGTAGACAGATAGAGTCGGTTACCTTGATTGGAACATGTCTGGATGAAGCAATTCTTACACAAATGCATCCCGAAATCAAAGGCATCTATCTTTGAGGTGCATACCTAGGTGTGACTCATTCCTCTTGAAACGGGAAGAAGGAGTTTCTGCCGTCTTGTGTGTTGTCTTCTTGTGTTCATTTCTTTGCGGTGAATGTGATACTGCAGTTAGAGTGAAGCGGACACACCCAACTGTGAGATAGACAACTAGGTGTGAAGCACTTCTCGTGAAAAAGGACCGCAGACAAAACAAAACAAAAGCAGTTTCTGCCGTCTTGGTGTCTTCAAAACAATGTTTTGCCTTAGTGAATTTACACACACAAGCCAACAATAAACTAGTGCACGATGTGTATGCCTGGCATATTTCGCTGCGTCTCGTCAGGTGCATACTGCAGAGATACATGTCATTTTATGGGAAACTTTGGCCCTAATATGATGCACATCGCCGATAAACTTTGTGTATTGTATTCATTACCTTGTGGGGGAATGGCAGAGATGCTGCAGCTGGAGTGAAGCGGACACCTTCACATGCTGATGTGAAAGTAAAGGGTCCTTTACCACGCCACAAGGCCTGCTGAATGTATGCTTCTAGTTTATCACTCCACAATGTCTACTGAATGAATGCTTCTAGCGTTGAATGTAAGCTTCTAGTTTACCACTCCACAAGGCCTACTGAATGTATGCTTCTAATTTACCACTCCACGATACCCGTTGAATGTAAGCTTCTAGTTAACCTCGCCACAGGGCCTGCTGAATGTATGCTTCTAGTTTACCACTCCACAATGTCTACTGAATGTAAGCTTCTAGTTTACCACTCCACAAGGTCTACTGAATGTATGCTTCTAGTTTACCACTCCACAAGGTCTACTGAATGTATGCTTCTAGCGTTGAATGTAAGCTTCTAGTTTACCACTCCACAAGGCCTGCTGAATGTATGCTTCTAGTTTATCACTCCACAAGGCCTACTGAATGTATGCTTCTAATTTACCACTCCACGATACCCGTTGAATGTAAGCTTCTAGTTAACCTCGCCACAGGGCGTGCTGAATGTATGCTTCTAGTTTACCACTCCACAAGGCCTACTGAATGTATGCTTCTAGCGTTGAATGTAAGCTTCTAGTTTACCACTCCACAAGGCCTACTGAATGTATGCTTCTAGTTTACCACTCCACAAGGCCTAATGAATGTATGCTTCTAGCGTTGAATGTAAGCTTCTAGTTTACCACTCCACAAGGCCTACTGAATGTATACTTCTAGTTTACCACTACACAAGGCCTACTGAATGTATGCTTCTAGTTTATCACTCCACAAGGCCTACTGAATGTATGCTTCTAGTTTATCACTCCACAAGGCCTACTGAATGTATACTTCTAGTTTACCACTACACAAGGCCTACTGAATGTATGCTTCTAGTTTATCACTCCACAAGGCCTACTGAATGTATACTTCTAGTTTACCACTACACAAGGCCTACTGAATGTATACTTCTAGTTTATCACTCCACAAGGCCTACTGAATGTATGCTTCTAGTTTATCACTCCACAAGGCCTGCTGAATGTATGCTTCTAGTTTATCACTCCACAAGGCCTACTGAATGTATACTTCTAGTTTACCACTACACAAGGCCTACTGAATGTATACTTCTAGTTTATCACTCCACAAGGCCTACTGAATGTATGCTTCTAGTTCATCACTCCACAAGGCCTGCTGAATGTATGCTTCTAGTTTATCACTCCACAAGGCCTGCTGAATGTATGCTTCTAATTTAACACCCCTCAAGGCCTACTGAATGTATGCTTCTAGTTCATCACTCCACAAGGCCTACTGAATGTATGCTTCTAGTTTACCACTCCACAAGGCCTACTGAATGTATGCTTCTAGTTTACCACTCCACAAGGCCTAATGAATGTATGCTTCTAGCGTTGAATGTAAGCTTCTAGTTTACCACTCCACAAGGCCTACTGAATGTATGCTTCTAGCGTTGAATGTAAGCTTCTAGTTTACCACTCCACAAGGCCTACTGAATGTATACTTCTAGTTTACCACTACACAAGGCCTACTGAATGTATGCTTCTAGTTTATCACTCCACAAGGCCTACTGAATGTATGCTTCTAGTTTATCACTCCACAAGGCCTACTGAATGTATACTTCTAGTTTACCACTACACAAGGCCTACTGAATGTATGCTTCTAGTTCATCACTCCACAAGGCCTGCTGAATGTATGCTTCTAGTTTATCACTCCACAAGGCCTGCTGAATGTATGCTTCTAATTTAACACCCCTCAAGGCCTACTGAATGTATGCTTCTAGTTCATCACTCCACAAGGCCTACTGAATGTATGCTTCTAGCGTTGAATGTAAGCTTCTAGTTTACCACGCCACAAGGCCTGCTGAATGTAAGCTTCTAGTTTACCACTCCACAAGGCCTAATGAATGTATGCTTCTAGCGTTGAATGTAAGCTTCTAGTTTACCACGCCACAAGGCCTGCTGAATGTAAGCTTCTAGTTTACCACTCCACAAGGCCTACTGAATGTATGCTTCTAGTTTACCACTCTACAAGGCCTACTGAATGTATGCTTCTAGTTTACCACTCCATAAGGCCTGCTGAATGTATGGTTTCAATTTACCTCTCCATAAGGCCTGCTGAATGTAAGGTTATAGTTTACCACACCACAAGGCCTGCTGAATGTATGGTTTCAATTTACCTCTCCATAAGGCCTGCTGAATGTAAGGTTATAGTTTACCACACCACAAGGCCTGCTGAATGTATGGTTTCAATTTACCTCTCCATAAGGCCTGCTGAATGTAAGGTTATAGTTTACCATTCTATAAGGGCTGCTGAATGTATGGTTTCAATTTACCTCTCCATAAGGCCTGCTGAATGTATGCTTGTAGTTTACCATTCCATAAGGGCTGCTGAATGTATAGTTCTAGTTTACCACGCCACAAGGCCTGCTGAATGTAATGTTCTAGTCCCATATATTTTTGCATATACGATCCGGCATTCCGCGAGTGATGTGGTTAATAAAACACAAGCTGCATGCACTTTTCAGAGCATATTCGGTAGCTATTTTAGGCTGCGTCGGGCTTACAACACAGTTAAATAATAATTTAAAAAAAAAGGCGTCAAAGGATATTGGAATACATAACAACCAGATTGGTGAGTGAAACTGCGCTCCCTCAAATATTTTAAGTCACTGAATGACGAGATAATGCCCAGTTTCCTATGTCGATACCATCCAATGCAGTTCATTAAAATATATATATATATATATATATATATATATATATATATATATATATATATATTATCCAGTACCCATATTATGGGGACCCGTTTATCCCCGCGATCAGGGTTACGTGAAGCCAAACGTGTAGGTCATTCATTCATTCATTCATTCATTCAGTAGCATGTCCTTTACAGAACCTCGCTCCCATAACAACCCTCCGGAAAACTTCTCGATCACAAGCAAGATGTCCCGCGTCTGATACACCCATCTGGAGATCATCCGCCACATCCTGCACCCATCTTCTCTTTGGCCTTCCTCTTCCTCTCTTCCCAGGCATATACCCTTCCATTATTGTTCTCTCCAAACTGTCGTGACGTTTCAAGTGACCAAAATACTTGTAGGTGGTGGATTAAATTTAAAAGTAAAGAGCACTCGACAGATAATTGGCAGAGATTAAATTTAAAAGTAAAGAGCACTCGACAGATAAAAACGTGTAGGTGGTGGATTAAATTTAAAAGTAAAGAGCACTCGACAGATAATTGTAGGCTATGGTCTCCAATCTCACGACCGTAAGCAGTGGATCTAATTTTGGAGACAATGGCTGCGGTCATTGACCAGTATGGTCACTGCTAAGAAGGAAGGCAACGGCAAACTACCTTCTTTATAGATGCCTAGAAAATCATGTTTCATCAAGTGATAGAGAACCATGGCCGCCCACGCTTATCGGCATGGCACATGATGATGATTTTATGTGGATTGGTCGACCCCAGACACATCCTTCTAACAAGACTCGACGGATTAGAGGCGGCACTCACAATACACTCTAAAACACTAAAGTATTCTTTCTGTCTGTCTTTCTTTCTGTCTGCCTTTCGGTCTGTTTGTCTTTCTTTCTTTTTACTTGTGAATGAGCCAAGTATAGGCGTGTGAAGATATTAATTAATTTCACGTTACAATCTCCAGAAGACGCTTCATAAAAAACATCATCGCAGCCAGTTTTCAAACTAGACCGTTATTTTCCCCTTGTCAGTGCTCTGCACCGCGGCACGCGTATATAAACAACACACATGCACACACTCACTCACACAACACACACACACACACACGTACGTAGCACATAAAGGGGTACACCTGGTGTTGTCTGTTAACATTAGTTACTTATTCAATGAGATTCAATGTGCCCCATTAGTCAGCTGAGTTTGGTCGGTATTTGCATCTGGTAACTTTGACAGAATGCGTTCATTAAACGCGACAGTTGGCGCCCTTAGCGTTCCACTGGTTGTGTGAATGCCATGTGCAACAGTGGTTCTCATTCTACTGAGTCGCTGGGGGGCCAGGGGAATTTAGAGATCTACAGCGATTAGTATTACCTGCTTCTGTTAGCGCCAAGTATTGGGCGGTGCTTACCAAACCCGACACCCCACATTGTGCCAACGACTTCGGGTGGAGGAGCGCAATTGGGAGGGTACAAGCCTTATCCTAGTACGAGGAAATGCAACCTAAAGACTAAATGTTATAGCAGGGCGGACCAGGCCCTAAACCTTGGTTGGCAATTGGTCTAGGATCGGCAGGCGGACAGTTCGGGCATTGCTTTGCTGATCTGGCAGCTTCTGCAGCTTTTCTTGTTCCAGACGTATTGGTCTTACCTTTCCTCTGGAGTAAACTAGACAGGCCGAGAGAGGGATCATGCTGCATGGGCAACACATGGTCTCTAAATTCAGCCCAAGCATTGTGTTATGGAGAGGTATAACTCCATTTTACAAACTATCGTCTTACTTAGGGGTAGTGAACGCGTTTCACAACTTCTCGACATACTTAGTCAAGGAATAAAAATCAAATGTATGTGTTTTGAAAGCGGACCCCATTGCGTTCAATTAGATGTTATGAGAGTCGATAGTTCATAAAGCCATGACAAACCACTGAACATAAAAATTGCGTATAAAATCACAGACAGTCCCCCCCTCCCCCCCCCCAAAAAAAAAACCAAAAAAAAAAAAAAAACAAAAAAAAAAAACAAACAAACAATGAGATAGCAAATTCTCGTTGTTGACATGCAACTAACTTGTATGTTTTACGTAGTTGTATCAGTGTATGTTTGTTGTTTGTACGCCGCCTAAGGCTTCAGCCTGCAAATTCTCGTTGCTGACATGCAATTAAGTTGTATGTTTTACGTAGTTGTATCAGTGTATGTTTGTTGTTTGTACGCTGCCTAAGGCTTCAGCCTCACCGTCCATGTTGCCACTTGTGGCTGTGCTGTAGTAAAGCTGACCGGTTCTACTTCTAGTGTTCGTGGATTCACTGGTTGTAACAGCTGAACGGTGGTAGCACAGTGGCCAGACGTGTGTATGTTTGAGTCACTCTAGTCAAATATACAGGATGTTTTAAACCTCTTGTTTAATTCATGCTAGAGATCTATAGAGAATATTTTAACGGTTTTGTTTAATTCATTCTACTGATCTATATATAAAGAATGTTTTAACGTTTCTGTTTTATTCATTCTAGTATCTATAGAGAATGTTTTAACGTTTTACTTTTTGTTTAATTTATTCTAGGGCTCTATAGAGAATGTTTTAACGCCTTTGTTTAATTTATTCTAGTGCTCTATAGAGAATGTTTTAACGCCTTTGTTTAATGCATGCTAGTGATCTATACAGAATGTTTTAACGTTGTTGTTTAATTCGTTCTAGTGATCTTTAGAGAATGGTTTAATGCGTGTGTGTGTGTGTGTGTGTGTGTGTGTGTGTGTGTGCGCGCGTGCGTGCGTGTGTTACTTCTACTGAGCTATAGATAATGTTTTAGGGTCTCATGTGTGGCTGATGTTTACTGAACAGTTGAGCATGTTTTAGTCTTATTTGTGGTTCATTTCTACTGAACTATAGAGAATGTTGTAAAATGTGTGTGTGGTTCATGTCTACTAAGCCACAAGGAATGTTTTAACGTCTTATCTGTGGGTGCTGTTTACTGAGCTATAGGGAATGTTTTTAATATTATTTGTGGTTCATTTCTACCGAACTCTACAGAAGTATTTAAATCTTATTTATGGTTTATTTCTATGAATTATATGGAATGTTTGAAAGTCTTATTTATAGAACATGTTTAAACATTGTTATGTTTTCAATTCTTCTGCCCTGCCGAGCTCTGCTATCACTTTGGAAACAGCCTGTCAAAGTTCGGTACTTCCACCTGTGGTGGGACATAGTTACATATAATCTGCTCACAATCGAAGTCATCGGTTTTATGAGGTGAGATAACTGGCCCCCTTCCAGCTATTTGCACTTGTCCGACTCTGAGTGTACACAGTATAATGAGGAAAAAACGTGACAAGTTTTCAGATCATAACAGTATAGCCGGTATATATGTAAATATATTAAAACCCCCCCCCCCCCCCACTCTCTCTGTTAGAATTATTATCTAAGTCGATACAAAGTAATACTACTGACAGTGCCCTAGCCAATCAGCATGAAGGGGGGTGGTGGGGGCCGGGGTGGCAGAATGATTGTTTATCCAAAAATAAATTCATTGTGGCAATAGTATCACAATCGTAACACCCCGGTTTCAAAGTCAGGCTTAGGCGATGTAGCAGCAGATCGCTTTGCGTTGATTTTCACAATGATATGAGCGTCAGTCGTTCAGAGAGCATAGCAAACTCTTCTTCTTATGTTCCATATCGTGAGATGGTGGTGGTCATGTCAGCCCACAGCCTTCTGTCTCGCGTACTGCAAATCATTTCTGACTCTTTTGAGTTCTTCCATGCTATGCCAAATTGTGCAGATTGATCTCCACCTGCTTCTCCTTCCCTCCATCTTTCTAGTTGTGACGTCATATACATATATTTAAAACCCCGCCCTCGACGAATATATTCGAGGAGAAGCCAAGGGTATAATATTCACGTTTAAATTAACTACATACTGATTCCAAAGAAATTCAGAAGCAGGTTAGTATGAGAAAAACTAGACCAGGAGCAGATGCACATAGCGATCATGTGCCAGTTATAGGACAGATGAGGTTACGGCTTAAAACATAAAGATCTAAAAAAAACATCAATTTAGATCTAGCATTACTTAAAACAGACAATGAGATTAGAGAAAGGTATACTGTCACTGTAAAGAACAGATATTATTGATACGGAGATAATACAGACTATTGGTGAACAATATGGGACATGTTGCGGGAATTAATCAAACGGAAATTTAAAAAAACATCCACATCAACATTGGATTCCCCCCCCCCCCCCCCTCAAAAAAAAAATGAATAAAAAATAAATAAATAAATAAATAAATGGATGAAAGATGAAATTCTGCAGATGATGGTTGAAAGAAAAAGCAAAAATTAAGATATATAAAAGAATACATACAGAAATAGTAAGCAAATGCAAAGAGGCTAAAGATGTAAGATGTCTGGTTGAATCATCAGCGCATGGAGATTTGGACAAACTATGGGAAAGACTCACATTGCATGTATCAACACATAAATACACTAAGAAGCAAGAAAACACCATGGCATGTGTAAAATCGAGGAATGGGATACAATTAATGGGATAGGACTATTTGGTCAATAAATGGACAGAATATCTGGAAGGACTGCACGGTGCTAGGAGACCGGGTGTCAATATTCAAAACAATAGCGAAGGCCTACCAATACTTGCAGCGGAAGTTGAAGATGAACGACATCGCATGAGAAAGGGAAGGCACTCCCGGCCCAGACAACATTATATTGGACGAAGTTCAATGTGATTTTGGAATCGAAATATTGACACAATTTCTAAATGACATCTACACTAGTGGATACATTCCTAGTGATCTATTAAAACTCATAGTTACAGCCAAAGAATCCAAGGGTTTTAGAATGCGAAGAGCATCGTACAATAAGTCTTATGAGTCATATGACAAAGCTGTCAATGATAATAGTTATGAGAAGAACAAAACACGAGATTAAACAAGAAATCAATGATTAAGTTTTGATTTGTAGTGTGAAAGGGCACAAGCAATGCTCTATATATTTTCAGGACACTATTAGAAAGAGCTATATAAATTTTAAAAAAAAAAAACAACAACAACAAATCTGAACTTATGCTTTATAGACTACACAAAAGCTTTGATAATGTGAAATATGAGAAAATAATTAAACTACTAGAGTAGCTGGGCCTCGCCGGTAAAGATCTGTGAAAAATAAAGAACTTATTTTGGCAGCAAACATCAGCCATAAGAATCAACAAACTGTTAAGAAATTTTCAGTATATAAAGAAAGGTGTCAGACAAGGATGTGTAATGTCTCCTGATGCTGTCAGTGTACAGTGAACAGATCTACAGAAAATGTGTCAGGGATCCTGGTTGGTGAACATAATGTAAATAACTAACGTTATTCTGATGATACCGTCTTGACACAACAAGTCAGAAGGAAGTACAGGAAATGATAGATACAGTGATTGTAGAAAGTAAAAACATGGGTCTTGGCTTGAATAATAGAAAGACAGAAGTCTTGGTGATATCAAAGAAACAGATTGTGCCTAAATGTGTTATTAAATTAAATGACATTATTTTAGGGCAAGCACTTGGAATCAACGACTGGCAAGAGAAGGTCCACCAGAGAGACGAATGGAGACGGATTGTATTTGCAGCAAAGAACCTCAATGGCTCGGAACGCTGAAGAAGAAGAAGAAGAAGAAGATTGTGCCTAAATGTGTAATTAAAGTAAATGACGTTATTTTGGGGCATGTGAGAAAGTCAGTTATCTAGGCACATGGATAACATAAGATGGAAGATACATCACAGAGATAAATAATAGAATGTGGCAAGCAGAATGAGCATTTTATCAAATGAAGAACATTTTATATAATAAGCCCTTGTCATTGTTACCTAGCATGTTGCATAGAACCGGTTTTAATATACGGCTGCGAATCCTGGACAACTAGTAAACAGGCAACAAAATCCACGGAAGCCTTGGAGATATGGTGTTTTAGAAGAATGCTGAAAATTCCTTGGACAGCGTAATAAATAGTAATCTGGATATTTTTAGGGAGGATAAATAGCAAAGACAAATTATCATAAACATCAGAAAGAGGCAGTCATCATTGTTATCCACATTATGAGAAGACAAAAACTGGAACATGTGTGACAGGGCAGATTTGTTTAAGAGATTTGGTTCACGTAGCTTAGCTAAAGTATAAAGTATTATCATCAGATAGAATGAGTTTAACTAACTATGTGTGTGTTAAACAAAGAATTGAAAGGGACAGAAGGAACCAAGAAAGCAAGTGATAAAAGAAATAACCAACAAACGTTTGATGAGTCGCTAGGTACAACATAAAGTAAACAGTCAAACACACTTTCACACGTCTTACGGCGCAATGAGTATATGGTGCTAGACACCCATGATAATATGGGGTGTATTTTTAATGACTGTGCAGTGTGTGAAAATATTTCCGGTCCAAGTTTTGTATTCACCCTCTATAAAGTTCATGCAACATAACAACCTGGACCGGCAATTTTTTCACACACTGCAGTCATTAAAATTACATCCTGTAGTTAGCTAGCAGCGTAGACAAAGTTGTATAGCAGCGTAAACAAATTTTAACACTAGAGCACACAAGCCAGCCGGGCTTTTATTTTAAAACTGTTACATGTCCTTTGCAGGATGTTGCAATCAACCCCAACCCTAGGTTGATTTGCTAGGGAGGACACGAAGGAGCCACAGCAGATAGCAAACTATAGAAGCGGTCAGGGAGAGTTATGTGTTGGCTTATGTTTCATTGAGAAGAAGAATGAAGAATAACAACATTTCATACAGTTTATGTTTCGTTCTCTCGCATTGAACTCAAACGTATTCCACACACACATGCTACTATTTCTAGTCCACTGGACTGATTTTTACGTGTGGATTAGCTTTCCATATTACCAGTCTCCCTCGCCATCAGGCGAACCCACTCCGACGTCAGAGGTGCTTGTAATGTACGTCCCCCAAGTCAAGGACGAGAAGTCAACATTTTAGTCCCACTACCTCGTCATTAACGCACCGGATGTTCAAGAACGAGCGCTCTTTTGCATTCGACCATGCTTACCTACACATGTTAATAAATAGTAAAATGTAAAATCATGTCCGGACCTGATTTAACGGAACGAACTAACCAGATTACACCATGTGGTTTCTGAGTTTAGGTCACAGAAGGTAATTTGCGGCTATTGGGTGACCTATATTGAAAACTAAACAAATCCCATGCCAAATTTGTTTAAGGTCAAACGAACGGCGCAGGAATAAACATTAGAGTAAGCCCATGGCGGTAGATAACACAACAGTATGAATATCAAGCACTGGTTGCTGTGGTGTGGATTGGGGGCAGTGATCATGTTTCACAATTCCCCGATATACCTGGTCGAAGGTTCGAAATAAGCTTCAGATAGGGAAAGTTAATCCACACGCAAAATTCAGTCCATCACTACTATAAATAGTGTGTATGGACTACGCTTGAGGTCAAAGCGAGCGAGCACCAAAAAAAAAAAGCTTCAGATAACTTGGAAGCAGACCGTCTTGCGTTGATGTAAATGGTATGAGCGTCGACCGTTCAGATAGCAATGGCAAACTGTTGAAAGTACAAATTGTTTAGTAAATCACTATCAGCCAAATATGCTGGAGTTGATTGAGACGTACTGTAAAGGACATAGTGCTAAAGAAAATGAGCGTAGTATGGGGGTTGAGTCTTCTTGCGAATCCTCTAGAAGACTGGGTCTTTGCTGAAAAGTTCTGCGAATGGGCTTTAAGTTAACCTAAGCCTAGGAAAGGGTTTGCATTTATAGAAGTTCTCCCGGTGTGGACATTTTGTCCCCGGAACTGACACTTTCACATCTGCTGAGAGGCCAGTAAGAATGTGCCCAGGTCATGATTCAGCACAACATATATGAATTGGCACATGCGAATTGGCACAAATGAAATGGCTGGGAAGGTGATGGGGAGAGTTAGGTCTTCCTTTCATATCTTCTACATTTACGACACGGATGTATAATATCTCCAAGTATTTTTTTTTCTATACAGTGAATATATTTTCAGAAATGTAGAAGATATGAGAGGAATCACCACTGGGGGACGTAACATCAGTAACATTAGATATGCGGATGATACAGTATTGATTTCAGACAATGAGCAGGATCTGCAACATTTAGTAGATGCAGTTGTTGCACACAATGAAACAACTAGAGTTAGAATTAATTTGTAAGACGACACAGATTATGGTAGTCACTAGAAAGAAGGAAATAACACAATGTAATTAATATACAAGTAAATGGGAATATTGTTAAGTAAGTAAATCGGCACAATTGACTGATGGGAGATACATTGTAGAGATTAGAACAAGATCGCCATGGCGAAGGTATCCTTTTGCAAGATAAAACATACTGAGCAATAAAAAGATGCCATTTGCAACGAAAAAGAGTGTCGAAGTGCTACATAGAAACTGCACTCTTATATGTATGTGAAGCCTGGACAATGAGTAGATAAGATGAAAAACATCTGATGGCTGTGGAAATGTTTCATCTCATCTCATCATGTTCCTCTTGTACCTTGCGGTGTCGAGGTGTAGTATAAACATCGTGAGAGTGCCCGATTATGGGCTTCATATATCGACATTCCCATGGACTCTGCTATTCCTTCCGTCCAACGTTTACGTGGTCGGCCTCTTCCTCTGCTTCCATCTGGTCTGTACATCATTGATTGTTGTGGTATGGACACATTTGACTTGCCATGCAAGTAGATTACCAGTCAACAGCATACTACAACAAGCAATGATGTACAGAAATGTGGAAATGTTTCTGGGTAATTGGCAAGAAAATATCTGACAGACAGAAAACCAATGACCAAGTCCTACAAGAAACAAATGAAAGCCATAAGCTTATTAGAGAAATTAGACGTAAACAGTCACAAATATAGGACACATTATAAGCAGAAATAAATTGGAGAACTTGGTGACAACTGGCAAAATTGAGGGGAAAAGAAAAAGAGGTCAGAGAAGTAAATACCTGACTGACTTGGCCACGTGGTATGGTCGAGACAAGAACACAGAACTGATGCACGATTCTGGTGATCGTGTGAGATGGCGAAACGTAACCGCCCAAACTTATCGACATGGCACATAATGAGGACGGACGGAAAGCCATATCTCGCCATCAGCGGACCGGAACTTTAAGAGCAAGCGCTCTTATCACTTGGGCCACGTCGAGTAGAGATAATGTGACCACATTCTATTGTATATATTGTTCTTTTAAATGTTTACATAATTAAATCCACGTCCCTGAGCGGCAACAAGCTATGGACCGGTGATGTGCCAGGACAACATTTTATAGGCCTGATTTCACAAAGGAGGTCAGTCCTTCCCTCTCTTAGGGGACGATGAGCGCAGGTTTAAACCCTCGTTCCACCGCACTCATGACCTCCTAACGATAACATTAACGCAGCTCAAATACAACATCATTTACTGCTTGTACTTTCCACATGTGTCCTTCATTATCTAACTTTCTCTTATTTTACTCTGCTACTTCATTATATGTCTGCTGCGAGGCGAAGGCGTTACGGATGCAGCTCTTAATCCCGCATACCGCGTTCGAAACACGGCTGAAGGAGATTTGGCAGCAGACCGCCATGCGTTGTTTTTTTAAAATAAAATGGTATGGGTGCCAGTCGTTCAGAAAGCAATGGCAAACTACTGAACGTAAACTTGGCAAGAGATCACAAACAGCTAAAATATGCTGTGGTTGACTGCGACGTCCTGTAAAGGATATGCAACTAACTGAACATCATTATCTTACTTCACTAATTACGTCATTATTTTGCTTTACTATTTACATCAATGTGTTTTTCGCTATTTTTCACATTACTATTTTACTTCCTTATGATTTTACTACACAGTTACAATTCCAGTTCATTGTTTTCCAAGATTCTTGTACTTAATTACACTGGTTGTTTTACTTAGTTGTTTCAGTGTACTGTTGTACTGTTGTCCTTAAATGTGTAATTTTATTATTATACTGCATTATTTTATGTCACTGTCGTACTTGGTTACGTCATTTCACTGTTTACCTTTACTATTTCACTTTACTAGTTCTGCTTCAGTGTTACCACTGTTTTAATTTACCAGTTTTACTTCAGTGTTTTACTATACATTGTTTTTCTTCACATTTTACCAGTCATTATTTTAGTTCACGGTTTTACTTTACAGTTTTACTTCTGTTTTACTTCATTGTTTTTCTTCAGTGTTTTACTTCAAAATTTGACTTCGCTGTTTTTCTTCACTGTTTTATTTCCCCGTTCTATTTCTGTTTTACTTCATTGGTTCACTTCGCTGTTTTATTTCAGTTTTACTTCCCAGTATATTTCACTGTTTTTCTTCACAATTTCACAGCAGAAGCTAGTATTGTATTCACTATCATAGCCACCACTCGCCCACCCCAGTGATTGCTAAGAGGATTCCCACAAACAACTCATTGTAATTTATTGCCACAGTATATTTATTACATTATTTATTCCGGTTACTGCAGTACTGCTTGTAGATTGCGCACCTGGCGGCCATTGTTACAACAACAGAATGCAATATATGAGCCGTGCTACTACGCTTGCTTACCAACACGTTGGTCTTGTGTTCAATACCCACCCGCTAGATGTCCTCATTTTGTTTCCAAATAGTAGCAGCCTGGAGTCGATCCAATCTCGTAAAATAAACAAAAGTGCTGAACATATGTGAAAGCCTAGCAAGCCTCACCCCTAAGGCTGTAGCTGTAACATTATTACTTTTTATCTTTACTGTTTTTGTATATATGTTGCTGTTTTTATGTTTATAAACTCCTCAACATATGTATTGCCAGTCTACTATAAGCATGGAGATAGCAGTTTTAGTATACTAAATGATGTAGTGGTTTGTTGTCTTTAAACTGAAAGACATTACCATGTATAGTTTTTGGCTCTTACGATAAGCGTATGCATTGTATTTAACCCACTATTTAGTCCAATCACGGAACTTACGGTTCCAAGAAAACCATACATTTACTCTTTTCATGTGTGCTTGTTTACGCAATGCTTCTAAGTGAATGAACTGGACAACAAGAAATCAAGTACAGTCAACATCAGCAACAATAAGAACAATAACAATAGCAGTAAAAACAACATTGAATGACAGCACAACTAAGTATTACATTATTCGCTGCAAATATGTCTGACCTTACCGTTCGTGGTCTCAAATTTCACCCAGAATTCCTGTGTCACATGACTTGCTTTAGAACAGATCGGGTAGCAGACGTTAGCCTAGGCTAAAACATTATACGTATATACAAACCAAGCGAGGCGAAAACTTCCAAGAAAACCGCCTACTTCGGCGAACATTCGATCTACTATCCGCGAGATAATATACTCTAAGCTCCTTTGAATCTTAACTGGGTTTATCACTACAAACGTCAACAGGAAACAATAATACTTAATGAAGAAAAATCACAATGTTTATTAAAATCTATGCTTAAATCTATCACAAGCCTGAATTATGCAAGAAAACAAGTATATGAATCACTCCCAGTTTGACTACACCGTTAAAACTCGTCAGCGAGCTCGGAATTTGATTTCTTGAAACAATGTAAAACGTTTTTGCCAGTTGTATTTTGTATGAGGCCAAAGGAAGTCGGTCAGGCTGTTTGCTCAGGGCTGGTCTGTGATAAAATGGAACACCTTTCGTGGCCGGCATGTCGCTTCTCATGTTCCATTGGACGAGACTGCCACCGGCTGGGTATAGCGTTACACGCGTCATGTCTGTGAAAGCTGTTGTCATGGTAACCATGTCACTCAAGTAACTCGACACGCCGGGAGGCGGGCAATTCGCAGCAGTTCTCAGCAGAAACACCGACAGGGGAATTTTTGGTTTCCTCAACAGCAGCGGCGCATGATGGATGGGGTAATCGGTGCGGGGCTAAACTGTTTAACATGGCTCTAGACTATTGCAGCGGGAGACACTGTTATCATTTCTGCCTGAGCGTCTATGTGTATGTCTTTCTCCCTTCCTGCATCCACCCATCTATCTATCCATCCACCCACCCATCTACCCATGCCTGTCTGCCTGTCCAAGGTTAATCCCCACTGGTGTGTGTGTGTGTGTGTTTGTGTGTTCTCTAGTTATCTCTGAGATGTTCTCCCTCTATTCAGACACATGCCCTCACCCCACCTCCCTCCCTCTCTTGTATGTATACATGTGTGTATGTGTGTAAGTGTGTATATGGGTGTGTACGTGTGTTTTGTATGTATGTGTATGTTCGTGTATGTATGTGTATATGTTTGTGTGTGTATGAGTGCATGCATGCAGTGTATGCGAGGGAGTGTGTATTTGTGTGTTATTGAGTGTGTGCATAATTGTGAGAATTTGTGCAAATGATGTCAGTGTGTATGCAGGTATATATGTGTGTGTTTATGAATGTGTATGCGTGTGTACGCGTGTCTGCCTGTCTCATAACATGGTAATATGCATTGTTTATGTTTGCAAAATCTATTTGACAATGTTGTTGTCCTATGTGAATGTAACATGCACAACTGATGAACGAAAGATCTGTGATTGGAAGGGCCGAATGCCTAATTTATGACCCTTTGAAAATAAGTTTCTTTCGTTCGTTCGTTCTCTTTCTCACATACAAACATTCAGATAGAGATAGATAGACAGACAGACAGACAGACAAACATACAGACAAATATATATATATGAGAGAACTATGCATGAGTTCAAAGCGAGCGAAAGCGCGCGCGCGCACACACACAACGCACACACACACACAACAAACAAACAACATCGAGCAACATGAAATAGTATGTCAAATGACGTGACTATCTGGAGATTAAAATTATTGAGGGAGGAGTACTGGGGTGGGGGGGGGGTAGGGGAAGGAGGGAGGGAGGGAGGAGGAGAGAAGGACCAGAATGTAGATGTATTCAGAATGTGGCGGATAATTCACACACGACAGC
>OY992881.1:41827214-41849714 GCA_963921405.1 Cepaea hortensis
GCTTTTGATCATCGCACATCTCGTTCATCCTCGCTAACGCCTCGCGATTTATTGTTGCAGTCACTCGCATCGGCGTCCATTACTCCTGCAGTGTTTCCATTTGGGTATTCCAGAGATGTTTAACTCTTAGTGCAAGTGATTGTTAACTTTTAGTGCAAGTGAATTTTAAACAATTTAGTTTTTGAGGCGAAGTTTTGGGGCATGATTAGTAATATTATTTCAAATTGGTTGGTTTAGACCATCATCATCATCACCATGATCCCCACCATCATCACCACTACTACCACCACCATGATCATCACGATCATCACCACCATGATCATCACGATCATCACCACCATCACTACCACCACAATGATCATCACGATCATCACCACCATCACCATCACTACCATTATCACCATCACCACCATGATCCCCACCATCACCACCACCACTACCACCACAATGATCATCACGATCATCACCACCATGATCCCCACCATCATCACAACCACCACCTTCATCACCACCACCACCACCATCACTACCATTATCACCATCGCCATAACCACCATCACCACCATGATCACCACCATTATTACCATCACCAACATCACCACCAATATTACCATCACCACCATCACCACAATCACCACCATTATCACCACCATCACCACTATTATCACCACCATTATCACCAGCACCACCATTATCACCAGCACCACCATTATCACCATCACCACCATTATCACCATCACTACCATTATCATCACTACCATTATCATCACCACCATCACCATCACCACCATCACCACCATCATCATCATCACCATCATCACCACCATCAAAATCACCACCATTATCACCACTACCATTATCATCACCACAATTATCATCACCACCATCATCACCACCACCATCATCACCACCACCATCATCACCACCACCATCACCAACACCATCATCACTACCACCACCAACATCACCACATCATCATCACCACCACCACCACCACCATCATCACCACCATCATCACCAACACCATCATCACTACCACCACCAACACCATCATCACCACCATCATCACCACCATCATCACCACCATCATCACCACCATCATCACCACCATCACCATCACCATCAACACCATCATCACCAACACCACCATCATCATCACCATCATCACTACCACCACCAACACCATCATCACCACCACCATCATCATCACCATCATCACCACCAACACCATCATCACCAACACCAACATCATCATCACCATCATCATCATCACCATCATCACCACCACCATCATCACCACTACCATCATAACCACCACCACCACCAACACCAACACCATCATCACCACCACCATCACCACCACCACCACCACCACCACCACCACCATCATCACCACCATCATCATCACCACGGCCATCATCCCCACCAAAATCATCATCATCATCACCACCACCATCACCACCACCATCATCACCGTCACCATCACCACCATCACCGCCATCACCACCATCACCACCGCCATCACCACCATCACTACCGCAATCAACACCAGCATCACCACCATCATCACCATCACCACCGCCATCACCACCATCACCGCCATCATCACCATCACCACCGCCATCACCACCATCACCACCGCCATCATCACCATCACCACCACCATCACCACCGCCATCATCACCCTCACCACCACCGCCACCACCATCACCACCACCACCATCACCACCACCACCACCACCGCCATCACCACCGCCGCCATCATCACCATCACCACCACCACCACCACCGCCATCATCACCACCGCCATCACCATCATCACCATCATCATCACCGCCAAAATCATCATCATCACCATCATCATCACCGCCATCACCGCCATCACCACCATAATCACCACCACCTCCACCACCACCATCACCATCACCGCCATCATCACCACCACCATCACCATAATCATCACCACCACCACCATCACCACAATCATCACCACCACCTTCACCACCATCACCACCACCACCTTCATCACCACCACTACCACCATCATCACCATCACCACCACCATCATCACCACCACCATCATCACCACTACCATCCTCATCATCACCATCATCATCACCACCATAAACATCATCACAACCACTATCATCACCACCACCAACATCATCACCACCACCACCATCATCACCACTACCATCCTCATCATCACCATCATCACAACCACCACCATCATCATCACCACAATCACAACCATCATCATCACCACCACCATCATCATTATCATCATAATTACCCCCGCCACCATCATCATAATCATGATTCACCGCGAACATCACCACCATCTCCACCTTCACCATCTTCTCAATCAATTTATATTCCATCACTGTTTAACCAATCACTGTTTAACCAATCACTGTTTATTCCATTACTTTTTAATCAATGACTGCTTATTCCATCCCTGTTTATTCAATAACTGCTTATTCCATCACTGTTTAATCAATCACTGTTTATTCCATCACTGCTTATTTATTCCATCACTGCTGATTTCATCACTGCTGATTCCATCACTTTTTATTGCAGTGATATCTCTTTGATTACGACCCCTCCCCCACCCTCAAGAATATCGACCCAATCCCGAGGAATGGAAGCAATCATAGACAATTAGCAGACTGGTGAGGAACTGTGTGGAATTGCAAAGATGTGGTTTCATATACGATAGATTAGAATACCGTGGGCGAATGAAAAGAATCATGAAGATATCTTGAAAGAAGTTGACTCACTAAGAGAATTGGTTACTCGCATTAGAAGACAGTCAACATTCTTTGGTCATAACACGAGAAGGGTAACCATGGGGCACGTCCCAAACAACGGCGTATCTGGAGAAGAGAGAGACATTGGGAGAACGAGAGAGAAGTTGCTGGACAGTTTGGCATCATACCATGGAGGAATTATCGGTACCAGATATCATTGTCAGTCACGAGACAGAAGGCTGTGAACAGAGATGATCACCAACGCCACACGACATGGACTAGAAGAAGAAGAAGAAGAAGAAGAAGAAGAAGAAGAAGAAGAAGAAGAAGAAGAAGAAGAAGAAGAAGAAGAAGAAGAAGAAGAAGAAGAAGAAGAAGAAGAAGAAGAAGAAGAAGAAGAAGAAGAAGAAGTAGAAGAAGTTTGTGTGTGATGTCTGATTAAAGAGATCTGACAGTATAGTCTTTCTCCTTATATACAGTATAGTTTTGATGAAGTTGAAACCCGTCTGGTCCTGTACTGGGACCAGTTTCTCAATACCCAAACACCCCCAGCACCAAACAAAAGAAAAGCTGCCTCGACATCTATTCACCGCGGGATCACAGAGCCAGTCTCCCCGGCGCTGCTTTGGCGTCTATTGTTTATATTTACACCGAGCTAATATACGATAATCTGTGAGGTAAACCCCGGGCTCTCCACACGCAGCGGTTTACTGGGTACTTCTCCAGCCGTGCTGTATTGTGTGAATGCCAGACTTGGCTTCATGCAGAACTACAGGTCACAGATCAACAGTGATTCGGATGAGAATACGTTGTTACTTGATTACTGGGCACTGAGTGGAGTATAGATGTGCCAAGAACCGACATTGCAGCACTCATTACATTCTTATACGTGCTGTCCTTGTCTGCAAAAGCCAACGAAGATTTCCAGTATTAATTGTACCAGAGCAGTCTGATTGTGTGTCCGCCTGGCCTATCCTAGGAGTTTTGAGTTGTCCGCCAGATTCTCTGGTCTCTCTATGCCAGTGGTTCTCAACCTTTTTTGGCCCGTGCCCCCCCCCCCACCATATTTTTAGGACGTCATTCCCCCTCTCATCATATTTTTAGAAAGTCACCCCCCCCCCCGTTTCGTATTTCCTCCCTAAAAATTTCCCCCTGCCCCTACACAGTATATGTAATAATTGAAGCTAAATTTAATAGCACATACTAAAACAAGTCTAGACATCTACATAAAACGTGATTTGCGGATCTACTTACGTTATAAAATGAATTTCAGAAGGGTGATACGTACAGAACCGTACAGTATAAATGGAAAAACACAATATCAAGTAATCGGTCCTTGTATTAACGCAATCTAGATATAATCTTAATTCCCCCCCCCCCCCTTGGAAACTCTAAAATTTCCCTCTGGGGGGGGGGAATTCCCCACCGGTTGAGAACCACTGCTCTATGCTATGTTGATCTATCTATTTCCTGGATACTTCTCCAGCCGCAGTGTATTGTGTGAGTGCCAAGCTTGGCTTCACTCAACAACGACAAGCAACAAGCTAACAGTGGTTTGAACGAAAATACGTTCTAGCTTGTTTAATAAAAGATATTTCCATAATGCCTAAAAAGTAGTCCCAATGAAAAAAAAAAAATGACGTTAGGCTTTCATATTCTAGACCAGCCTCACCACCTCTACTTCCCAGATAATTCTGAAAATTAAGCGATATCCACGTTTTCTGGAACATTCTCAAGTTAACTTCAGAGCAGAGAAAGAATCCTTGAACACTGAGGTAGAAATTATGTTGGAGGATAACAATAAAGAAACACATAGCTTACTTACTCTTTTTTTTTGTGTGTGTTCGCATATCCTTTACAGACATCGCTGTCAACATCAGCATCTTTCAGCTGCTTGCTGATTTCTTTGCAAGATTACACTTAGTAGTTTGCCATTGCTTTCTGTGCGACCGGCTCACATACCCCGTAAGTTACCGATGCGGAGAGAATCGCCACCGATTCTCACGCACGTCACGTTACTCACGAGAGTATACGGGATTACGGAGAAAGTCGCTAACCACTGCGCCAGGGAGACTGGCTTTAATTACTTTTTTTTTTTTTTTTTTTTTTTTTTTAGCATATCCTTTACAGGACATCGCTGTCAACACCAGCATCTTTCAGCTGTATGTTGATTTCTTGGCAAGATTACGCTCAGTTTACTTACTTTACGTACGCGAAATCGGTGGTTTCAAAACAGAAGACCAGAAATTTTGGTCTAACAACATCACTCCGTGGACTATGTTAGACATCCAAGAGGGTTGTAATACAATGAATCCCTTCACAATATAGTATGCTTGGAAATGGGGAGGCTGACATATTAACACAGGAAGTTGGAAGACTATCTCAACTTGATACAGACATATGATGAGTCAAAGAGGTGTGTATAGAACCATGTAGGAATCAGAGTATCCAGGTCACAAGATAGATGATGTAAATTATCATCCTCACCGCAGAAAACAGTTAATAATCTTCAGACTCTGTACATGACACAACAGGCTGAAATAACACATGCGTAATGAACTAAAAATGGGAGATACCGACGAATATAATCGTAGAACTGGTACAATGACCGTTAAACATTTGTTACAGGAGAGTCTAACATGTACAGAATAGAGAAAATGCATGCACTTTCGCTCGCTCGCATGCACGTACTTAAGTATGCTTCTCTCGCTCTCTCTCGTTCTCTCTCTCTCTCTCTCTCTCTCTCTCTGTATGTGTGTGTGTGGGTGTGTGTATATATATATATATATATATATATATATATATATATATAGATGTATGCACATAGGAGAGGTCCACACTATATGCACAAAGCTATTTGTGTATCCTTTTCAAGACGTCACAATCAACCCCCGCATTTTTGTGATTTCCAGGCAACTTTTACGTTCAGTGGTTTGCCATGGCTCTCTGAACGACCAACGCTCATGCCATTATTACACATCAACACAAAGCTGTCTGCTTCCAAATCCCCTGCTGCTGATATCGAACCCGGCAAGCGGAATTGTGAAACGCGTTCGCTACCCCTTAGCTACAGCCACCGGCATATACACCAAACATAAGAGAAGCACAGATGACATAAACGTCTGTCTGCAGTGCTGCAAGTATGGTAACCCCCCTCACTGTCCGTATGTGTTCCTCCCCAAAGTGAGCAACTCTGAACGTCCAGTCAGACAGAAAGGAAACAATGAGAAACCCAGGATTGTCGTGATACCTGTTTATTGTTGAACGCCAATGGAAGACAAAGAAATTCGATGGCAATCTGCGCCCAAGTCAGAAAGAATAGATAAAGGAGGGAAAAGAATAAACGGTTCTGGTCTTGTTTATTCTGGCCGTCAACATGCCAGGGGCGATGACGCGGGAACCAGGTTTCTGAAGAGTGGTAACGGTAACCGGGTGGGAAGGGGGGGGGGGGGGGGAAATGGGAGGTCACGTGATACAGGTCAAGTTTAGAAAGGGGATGTACTGGGTTGGGTACGTAGAGAAAAGATAAATAAAGGGTGGTATTGAAATGTGTATTGTAACGACTAAAGAAGGATGACTGTGGGCTTCTGATTGTGTTGTTGTTGTTTGAAATTGGGTGTTATAAATCAGGAGTTAATATTGGTTATCTGTATTATCTGTAGGCGAGGTAGCATTAGGGGTTGCTGCGCATGCCTGCCTGGACAGTGGCTCTTCCGGTTCAATTCTCAGCAGAGACAGGATAGTGTTTAACTAAGGTTAAGGCTATGGTGTCGACCCTGCCTCGTGCCTACCTAGCTACCTCATATATATATATAAAATCACCCTTCATGTCTGTCTGTCTGTCTGTCTGTCTATCTGTCTGTGTGTTTACGATTTATTATATGAATCACAACTTACGAAAGATCATTGTTCTATGCCCTCCTATATTATAAACCTCAATAAAAAAGGGCTTTCCCATTCTGGTATAATCTACAAGAAATTCTACCCATTAAAGCCAGAACTATTTTGCACCCGTGAAAGCTATCCCAACATTATCTTTTGTTTGATCTGACGGTTGACACACACAAAAAGTCAACGGACAAAGATAATCAATGCAGTGCAAGACATGCCAGGCAACAAGCGACGCAGTTTGATAAAGGACAATTAAAACAAACAGAGCGACAGTGGACACAGCCGATGACTGCAGATGCATGACGTGATGGTTGTTGGATGGCCGAACCACAGAGAGACACAAGTCAATACTGGAATTGAGCGGAGCACCTGAGACCTTAAATTCTCTTGTGATAAAGGCATCTGTGAATTATCTATGCGGAATGCGATGACGGTGAATGCCATGTTATTAAAATCAAATGAACAAGTATTTTAATGTTTATGTCCACTTTCTGAGCCTTAAAACTGCGAAAGCTGTCGGAAAACGAAACAAATAACACCCTAGTACGGCGATATAACGCCCTTCGTTCCAAATAGTAAGCCACATTTGGCGATATATGAATCCTTCGGCTCTGAATCCGTTAAATAATTAATCAGTGGCCTAATGAATGAACTATATAACGAAAATACAAAGAATGAATGAATGGATAAATAAATCAACGTGTAGATAAACCACTGAGAAGAAAGATTTCAAACAATTACAAACCAAGAATACATCCCAAATGATGTTTCCCAGATCCTTCACCCATCGCTACCACCCACAAACACAGGGCACATGTGATGGACCTATATTTAAAGACAACATAGGAGCTCTGTGTGGGTGAGTACACTCCAGTGATGATGCTGGCTCCCCCGGTGATGTGCCGACAACACCGATGACTGGCGCAGACAATGCACACGACAGATCCGCACTGCTCTGGCAATTACAACTAATCTAAATTAAACACGGGCCGGGAATCAGGGAGGGGTCGCATTTTGTGTTTCTGCAACCTGCCACATTAAATGGTGGCGATGTGGAAATCAGTAGCGCGAAAAGGTAAGAACGTATAAAGACGCAAGGTTACTCAACGATAAAGGACAAACACATATCAAGAAGAGTTTCTGGAAACCTTTACTTTGTCAATTCCTCGTTCATGTCATTAGTAGTGAGAACAGAGTTAAGAGTTACAGTGCCGCATGGCAAAAGTCTATGCTTGATAGGACAAAAATGGGGAGGAAACAAAATGCGCTTATAATCCCTTGAAGGGAAACCAGCTACGTTAAGGACACATCGAATGCCAAACCACCATTGCCTTGTGGCAGTTCTTGCAAGAACAAAGCCTAGGGCGACGTAACCCTACAGAAATGTGGGCATGCTCGGGATGGTAATCTTTCTATGGAGGAGGAACCAGAAAGAATCTCAACCGTCAAAGTCGGCATAGGACTAGAAAGCGGACGTCTACGCATTACAATAGATGCTACGCACCACGTATCGCAAACGTTGAACACTGAAGAAGACGAAAGTAGGAGTTACACAGAAGTAAATTTTGCATACCTTTGTGAAGTAATGCAAACGATGCAAAACAGAGTTTTGAAACTTACTGATCATCCCGTATTTGTCTATCATATGCCGTTCTCGTTACTTCCATGTACCTCTGTATTGACATATTTGTGCACGCCTGTTTTGAAAATGCATATAACGCTCCGTCTCTTCCCCCAGCATTTTGTAATGTAGGTAGCGGCTGGACTCTTGTCTGTCGACCCGGAGATCATGGATTCAAATCCGCATCGAGACTGATTTTGAAAATTGTCCAGATTGAATATGCCCAAACTGGATATCAGGAAATGTATTGGAAAGAGAAAGCGGCCGGCTGGAGAGTCAATTTGTCAATACAAATATGTGCCAGATAAGATTTGTGGTGTGCATTAGAGCCCTTATTTCCGCCCCTTCCCCCTGTTTACTTTGAGTACTCTCTTCGTGTCCTATGAACACGAGCTGCAGTATCAACACCATACATTCCGGAACATTCTACACGTTCTCCGACCCCCTCCTTCAGCTGCCAACGAAGAGTTCTCAAGCCGATGATGCCAATGTCTCAGGAAGTGATCAAGTCATTAATCTCCGCTTGTGGATGTCGCCACTGGGGAAGCCATATTTGGATAGTATGTTTTGACCAAATGTACAAGAAGTAAGAGCACGTATTACACGTTGTGTGGGATTCACAGGGAAGATCGCTTCACACATCACTCGCTGCTTGAAGATGACAAGGTCACCCGTGTTTGTTTGTGTGTTCAAGTGCGTGTGTTTCTGAGTGCGTATGCGCACACGCGTAGGTAGGTAGGTGGGTAGGTAGGTAGACAGACAGGCAGGTAAGTAAGTATGTAGGTAGGCAGGTAGTTGGGTAGGTAGACAGGTAAATAAGTAGGTGGACAGGCAGGTAGGTAGACAGACAGGTAAGTAGGTGGGTAGGTAGGAAGACAGGCATGTAAGTAAATAAGTAAGTAGGTAGGTAGACAAGCAAGTAAGTAAGTAAGTAGGTATATGGACAGGCAAGTAAGTAAGTAGGTAGGTAGACCGACAGGTAAGTAACAAAGTAAGTAAGTAAATAAGTAAGTGGTAGATAGGTAGACAGGCAGGCAAGTAAGTAAGTAGGTAGGTGGGTGGGTAGTAGACAGGCAGGTAAATAAGTAGGTAGGCAGGTGGGTGGGTAGTAGACAAGCAGGTAAATTATTAGGTAGGCAGGTGGGTGGGTAGTAGACAGGCAGGTAAATAAGTAGGTAGGCAGGTGGGTGGGTAGTAGACAGGCAAGTAAGTAAGTAAGCAGGTGGGTGGGTAGTAGACAGGCAGGTAAATAAGTAGGCAGGTAGGTGGTTGCGTAGTAGACAGGCAAGTAAGTAAGTAGGCAGGTGGGTGGGTGGGTAGTAGACAGGCAGGTAAATAAGTAGGTAGGCAGGTAGGTGGTTGCGTAGTAGACAGGCAAGTAAGTAAGTAGGCAGGTGGGTGGGTGGATAGTAGACAGGCAGGTAAATAAGTAGGTAGGCAGGTAGGTGGGTAGTAGACAGGCAAGTAAGTAAGTAGGCAGGTAGGTGGGTAGTAGACAGGCAAGTAAGTAAGTAGGTAGGCAGGTGGGTGGGTGGGTAGTAGATAGGCAGATAAGTAAGTAGTTAGGCAGGTGGGTGGGTAGTAGACAGGCAAGTAAGTAAGTAGGCAGGTAGGTGGGTGGGTAGTAGACAGGCAAGTAAGTAAGTAGGTAGGTAGGTGGGTGGGTAGTAGACAGGCAAGTAAGTAAGTAGGCAGGTAGGTGGATGGGTAGTAGACAGGCAAGTAAGTAAGTAGGTAGGCAGATGGGTGGGTGGGTAGTAGACAGGCAGGTAAGTAAGTAGGGTGGTAGGTGGGTGGGTAGTAGACAGACAGGTAAATAAGTAGGTAGGCAGGTGGGTGGGTAGTAGACAGGCAGGTAAGTAAGTAGGTAGGCAGGTGGGTGGGTAGCATACAGGCAAGTAAGTAAGTAGGCAGGTAGGTGGGTGGGTAGTAGACAGGCAAGTAAGTAAGCAGGTAGGCAGGTGGTTGGGTAGTAGTCAGGCAAGTAAGTAAGTAGGTAGGCAGGTGGGTGGGTAGTAGACAGGCAAGTAAGTAAGTAGGTAGACAGGTGGGTGGGTAGTAGACAGGCAAGTAAGTAAGTAAGTAGGTAGGTGGGTGGGTGGGTAGTAGACAGGCAAGTAAGTAAGTAGGCAGGTGGGTGGGTGGGTAGTAGACAGACAAGTAAGTAGGTAGGCAGGTGGGTGGGTAGTAGACAGGCAAGTAAAAAAGTAGGCAGGTAGGTGGGTGGGTAGTAGATAGGCAAGTGGTAGGTAGGTGGGTGGGTAGTAGACAGGCAGGCAAGTAAGTAAGTAGGCACGTGGGTGGGTAGTAGACAGGCAAGTAAGTAAGTAGGTAGACAGGTGGGTGGGTAGTAGACAGGCAAGTAAGTAGGCAGGTAGGTGGGTGGGTAGTAGACAGGCAAGTAAGTAAGTAGGTAGGTGGGTGGGTAGTAGACAGGCAAGTAAGTAAGTAGGCAGGTGGGTGGGTGGGTAGTAGACAGGCAAGTAAGTAAGTAGGCAGGTGGGTGGGTGGGTAGTAGACAGGCAAGTAAGTAAGTAGGTAGGCAGGTGGGTGGGTGGGTAGTAGAAAGGCAAGTAAGTGAGTAGGCAGGTAGGCGGGTGGGTAGTAGACAGGCAAGTAAGTAAGTAGGTAGGCAGGCGGGCGGGTAGTAGACAGACAAGTAAGTAAGTAGGCAGGTAGGTGGGTGGGTAGTAGACAGGCAAGTAAGTAAGTAGGTAGGCAGGTGGGTGGGTGGGTAGTAGAAGGCAAGTAAGTAGGCATGTGGGTTTGTGGGTAGTAGACAGGCAAGTAAGTAAGTGTGTGTGTGTGTATGTATATACGTATGTATATATGTTTGTGTTATGCACGTACGTACGTGGAATATAAACCGCCCTTTAAGTAAATTCCCTTTGTCCCATGGCTATAATTGTTAATTGTGGGCAAAATCCCATAAACCAACAAGAAAAAAACGTAATTTTCGAAAATAAATTCGAAACCTGAATGCTCATACAATACATCCTCCCTCTGAGCATTGAGTCTACCGACACCGAAACTACTAAACTACGTGGAGTAAATACTACCAGTCGAACGAAGCCCAATCTCCGCTAGGTCTATGTGCTGTGCTGAATCATCACTTAACTACATCTTCATACACCCTTCCGCACATTGGACGTTTCAGCGCCGCTTTAGCACATCCCTTTGGTGTCTGTGCTTGCAGAGGGGAAGAAGAATGTTCTGCAAGACAGCCTCGTACAGGTGGTACTCCGGTGCTAGGTCTTGAGAAAGTCTCACAGAAACTCACACCAGTAGGTGTAGGCTCTTGTCCAGGACTCACACAGCATGATGAACACTACTACATCGGACATAAGAGACAAAGCTCAGTCTTCTAGAGCAATGGGTGGTTCTCAACCTTTTTTGGCCCGTGCACCCCTTCACCATATTTTCAGAACATCATCCCCCCCCCCTTTTGTATTTCCTCCCTATAACCCCCCCCCCCCCGGCCCCTACACAGTATACGTAAAAATTGAAGCTAAATTTAATTTAAAAAAATACAAGAACAAGTCTAGATGTCTACATAAAACGTAATTTGCGGGCCTACTTACGTTATAAAATAAATTTCACAAGGATGACAAGTACAGAACTGTAAAGTATGGAGGGGGAAACATCAAATAATCGGTTCTTGAATTAACGCGGTCTTGAAATAATGTTAATTCCCCCCCCCTCCCCACACCTCCCCGGAAACCCTAAAATTCTCCACTGGGGATGGGGGGGGGGGGATTCCCCACCGGTTGAGAACCAGTGTTCCAGAGTGTTTACCAACCAACCAAATAACTACACCACATCCAAACTAAAACAGTTCAGTGATCTATATTTAAACAGTGGCTAGCACGCACGTTTGCTGGCTCGGTGATCATACGTTCAAATCCCCATCCATCCATCCATCCATCCATCATGTACCATGCCGATAAGCGTGAGCGGTCATGTTTTGCCATCTCACTCGATCACCAGAGTCGTGGATCAGCTCCGTGTTCCTGTCTCGACCATGTCACGTGGCCAAGCCATCCAGGTATTTACTTCTCGGTCTTCCCCTTGATCTCTTCCCTTCGATCTTGCAAGTCGTCACCAAGTTCCCCAATTCATTTCTTCTAATAACATGCCCAAAAAATTTTGTCTATGTCTAATGTCTCTAATCAGTTTACGATTTTCATTTGTTTCTTGAATCCCCATTTACGAAATATCTCGAGATCTCAAAGTTGTCTGCGTGATATTAACCACTTGGCTCATCACCTGCCGACAGATCTATAAAAAAAAGTGAGGTTAGCACCATATACCATACACGCCTCAAGGGCATGGACAAGGGTCCTCTACTGCACTTTACCTGCTAGAGGCTGTGTATTCAAAACACAAACCTGAGAACTGACGATACTTCTGGTGGCCCAGACACTTCCTCAAAGGTTAAGACACACTGTTGTTCAATGACTTCTTGGAGATCAAAGCCGAAACACGTAAAACCTGCAGGTCTTCCTTTTGTAGATTGGAAGCTTATTCACACAAGACATTCCTGGCTGGGCCCTGCAAGTGTAGCGCCAGGCTGCAGTACTTCAAGGTAAATGTCAGACCGCTCCCTGGGGACCAGGCTCTTTACTGTGGGGGAGATTCCGTCTTCCACAGTCCGTGGATCCGTGACAGATTAAGATTGTCACTGATGACGTTTATCGTATTAAATAGTGAGTACAGTTGAGGACCGTTTAATACGTCTGAAGATGTTGGGTGTGTGGTGGTAGACCCATATTCGGGGGATCTTTGTGGCGAAGTTGTTAATATGCCCTCACTACTACTACTACTACTGTTGCTGCTGCTGCTGCTCCTACTACTACTACTACTACTGTTGCTGCTGCTGCTACTACTACTACTACTACTACTACTACTACTACTACTACTACTACTACTACTACTACTATTACTACTACTACACGTGGTAACAGCACATAAAGAAATTACTGTGTGTAACAGGAGTCAGAGCAACAACAGCAACATAATAGGTGAGAGTAACACATGTCTGGAACAGGAATTAGAGCAACAAAAGCAACAGAATAGATGAAATAATAATTGTCTGGAACAGGAATTAGAGCAACAACAGCAACATAACAGGTGAGAGTAACACATGTCTATAACAGGAATTAGTGCAACAAAAGCAACAGAATAGATGAAATAATAATTGTCTGGAACAGGAATTAGAGCAACAACAGCAACATAACAGGTGAGAGTAACACATGTCTGGAACAGGAATTAGAGCAACAACAGCAACAGAATAGATGAAATAATAATTGTCTGGAACTGGAATTAGAGCAACAACAGCAACAGAATAGTTGAAATAATAATTGTCTGGAACAGGAATTAGAGCAACAACAGAAACAGAATAGATGAAATAATAATTGTCTGGAACAGGAATTAGAGCAACAACAGAAACAGAATAGATGAAATAATAATTGTCTGGAACAGGAATTAGAGCAACAACAGCAATAGAATAGGTGAAATAATAATTGTCTGGAACAGGAATTAGAGCAACAACAGCAATAGAATAGGTGAAATAATAATTGTCTGGAACAGGAATTAGAGCAACAACAGCAACAGAATAGTTGAAAGAGTAATCTAGGACAGGAATTAGAGCAACAACAGCAACAGAATAGTTGAAATAATAATTGTCTGGAACAGGAATTAGAGCAACAACAGCAACAGAATAGTTGAAAGAGTAATCTAGGACAGGAATTAGAGCAACAACAGCAACAAATAGTTGAAAGAGTAACAATTCTCTAGGATTCGCGCTAAAGTAATTGTCTGAGGCAGACCTTGAAGTAACATCAGGAAATATAATGGTGAAAGTAACAGTGCTTAGACTAGTGCTGGCATGGTTGTCTGGGGTTGACGGACATAAAGGTGACAACTGTCTGTAACAAAAGTAGGTATAGTAACAGCTAGATCAGAATAGACGAACTGTAACAAATGTCTGGGATAAAAGTTGGTATAGTAACTAGCTTGATCAGAATAGAGGAACCGTAAAAACTGTAACAAAAGAAAGTATAGCAAGAGCAGATCTAACATATAGGAACAGTAACAATTGACTGTAACAAAAGTAAGTATAGTAATAGCTTGATCAGAATAGAAGAACCGTAACAACTGTCTAGAACAGGCGTCAAAGCAAGAACAGGAGCAGATTAGACAAAATAATCAGTTATCTTAGACCCGAGTTAGAGCAACGAGAGGGACAGCATTTGTGAGAGTAACAACTGTCTGGAATAGTAGGAGGATATAACGTGTTAAATAACAGCCGTGGTATAATGGTTTAAATAAGAACTGTAATATAATGGGTTAAATAAGAATTGGTATATCTTAGGTTAAAGTAACAACTGTGACATAATGGGTTAGATAAGAACTGGAATATAATAGGTTAAAGTAACAAACGTAATATAATGGGTTCAATAAGAACTGGTATATCTTAGGTTAAAGTAACAACTGTGATATAGTGCGTTAAATAAGAACTGGGATATAATTGATTAAAGTAACAACTGTGAAAGAATGGGTTAAAGTAACACGTTGACATAGCATAAGTGACAACCTACATATAATAAAATAAAGTAACAACTGGGATATAATGACTTAATGTAATAACAGGGGTATAATGGGTGAATGTAAGAATTAGGATAGAATAAATTAAAGTAATAACAGGGATAGAATATGTTAAGTAACAACGGAAACAGAGTAGATTAACGTAACAACCGACATAGAACAGATTAAAGTAACAATCGCGTTAGAATAGGTTAAAGTAACAAATAAGATAGCACATCTGAAATTAGCAGCTTAGAATAAGTTAAAGTAACAACTGAGATATAGATATTTAAAGTAGCACTTTTTAGAGTATTTTAAAGTAACACTTAAGATGGTATAGGGTAAAGTAACAACCAAGTTAGTATTGGTTAAAGTAACAAACAAGGTATTATTGGTTAAAGTAACAACGGAGATTGAATAAATGATTGTAACATCTGGGATAGAATAGTTTAAAGTAACAACTGCGATAGAGTTAACAACTGAGATTAAATAGGTTAAAGTAATAACTGCAATAGAGTGGCTTCAAGTAACAACTGTTTGACATAGAGAGTAGTATCTTATTGCTTTACTTTATGTAGTGTGATTTCTGCAGTATGTACCTGACACGGACACGGCAAAATATGCCAGGCAATAAGTCGTGTAATATATTGTTTGTGTCTTCGTTATTCGTATTCAATAATAACCACACTAGAGATGATTAACCCCACAAACACTAGGAACACAACCAGTTAATCTAAAAAATTAACACCACAAACACAAGGAACACAACGAGTTAATCTCAAAAACTCACCCAGCCAACACACGAAATGTGGTTCCTATCTCCCAGCTTGTGAGAACGAACGTTCTAGAATTTGCGCATCATTATTTATCCACAGTTTTTGCCCAAACATTAAAGACGTTTGTGTTACTCCACGCGTTCAGACCTCACACTTCTAGAATGAAAACTTATTACTTACAAACAAGAAACGGAAAGACGGTCGATAACGATTCAGCACATCTGCTGGGTTGTTATTTTTTCTCCAACGTGTTGTCGGGGGAAAACACTTTCTACACGGTGCGAGTGTTACAACTGAAGTAATGTTACTCCGGTGTCTCGCACACACGTACCCCACCCGTATTGGATTAACTTGGAGCAAGCACGCTCGGAACTCACACATACAAACAGCACAACGGCCGATTCTACGTGTTGTTACCGAAAACTCGGGTTTCTCGTATTCCCTCCCTTTAGATACCGCCAGAAGGGAAGGATAACCCGTGTGCAATTTCTGTTCAAACGGTATTTCCCGTTAGTGGTATAGGCCAGGAACAATTTCTGCGAGAGTTCAGTCTGGCACAGAGGTTCTTAAGTTCTCATTTTTTGTGTGTGTGGGTAGTGTTAACCTGAAAGGCGTACTCCAGGTGTGGCCATGGCTGTTAGCCACATGGTACTCACGCCAGGCTGTGGGACAGCTTTATTTAATTGAATTTACGTACTACTTTCCTGATTAGTAGGTCAATTTTAAAGGTTTAATCTAATCTACTGCGCTCAGAGTAAAGGTACTCTACGCAGAGAATTTTGGCTAAAGGTGTGGAATGATATACTTCACGTAGACTAGAGCATGACATTATGAGATTAGATGATCAGTTACCTTCCTCGCTGTGGTTCCTACGAAGAATAATTACCGACACTGGAGTCTAGAGGCTGGGTTGAACTCAGACTGAAAATCTCTCCTCAGCTGGTGAGGGGGAGGGCGGTGTTTGGGGTTATAAAAGCTGACCTGTCTTTACATCATCAGACTTATCTATAATAACAGACTCCGAAGTAATTATCTCCTATCTATAATAATAGACCCCGAAGTAGTTATCTCCTGTCGGTCTCTGATAGGGTCACCACATTTGTAGAGAAGGATTGGGAGGCCTGTCTTTCCCTTACTTAGCGAGACAACGAACGCTGGCGTCCAACACTCGTCCAGTTGAGCTCGTGATATTATCGGCAGCTTCCTATCGACTTCGCTAATGGGACAGGCTAGAATTATTTTTATATAACCAGACATCCTCTAAAAGTACTGGAGAGTTTTGGTCAGAGACCATAACTTTATGAAGGGAAAATCCCAACTGCACCTCCCCGTGGTAGAGGATGGAAACACACTACGGTGTGGCTAACACAGCTCTGGGGACCGAGTATCCACCGGAATAAGTGGACAACTCTGCAGCTGAGCAGAGCAGGGCACTCACTTGTCCTTACAGTCGGAAATGGCTGTCAAAGGCAGAGGTAAAAAGACCACCATGTGAATGTGGAAGGCAATGGGAAACCACCACATTATCTTCCCAAGACTTCATGGCAAAACATATTTCAAAGTTAGTGAAGGACGTTAATGGCTGTCTTAGGGCATCCTCGTCCGGTAGGGACAGTCACGAGCCACAGGTGACACCAGACCGTCATCCAGCTACTGATGGCAAAAACTTAACTAAAATAAATAAATTTAGAGTAGGAACATGGAATGTTAGGACATTAAATGAGCTAGGAAAGTTGACCAATGTTCTAAGAGAGATGGATAGCATGAAAATGAATATACTAGGCGTTAGTGAGATGAGATGGAAGGGATCGGGCAAAATTATAGCTGACAATCACACAATAATTTATTCTGGAGGGGATACACATGAAAAAGGTGTAGGAATAATATTAGACGAAAAAACAGCCAAGTCAATTAATGGATACTGGTGTATTTCAGATAGAGTTATTATGGTAAAAATCAAAGGCAAACCAATAGACATAAATATTATACAAGTATATGCACCAACAGCAAGCAGTAGTGATGAAGAAATACAACACTTTTATGACGAAATAGAAATGGCGATGGCTCAAATTGGATCACAAGAAATAAAGATAATACTTGGTGATTTTAATGCAAAAGTAGGAAAGGGAAAAATGGAGGATGTAGTGGGGAATTATGGTTTAGGTACAAGAAATGAAAGAGGGGAAAAGCTAATAGAATGGGCAAATATCAATGATATGATAATTGGAAACACATGGTTTAAACACCATAAAAGACGAATGTACACATGGATAAGCCCTGATAAGAAAATACGCAACCAAATTGACTTAATAAAAGATTTAGAAATGCTTTAATTAATGTAAAGACAATGCCTGGTGCTGACTGTAATAGTGACCACGTACCACTATGTGGACATATAAAAGTAAGATTAAAGAGAGGGAAAAAAATGGTTAAGAACATGAGACTTAATAAAGAGGTTCTGAAAATAGATAAAGAAATGCAAGAACAATACAGAGTGACTGTGAAAAATAGGTACAATGCAATAACTAAAATACAGAGTATAGATGAACAATGGGAAATGTTAAGGGACTCCATTCATCAAACTAGCAAAGAAGTATTACCGGAGAGAGGCAAAATAGCTAAGAAAAAATGGATGAATGAAGATATCTTAAAACTGATGGACAAAAGAAAACAGAGTAAAAATGACAAACAAGAATACGCTAAGATAAATAAAGAAATAAAAGATAAATGTGGGAAGGCTAAAGAAAGTTGGTTAAACGAGCAATGCAAAAAAATTGAATTAAATTCCATTAAAGATACAAAAAATATGCAAAGACAAATCAGTGAGCTTACAGGAAGAAAAATAAGAATAAATACAGGGTGTTTGAAATCAAAAACAGGAAAGATAATATTAGAGGAAGATGCTATAATGAAGAGGTGGAATGAGTATATAAGAGAATTATATGAAGGAGAAAGGGAAGAATTAACAGAAGATAGTAGCTTAGAAGGTCCACGTATTCTGAAAGAAGAAGTCGCTGACGCTATGAAACGTATGAAGAAAGGAAAAACAGCTGGGCCAGATGAAATCACAATAGAAGAATTAGAAGTATTGGGAGAATTTGGAGTAGATATATTAACCAAAATGTTGAATAATATTTACAGCAGTGGATATTTACCCAGTGATATGCTGAAATCTGTATTTATAGCTATACCAAAAAGACCAGGAGCAATTGATTGTGAAGATTTTCGTACAATTAACCTTATAAACCATATCACTAAGCTTCTACTCAGAATAATTCAATAATTCTATTCAGATAATTCAACAGACCTACAACAATTATTAGACGTTGTAGTAACAGAGAGTGCAAGGAAAGGACTCTCCTTGAATATCAAGAAAACAGTAACAATGATAATATCAAAGAAAATGGTGACACAATAATGTGACATAGAAATAGAAGGGAAAATCCTTAACCAAGTGGATAATTTTAGATACCTAGGGGTATTTATAACATCAGATGGAAGATGTACAACAGAGATTAGGAGCAGAATAGGGCAGGCAAAAGCCGCATTTCAGAAAATGAAGAGTATCTTATGCAATAAGTCACTATCACTTAATGTAAGAAAGAGAGTGCTGAAATGCTATGTAGAACCAGTTTTGCTGTATGGCAGTGAATCTTGGAATGTAAATGAACAAATTAAGAAGAAATTAGAAGCAACAGAGATGTGGTTCCTGAGACGAATGTTGCGAATTCCTTGGACTGCCAGAGTAACTAATGATGACTGCCTGAAACAGGCTAACGAAACTAGAACATTATATACAACAATAAGACAGAGACAAACAGCTTTCCTCGGTCATGTGATGAGAAGAGAGGCATTGGAGAACATCGTAACAACTGGAAAGATCGAGGGGAAGAGAGGCAGAGGTAGACCAAGAGAAGTGATGCTGGATGGATTGAGACGGTGGCATGGAGGAATATCAGCAGCAGAGTTGATCCAGAAAACCAAAGACCGAGATCTATGGAGAGCCATGAACGCCTACGCCAGCCGGCACGGCACTTGATGATGATGATGAGATACTTATTTATATAAACAGCCGACTCTTCGTGTCATCAGACATTTGTTTATAAAACCAGACCTTTGTTTACATAACCAGACCTCTCTTTATATTATAACACCGCTCTTTATATAACCATACACCTCCTTATATAGCGTAATCTCTCTTTATGTAGCAGAACCCTCATTACATAAACAAGCATCTTTATATATCGATATCTTTTATTTTTCTAGATCTCTGTTTATATAACCTAGCCTCTCTTTATAACATGGCATCTCTTCGTATAACCAGATCTCTGTTTATTTAATCTGACACCTCTTTATTGAACCTGAACTCTCATAATATCACGGCACACGGGTGTAACCCATAAGTGCTCCGTTCCACTCATATATCTGTTTATGTGCCCACACCTCTCTTTATTTCCCATCGTCTCTCTTTACATAACCTGGATTCTCTTTATGTAACCTGACCTCTATTTGTTTATACAGAGCGCTCGTTAACAATCAGGAGTTTCTTGATACAACCTAGCTTCTCTTTATATAACCAGATCTCGGTTTTCGTAACCAGACCTCTGTCTGTCTGTATATCCAGATCTGTCATTACTAAACCAGATCTCTCTTTATATGACTAGACCTCATTTTATATAATCATACCTCAGTTCATATAAGCCCTGGCCATGCGGGAGTGCGGGGGTGGGGGGATGAACAGGCTGACAGACTGGCTAGGAATGCACCTCTTGGTGGTAGATTATCTATGGACAAGAGAGAGGTGGTCGTGCGCCTGCGGGACCAGGTGGAGAAGGTGGAGGAACTGATTGATGAGAACCCGTATGTGGAAAGAATGAGATTGCGGGGTATTGGCAGGGGTTCTGGTAGAATCTCAAACCTGAGAGGGAAGACCAGGATAACTTTCAATCAGATAGTGGTGGAAACGATTAGCAGTGTGACTCTTTGCTGGCTGTTGAACGAGGGGACCGGGAGCGTATCGGAATGTCCTGATTGCAGTGATGTCAGTTCTTAACTCAACTCAACAGTTCATATAAACAGACCTCAGGCTTTGCTTTATTCACTATGACACCAAACTTCTACACATTGTGTTGGGAATGTTTAGTTTAGTCGACGGATCACGGCACACGGGTGTAACCCATAAGTGCTCCGTTCCACTCATTACTCAAGCCTGAGCCCGAAAATCTCAACTTACTGCACGAACTCCGTAGCACCGGCGAGGACCCTGAAATACTTTGGGTAGATTTTAAACTCGAAACTTTGCCCGGGCAGCGCCGTTAGGCTACTCCGTTTCGATTTCCACAGCTAAAAATCATCTGTCAATCCAATGAATGTTTGTAGTGTGCCACTACAAGTTTACCTTCTAAAGGTCTGGGATGTTAAAGGGTCATCACATTGTAATGCGTAGGCCTGAATGCACAGAGGCTGAGCTGGTCAGTCTTTCCCTCACTTAGCGAGACAACGAAATGCAGGGGTCGAGCACTCGTCCAACCTGGGGGGGGGGGGGGTGGTCTCGAGGTATGGTGTCCGCCTCGAGTGCTGGAGGTCCTGGGTTCAAGCCCCGGCCGGGATTTTTTAACGTGGACTTCTAGTAACAAAATTTCTCCTGGTCTCTGGGTAGTGAGATCGGATGCCCGTGTGTACTTTTGAGAACGTAAAATATCCCTTGGCAGCTGGAAATCGAAAAAGTGTAGCCTAACGGCGCTGCCCAGGCAAATTTTCGAGTTACAAACCTACCAAAAGTATTTCAGGATCCTCGCCGGTGCTGCGGAGTTCGTACACTAAGATGGGATTCTCCAGACTCAAGATTGAGTTAGGAGTAGAACGGAGCACTTATGTGTTACACCCGCGTGCCGTGGTGTTGATCGGTCGACTAAACTAAACTAATCTCGTCCAACCGCGCTCGTAACACTCCTATCAGCTCCCTATCAGCTTGGTTAACGCTCCCGCCAATGGTTGTTGTGTGTGAGTTGACGAAGGCTTTGGCCGCAACGTCCACTTTGTTACTTATGATCGTCTATTAGTAAAGCGTACCGTCTATTTGTCACTTTTTGGTGATTCGTCCACAAGGTGAGAACACAATAACAAAGATTCAGAAGCAGACCAAGACAATTGATGCTGACTGAACGGACACGGTGATATGGGAAAATATTACTATAACAGCAGTTATAGCAGTTTTATAGCAGTTAGTTAGTCGCATATTCTTTACAGGACATCTCAGTCAACCCCAGAATTGTTTGGCTGTTTGTGATCTCTTGGCAAGTTCACGTTCAGTAGATTATCATTGCTTTCTGAACCACCGGCACCCATGGCATGCTATAAAAACCCAACACAAGACGGTATGCTGCCAAATGGCCGGCAGATGTGCTTAGAACGTGGTATGCAAGATTACGAATTGCGTCTGTAATTGCTTCGCCACGGAACAGGTATTACTAGCAGAGCTGATCCATATTACCAAGGACCGATATGTGGAGAGAGACACGAACGACTACGCCAGTTGGCAGGGCACACGATGTTGACCAGCGAGACCTGCTCTAAACAACAAAACAACCAGAGCTCTCAAACATCAAGTCACAACAATCCGCAGAAGACACTAAAGAGATCGGTAATTGTTGAGGTTTACTCCGTTCCTTTTTGTTTACAAAATTTACGTTTTCACAACTTTGGCGGCTTTACATTATATTTCGATATACGATTTCCACCCAGCGCGCCCCTAGGGGCGTTGAATGGCTGGGTCAGGGCGCCGTGTGTGGGCGGTGATGCATTTTCGCAATTAGATGTAAACTGACAAACTGATCCGTGCTGATTTATGTCAGTGTCCTGGACATTTCCTGGAAAT
>OY992881.1:41852214-41932214 GCA_963921405.1 Cepaea hortensis
GCTTGCATTACAAGCTTTTCTTAACTTTTTGTTTAGTTTTGTTGTTGTGATAAACCACTGCATTCCAGTTGTTACTTTAACTGCTACTACGATCTGGTCCTAGTGTTGTAACGTGTTCAGATCCAAATTACTTTCAAGCTGTCCGGAATGTGACCAGAATTCTCTATTTATGGGATTTGGACCATACCACCTATCTACGAGATTTGGACCATATCACCTATATACATGATGTGGACCATATTCCCTATCTACATGATTTGGACCATATCACGCATCTATGAGATTTGGACCATATCACCTATCTACGAGATCTGGACCATATAGTCTATCTACATGATTTGGACTATATCACATATCTAGTGCCGACTGGTCTATAAATACTAGAGACAAGCACCATACACCAACAGCGAGCCGATGTGTGTAAAAGAGTCGTATACTTACTACTACATCTTCTTCCGAAGTCGGAGAGTATCTGCCTGTACGGCGAGGAACCACCAGTCTGCATACCAATAAGCCAGACATGGGACAACGGATACTCACGCAAACCCCAGTCCGGTATGACATCACACTGATGTTGGACAACAGGGTGTCTTCATCCGACATACAGGACTTCATGCTGGAGTTCACAGTCAGCGAACACAAGCAAGCAAGCAAGCACTACTGTATCTCAGAGACACATTGTATTAAAGGTAGAGGGAGAATCCTATACTTACTACTATAGGGTGTATTTTTTATGACTGCAGTTTTTGAAAATATCGCCGTTGCAAGTTTTATTTTTACCTACTGTGGAGTTCTTCTTCTTCTTCTTCTGCGATCATCCGGAGTTTTTTTTTTCGGATGTGATTGCGTTGTGCCTGTTTACAGCAGAGCTGCGTTCTTGCGCCGTTAGGCCGACACATCCGACTTCTGCGGGCATTTGTTGACCGGGTTAACCTTCCCGGGGGTTTCTTAGGACGTTTGGCTCTCACTGTTGTGGTGTTATCCCCCATCCCAGCTGGCCCATATAGAACAGCCAAAGACATCCTGGTCAGCCCTCAAGGGAAGGCAGGGGCAGACCATGGGCATTCCCCGCCATCCAAGGAGGCTTCCATACTTGCAGAGCCGATACATAGCGCTCTGGTACTGGGCTCACCCAAGGAATCGTCACGTCCTGCACATGGCTGCTTAGCCTCACTTCCGTATATTGGGCCTTCCGTTCACCATAGGCTGTTCTTCCGGAAACCAGAAGTATGCAGTCTGCAGATGACATCCACACAGTGAGCTTTCGATTCGGACTTTCCATGTAATGGATTTGCTATCCAAGCAATATTCCATTTCGTGCCACTAGGACACTTTTCCACCTTTTATGAAGCCCACACAATGGGCTTTTGATTCGGACTTTCCACGTAATGGATTTGCTATCCAAGCAATATTCCATTTCGTGCCATTAGGACACTTTTCCACCTTTTATGAAGCCCACAAAGCGAGCTTTCGATTTGGACTTTCCACATAATGGATTTGCTATCCAAGCAATATTCCATTTCATGCCTCAGGGTCTTCATGCACCTTTAAACGTCAACCTGTATGTAGTTAAAGTAAGATGCGGTCAACTTGAGCTTGTTGATATCTCCATAGAGCTTGTCCTCAAATGAAGCAGGTGTGGGCCAAAATATCTTTCTCTGTTCTGCATACGTTGGGCAATCCTGCAGCAAATGTTTTGCTGTCATTTTTCCAGTTCTACAATTACATTCATCGGTATCTCCTATCTTTAGTTTATTGAACAAGTGGTATTTCAGCCTGTTATGTCCTGTGCGGAGTCTGAAGATTGCTACTTGTTCTCTTCGGTCGAGTTTGTAATATGCATCATCCTTCTGATGGCCTGGATGCTCTGATTCCCATTTGGTTCTATAAGTGCTTTTTATCAACCTCTTTGCCTCATTATAGGTTATGTCTATGTCAGGCTGTGGTAGTCGTCCGCCCTCTTTTGCCAGTCTGTCAGCCTCTTCGTTTCCTGGTATACTGCAATGTGATGGGATCCACTGTATTACAACTTTTTTGGATTTCTGGCATAGCCCATGGAGTGTTGCTCTTAGGTCAGCTAGTTCTGTGCTGTTATTTCTCTTCAGTATTGAGACAGTTGACTTTGCATCTGTGAAGATAGCTATTTGCTTCTCTTTATTTTCCTCCATCAGGAGCATTTCTGCTGCAGTTTTCAGAGCCTCTACCTCCGCTTTGAAGTTACTTGAAAATTTTCCAGTTGCCATTGAATGTGTTTTTTTCACTCCATTTTTTAAATTTAGGAGAATTCCTGCTCCTCCATTCTCTATTGAATTTTTGGCTGATCCATCTGTATATGCATGGGTCCAATTCCTGCTTGGGTAATGTTCTTTTATGTAGTTTAGGGTTATTTCTCTTCTTTCGGTTTCATGCTGAGTGTTCTTTTTCTCAATACCAGGAATGTTTTCTATCATCTCAGGCAGTTTCTGCTGTCTCCAAGCTGGGACCTTGTGTGCATTGTAAATGGGCTTGACTGTTGATATGTTAAGTATAGGATCTGCCCTAATCCTTCGTTTTGCAGTTTCTACAAAGTTGCTACGCTTCAGTCTTCCCTTTCCAAAACCATTAAATCTGTTGTACATAGGGTGGTCTGTCAATCTTCTAAATTTTTCTGCTTGTTGCTGGGCTCTGCTATCTCTTCTATCCTGCATTGGTTGTAAACAAGTGATCTTTTCTAGTTCATTAATAGGCGTTGTCTTCAGGCTTCCAGTTATGATTCGCATTCCTTGGTTTTGGACTCTACTTATTTTGTTAAAGTTTGACTTAGCTGCTGTTGCCCAAGCTGCAATGCCATATTCCAGTACTGGCCTCACCCGTCCAGTATATAACTTCTTGAGAACTTTCTCATCTGCTCCCCATGTTGTACCAGCAAGCTTTTTCATGATTGCCATTCTTTGCCTTGCTCTTGTTCGATTTTTCTCAACCTGTGTCTTCCATGTCAGGCGACGATCAAAGGTGACTCCTAGATAGTTTGGATTTTCTTCATGGCGCAATATTTTTCCATTCAATACCAGCTTAGGTTGCTGAGTTTTATTTGAGAGGGAGAACACTGTGCATGTTGTTTTCTCCTCACTTATCTTCACTAGCCATGATTTTGACCAGTCCTCTAGCGCTAATAAGGCTTGCTGTATTCTGCTGTTAGCTGTACTAATATATTCTTCAGATGTCCATATGGCTAGGTCATCTGCAAAGGAGGATGTGTGTACTCTGGCTGGAAAATTTTCCGTGATGTCATTTATATATGCTAGGAATAATGTTGGTGAAAGAACTCCTCCTTGGGGGACACCTTGCTCCAACAGCATCATTTTGCTTGTTTGTCCTTGTACTTTTGTCCTGGCAGTTCTGTTCTCAAGGTAGTGGCTGATCCATTTATACATTTTTCCACAAACATGCATGTTTTGCAGTTTTACTTTCAGTCCTTCCTTCCATACTTTATCAAATGCTTTTTCTAAATCTATCCAGACTGCTAGTGTGTGCTTTTTCTCTTGGAAGGCATCCTCTATTTCCTGAGCTATATAGGTTATTTGATCTTCAGTGGATCTGTACTTTCTGAATCCTGCTTGGTGTGGTGTTAAGAGTTTGTTTTCTTCCAGATGCCATGTTAGCCTGCCATTGATAATGCGTTCCATTAATTTTCCGACACAACTAAGTAGACTGATAGGTCGATAGCCATTTGGTTCTTCCAGGTCTTTTCCTTTCTTTGGGACTGGTATTAGTATAGCTTCCTTCCATGCCTGTGGGACTATTCCTCTCTTCCAGCTGTTATTTAGGACTGCTAGTAGTTTCTTCTTTGCCTTGGTGCCTAGTCCTATTAGCATTTCATTTGTGATTCCATCCTTTCCTGGTGATTTCTTCTTTTTTAGGGTATTCATTGCCTGTTCCATTTCTTCCATTGTTAGATTTGCCATCATATATTCTGCTGCTGTCTCTGTATTTCTATGATGTATCTGTTTGTCTTTGATTGCTTTCTTCTGTTCGGTTGTAATATCAATGTGGTTTGCATTTGCATAGTGTTCCATTAGTGCATTTGCAGCCTTTTTTCCTGTAAGCAAGGCATTTCCTTGTTTAATTGTTATTTGTTTGTTTCTAGGTCCTTCATTGTTCATGGCTTTCACTAGTTTCCATAGTTTGTTTCCATCCCTGTCAAAATTCAGGTTTTCTGTTTTTTCCCTCCAACAATCTCTTGTTGTTTGATTTACTGTTCTTTTATATTTTGCTGAGATGGCTTTGAGAGAGATGTTCGCTTCAATTGTTTGTTCTCTCTCTGCTGTCTTCCTGGCATCTTCAACTTTGTCCTCCAAACTTTGTAGTTCTTCAGTCCAGTATGGTTTGTAATTTTTCCTCGCTCCTCTAGGAATGGACTCAGTGGCTGCCTGTATTATCGCTCTGTTTAGACTTTCCACCATTTGCTTTATGTTGCCATATCGTGTATTTATGTTTTCACAATATTTGTCTGTTAGTATGGCAAATCTGTCCCAATCTGCTCGTTTGTAATTCCAGCGGGGCAAGGGCTTTTGCTCCTGTGGAACATACTCCATATTCATTACAAGCTTGATTGGTCTGTGGTCACTACCTGCTAATTGGTCCAGCACATGGCGATCGATTTTGTGGAGGATGTCTCCTGTGCAGAAAGCTAAGTCTGGAGTAGAAGTGGTAAGCCATCTTCTAGAGTAGAAGCTCGGTGTGTCATCCGCTTTGTTGAGTAGATGGAGATTTGAGTCTATTTCCCAGTCCTCCAATTCATCTCCTCTTTTGTCAGTATCTGGGTATCCCCATCTTTCTGAACGGCTATTAAAGTCCCCGACAATAATGCAGTTTGTGTCAGTTATTTTCATGTTTGAGAGTGTAAGGTCCTTATCTGCTGGGCTATACAGATTGTAGATTCTTATTTTCACGTCCTTTATCATTATATCAACACCTATAATTTCCGTTTGGTTGTCAGAGATCACAGATACTTCGCTGCAAGGTATTGTATTTCGTGTAAGTATTAGAACTCCTCCTTTGTGTCCTTCGCGGTCAAAACGTGTGGCCTGATATCCTCTGACTGAGAATTTGTGATTGGCGTTGAGGTGTGTCTCTTGAATGCATGCCACATCTATTCTATCTTTATGAAGACGCTGTGTTAGGGAGTCTTTCTTCTTGTAAACTCCTTCGGCATTCCACTGTAGTATGTTGAGTGTACGGGGTATTTGGTCAATAGCTCTTAACCTACTCCTCTGTGCCTTGACTCCACAGCACAGGGGAAGGTGACTACCAGTAGTCATGGGTGGACCCCCTCGAGGCAGGGGGCCCGGCACTATCGCCGCCTGATGGGACTTCACGGGATTAGCACCATATCGATTAATTTTGATTTGTGACATCATGAATTAAGTTACGTTGCACTGCTTTGTCAAGCCTGTGGCTCAGTACATCCGATTTTGACAAGCACTTTTCGGGATGCTTTCCCTAGCCTTTGACTGTCCCCAGTCTACCTACAAGGCAGCAGGTTTGTGTGTCTCTTGATCTGGTCCCTCTCCCTTGACCTGTCCGACATGGGTGGCCCTACCAGTAGCTGTGCTACCGTCGGCATAGCTCTTGGGATCATTGGGACGCACAAGCCCCTCTACCTCGTCACGGTGGACACACAGCAGAGGGGCTGTGGAGTTCATGCAACACAATGCAACGTAATAGGTAAATACAAAACTTGGAACTTCTTCTGCGTTCATCCGGAATGTTTTTTCGGACGTGATGACGGTGTGCTTGTTTACAGCAGAGCTGCGATACTTGTGCCGTTAGGCCGACATATCCGATTTCTGCGGGAATTTGTAGACCGGGTTAACCTTCCCGAGTGTTTCGAAGGATATATTGTCACTTACTATGACGTAATTGCGTTGTGCTTGTTTACAGCAAAACTTGGAAAGGCAATATTTAAAAACAACTGCACAGTCATTAAAAATACACCCTGTATATCTCAAAGACACATTGTATTAAAGGTAAAGGGAGACCCATGGCACATACTGCCCTTGGGGTGTAAATTGGTAGGCTTATTCACATCTAGGCCACGGTAAAATGAGGTGGGAATGGCCAGTTCCTTTTTACGCCACCATTCATGTCCAGAGTTTACGTCCACGAAGGGATGAGCACTCTGGTTTTGAGTGGTGTGTGTTCGGAGTGATGCCCTTGGCATCTATCTCAACAAATTGCCAACTCCGCGAATTAAAGCCAAAAAGAACACTTCACGAGATTTATTTTTAGCTGAAGTCTTAAAATACAGGCAGTCTGCCTAGCCAAAGCGAATAATGCGCTAGTGCTTGAACTTCCGGTGAACTGATGGCGAGGTAGGTGGTTCAGAGCAGGGGTAACGATAACTTCTCTTTCAGAGAGCAATGGTAAAGTACTAAATGTCAGCCTTGAAAATCACATTGGAGTTAGGGTTGACCGCGTCGTCCTGTTTTTATTAAGATACCAGCATAGTGAGTGGCACCTTGCAGTCTTGACAGACCGAAGTATGTGAGTTGGAATTTGGCCACAATTCCATCACAATGCCTGGGCAGAGGTCAGCGTGGCCGAATAGACAAGAGCGCTCGTTCTTACATATCCAGTGGACTAAAATGGTAACTTCTCGTTCTTGACTTGGGGAGGTCGGAGTGTGTACGCCTAATGGCAAGGGACACTAGTAATAGGGAAGACTAATCCACGCGCAAAAATAAGTCCATTGCACTAGAATTGGTAGCACAAATATGGGCTATGCTGGAGTTCAATGAGATGAACTGGAAAAAATAACCTCACACACACACACATACACACACACATGCATACCTACCTACCTACCTACCTACACACACATACACACACATACACACACATACATACATACCTACCCAAAAACACACATACACACACATACACATACATACATACATACATACATACATACATACATACATACATACATACATACATACATACATACATACATACATACATACATACACACACACCCACACACACACAGGTCCTACTACCGACTCTACCCTAATTCGCCTTTCCCTGGCAGCGTTTTTTTGTTTTTCCTCATCGCTGGCAATCTTTCATCTTCTCAAACACGTCTCTAGGCCCGTCAAAATAACGTAGTTGGCAAATTATTTACCGCCTCTCCCTCTCCTCCCTGCTCCTTCCTGCTAGCTCCCAGCTCCCGGAGCCGGGGGTGAGGAAGAATCACTGGAAGAATAGCAGGGCTGTTACAATGGTTCTCACACCATGCAGCGGGTGTGAGGGATAAAAAAAAAAAGGATTCTACAATTCAAGATGATAGACTTCATTACTCCAAGTGTTGTCCCATATGAATCTGTTTCTTTCCGCAGCGTGGCCTGCCGAAAGCGTCGCAAAGAGCACGAACTCCACAGCTTCAGCGACGACCCCCTGGAGTCTCCGAGGAAATTGCATTCGTGAACCGAATGTCTTATCCCGGAATCGAACTCCATCCTTCAAAGCGACGTAACCACTTCGACACGGAGACTCCCTGGTATGGCTGACACTTTGGCCATCCGTTCCCCCTGGCTCTCCTGTCTGCAAATTATGATGGTGTCATCGCATCACAAACCCATGGCTGGAAACTACTTCTGGGCGAATAAAATGCCATGGGCTCTATCTGGGATATGAGATGTATCATGTATATGGTGCTAGTCCCACATTTATATAGCCCATTCGGTTCCCGATGACTGTTGTGATCAATATAAAGCCGGCAACTTTTACCTCCCGAAATATTTTCTGGCAAACTCGTTACACTCGATCCACCCCAGAGCGTGTGTTAATTTAAAGAAAATACCCGCTTCCTATTGAATTCGAATGTGAAGTTTGGACAATGAGCAAACAAGCTGAAAAACATCTGATGGCTGCGGAAATGTGGTTTCTGAGGAGAATACAAAGAATGCCATGGACAGACATAAAAACCAATGACCAAGTCTTACAAGAAACAAATGAAAACCGGAAACTGATTAGAGTAATTTAACGTAGACAGTCAACATTTTTTGGTCTTGATATGAGAAGAAATAAATGGCAGTTCTGACTAGAGTCTGCGTATTGGACCCGTATGGAGGCCATGAGTCACAGGTAATTGATTATTGATTGGTTGGATGTCAGCGTGGCGGAATGCGTAAGACCGCTCGATCTTAAACTTCCGGTGTTTTGATGCCGACATAGCGGGTTCAATCCCTACAACGATCAGTTGGAATAAAATGTTGACTTCTCGTCCTTGACTTTGGGACATAAATTACAAGCACCTCAGAAGTCGGAGTGAGTTCGAATGATGGCAAGGGGCACTGGTAATAGGGAAAGCTGGTCAACACTCAAAAGTCAGTCCATTGTGGATTATGCTCGTGTTCAAAGTGGGGAAAAATTGATTGTTTAACTAATTAGCTGATGATTTTATTGATTAATTGATTGAGTTTTGGATTGCCTCGAATCAACGTTGCAAATCGTAAGGTAGACAATCGGTTAGTAACCCTTTAGTCAGAATATGAATAGGTGGTTCTATTACAGATCCTGGCTGCATGACGTGAGAAACAAATGTACATATAGTCGTAGGCACTGACAGAAGACACAAGAAATTAGTATAAATGAGAGGAACTTAAGATAGCAGACAAATTTGAAAGCTATCACCAACCTCGGGGTTCGAACTCCTCGTGTCTTAATGACGACCGCGCCGTACAGAGTAGTTACTACACCACCTGCAAGACATCGTGATCAGTGTGACGTCATCAGTAACCCCAATGAATTATGTCGCGTGTCACGTTGAGGCAGGTTTCGCAGTAGATCTCGCTGACGTAAAAGGTTGATTAAGTGATTGAGGGACTAACCGACTTATAGTTACGACTGATTAAGTGATTGATTACCAGTTTCGTTTTCCCGGATTCTTTCGTCACCACGATTATTGCAATCACATGAATAAAAGACGTGTTCTGGCAGACGGCGGGCATTCATCTCCTCTAGTGGGATCCTGACCACATCACCATCGATTCCAAGAACACTTGGGCAAAATATCATACACCTAGTATCCCATAATTTCCAAATTACAGCTGCCTCTCCGGCAAATTTCTGAGGTGGACCGGCTACCACGATCAAACAGCCATGGCTTGGCAAGTGTGTCAAGCCGAGTCTGCCTTCCAAGAAGACATAGGCAAACTGGTACTCTACATTTGGTTTTTTTCTGGATTGGTGCTCTGGCTGAAGATCATAAACTGATTAGAGACATTAGACGTAGACAGTAAAAAATTGTTGGGCATGTTATGAGAAGAAATGAATTGGAGAACTTGGTGACAACTGGCAAGATCGAAGGGAACAGACCAAGGGGAAGACCGAGAAGTAAATACCTGGATGGATTGGCCACTTGGCATGGTCGAGAGAGGAACACGGAGCTGATCCACGACTCTGGTGATCGAGTGAGATGGCAGAACATGACCGCCCACGCTTATCGTCATGGCACATGATGGATGGCTCTTGCTGAACACACTGTTCATTGTCTACGACGGCGTAGACGTACTTAAACACAACTCCGACCCCCAGAGGAAAATTAACGGAGTTACCATGTGAGTATCTGATCATGTCCAGTCTTAGTCTGATATGACAGAGTGATCGTATGCTAATAGAGGGTACCTCTGACTTTCTATTAGTGCTGAATGATGAGTGGCTAATACAAAACCCGACACCCCATATTGTGCTAACGGCTTCGGGTGGAGGAGCGCAATTGGGAGGGTACAAGCCTTATCCTTGTGCGAGAAAATGCAGCTTAAAGACTAAATGTCATGGCAGGGCAGACCAGGCTGTAAACCTTGGTCGGCGACTGGTCTAGGATGGAAGCTCAGACAGGCGGATAGTTAGAGTATTGCTTTGCTTATCCGGCAGCTTCTGCAGCATGTCTTGTTCAAGACTTATGTGTATTACCTTTCCTCTGGAGTAAACTTGGTAGGCCGAGAGAGGGATCATGTTGTGTGGACAACACATGATCTCTAAATTCATCCCAGGCTTTGTGCTATAGAGAGGTATAACTCCATTTTATTTTACAAACTATCTTCTATCAAGAAGGTGCCAATCAACTGGTACGTATTGAGGATCTGAAATTCTCTTTGTGGGGAAAATCGTCAAAGGGCCAATAAGTCCATAGACCAAATACTGGTCTCTATAAACATGGTCCTTGATGAACGGAGCGGTCAAAATAAGGGCTAAGAGCTTTGCTACCATGTGCAGAACCTGAAGATTCCTTAGATGAGTCTAGAAACAGAGCAGCATGTGTGATTTCTGCGTTAAATGGAATTATCCTTGGATGGCATGTGTAATGAATATGTGTTGCTACTGGAATTCACTTAAGGACCTAACGTAATGCATGTGGCAGCTCTGGGTGTGCTTTAGATTGTGCATTCCATATGGGTGCAAATTTGACAGCTTTGTTTGAAACACTGAAAACCCAAAAACCTGCCATTTAAAAAAAACAAACAAATATATCACATGACAAATACCAACATAATAAGGAGGAGAAGGAATAGAAGGAGGAGGAGGGGGTGAAGAAGAAGAAGAAGAAGAAGAAGAAGAAGAAGAAGAAGAAGAAGAAGAAGAAGAAGAAGAAGAAGAAGAAGAAGAAGAAGAAGAAGAAGAAGAAGAAGAAGAAGAATTAGTAGTAGTATTAGTAGTATTAGTAGTAGTAGTAGTAGTAGTAGTAGTAGTAGTAGTAGTAGTAGTAGTAGTAGTAGTAGTAGTAGTAGTAGTAGTAGTAGTAGTAGTAGTAGTAGTAGTAGTAGTAGTAGTAGTAGTAGTAGTAAAAGCAGCAGCAACAGCATTAGTAGATATGACAACTCCAAAGAAACTGTTGCTTGTTTAGCTTTTGTTTTAATGTATGCTTGTATTTCTATGTCTGTTTCTCAGCAACAGACAACTAAATGCGCCATGAACACATCTCTACGTCGCCTAGTACAGTTTGAGAATCACTGGCGTAGAGCTGGACGAAATACCCGGCGCTAAAAGAAACGGAACTATTTAGGTCGCGTAGGTAAAATCTGTTAGGGTGGTGAAAGACAAGGCAGTGTGTCTTGTTCACATCCTGATAAAGACGTTGTTCTTTCCCTGAAGGACAAACCCATAGCTATTCCGACTGGGGTTTTAACTGTTGATTTCTCTGCCAGTTGTTACACTTGCTCACTGAGCTAGTTATTATCATTTTAACTCGTCTGAAGTAGGAAACTATTGTTGTGGACTCTGTCTAGGAGTTTCACTATCAAAACCCCTTCTATAACAACCAGCTTATCATGGGTTTACGAATCAATTAGTTAGTTGGTTAGTTAGTTAGTTAGTTAGTCGCGGTTCCAACTTCATGGCAACGGGTTGTCCCCATTATGCTCCGTTCCTGTGCCAGTGACTATCACACAAAATGCTCCCAACTGCCCTATGTGAACAACGGAATAGACAGGAGTATCGGCAAGCCAACTGCCGGCACAGATACACTGTGCATAATGCCGCCGCCAGAATGCCAACACAAAAGTCCTCCACGAAAAATACAGTTCATCGTCGATGGATTCGGCAGTCATCAGAAAGACTGCATTGACCTAGCTTTTATTCCATATGGCTTGGTCTCTTTCCGCAGGGTGACCCACCGAAAGCGCCGAAGAAAGCACGAACTCCGTAGCTCCAGTGACGACTTCCAGGCGTCTCCTGAAAAATGCACTCGTGAACCGAAAAGGCAAACCAGTCAATCCAGCAACAGTCGGCCGCCAACGTTCCGAACATGCAGTTCACGCTACGAACGACCGCGGACAGATGTAAAAGCATTCCACGCGAAATTCACAGCTCACAGTGTCGCGCCACGCACTCACTCAGTAGCAGGGCGACGGAACCATTACAAATTAATTGATTTATGTAAGCATTATATACTTATTTGAACATATTTTATTCCCGACAGTTGTTACATTAACCCCCGATGTTACTTTAACTTCTTCTTCTCCATTATATTACTATTTCATCTTGTTCATGTACAGACATATATTATTTTTGAATAGCAACTACTCAGTTTATAAAGAGTTTAATAAATCATTGTTTAGTGCAGGCGCAGTTAAACAACCACCACAACGCAACGATGGACAAAGAGCAACCTCTATAGCAAAGATGGACAAACAGAGCATTGACAGCAACGATGGACAAACAGAGCATTGACAGCAAGGATGGACAAACAGAACAGTGACAGCAACGATGGACAAACAGAGCATTGACAGCAAGGATGGACAAACAGCATCGACAGCAACGATGGACAAAGAGAGCATTGACAGCAAGGATGGACAAACAGCATCGTCAGCAACGATGGACAAACAGAGCATTGACAGCAACGATAAACAAACAGAGCATTGACAACAACGATGGACAAACAGAGCATTGACAGCAGGATGGACAAACAGAGCATCGACAGCAGTTATGGACAAACAACAGCCTCGGCAGCAATCGTAGACAAACAATAATATCGTTAGCAAATACATGAAATATGAGACTTGAAATCAAGTACAATCTTTATAGAGATTGCTGTGCAGAACTTTGCTTCCCTTCTCCAAGCTCAGAAACCAGTGGGGAATGCAGGACCGCCTCCTGAAACTTCACATCTGAAGTGGAACAGCGATCTGCGGATCGCCTCTGCAACAACCATAAATTATTAATAATTTCTACGGCAACCGGGGACAAACAACCTCTTCAGCAACCATGGAAAACAACAGCCACTACAGCAACAATAAACAAACAACAGCCTCAGCAGCAATGGTGAGCAAACAACAGCCTCAACAGCAATGTCAAAGAGTAACAACGCTAGCAAATATATGAAGTGCGATATTTGAAATAAAGAATTAGCAATGGCAGAATGGATAAGAACGCGTGTTCTCAAACATTCGGTGTGCTGATGCAGAGGTAAGGGGTTCAGCCCCTACACTGGACAGCTGGACTAAAATGTTGACCTATTGTCCTTGACTTGGGGACGTAAATTTCACGTACCTCTGAATTAGAGTGGGTTCGCTTGGTGGCGAAGGACACCGTTAATAAGGAAAGCTAATCTACACATAAAATTCAGTCCAGCACTACTAGAAATAGTGGTATGGACTACGCCTGAGTTCAGAGCGAGCGAGCGAATAAAAAAATAAGAATTAGCATCATTGCACACCGGACATTCTCTCAAGTGGTGTATCTCCTTCTTTAATATAGAACGGTGTACCCATGCTGATGGCATCAGCAGCATCAGCAGCAGCAGCAGCAGCAGCAGCAGCAGCATTGAACAGTGTCCTCTACAGGTTGAGTGTCGCCCACAACCTCCGCCCACATCATTTGCAGCAGCGGACAGTCAACAACGCAAACAAAACAACAAAGGTCACCACGAGCGTTGATTGATAGACCTCAAATCACATACAAAACACATAGTTAACACACAGAAGTCTGCCCAGTTCGAGACGAGCACTAGGACATCCTTTATCGGCCCCTGATTCGGCTGTTTTATCGTTTCCTGTATCGTGTTTCCCTTCACACCTCATGCAGATTACGGCGTGAGTAAATATGAATGGCGTTAAAGTGCCAGAGAAGACTTATGGTCTATATTCAGGGACATCGAGAAACCAAATATGACAAGCGAGAAAATAAGAATGAAATAGGTAATTACCATGACAGACTTATAGACCACCAGAGAAATGTACAAATCCATGGCTTATACGACGGGTATAAGACGGTTTGCAATGAAACAATAAGTAACAAATAAGCTAACAGTTGGAAAGTAGATTATTGAAACATGCAAACTATATAGTTAAATTGTAATTTTAAGGATGAAGCGACTAAAGCCTTCGTAAGTTAAGAAAGGAACTTGATTACATTTTTGAGTGTGTATTATATAATCAGGCTTGGCCATGGAAATCCCATAAGGATAAAAAGGGGGATTTTCTGAATAGTGTAGGTATAGGATGGGACGGGATGGGACAGGCATAAATTACTATTGGATGGGACAGAAAAACATGTCCCATGGACAAGCCTGCCAGGCTTGGCCATGGGAATGTTATTCCCATGGGAATCCCATGGGACGGGATGGGATGGGACATGCATAAATTACCACGCAATGTAAATTATGTCCCATGGACAACCCTGTATGTAATAGTTAACAACAATGGAAGGAGACCCAAAGTATACAGGCGATTCAGTTCTATCCTTTCAAACGATATGAATATTGTGGTACACAGATGAAGTGTATTAGTATTTACATCAACAAGCACATGTATAACAGTTAGAGCTCAAACTTCAGCGCTGGCTTACAGCCTCAATACAAGGAGGATCGTGCAGTACTTGCGCTGCAAACATTGCATATTCCTAACCATGTCAGCATCCATCTCACATCTGTGCCTTATATTCACTACGTCAGCTAACTTACGGAGTTCGTTGCATGCAATTTGATTTTTTTCCCCCTGGGATTCAATCGTCTCGAGGGCCTCAAATAAGTGATTTTTTTTTTTTTTGATTTTTTATTTTGAAATATAGATATATTAGCGTCTTTATGTTTTTGTGTGCTGAGGAAAGCTTTCTAACCACAACGTCAATTTTGTAACTTGTGATTACGTCATTCCAAAGCTGCCCGGTGCCATGCTTCATTTGTATTAACTTACTCTTCACACAGGAATTATGGTCCTGTGGCAAAGGAGTAGGTCAAGGACCGTTTTTTCACGCCTCTAAACCAGCAAAAACGCGGGAAGGTTAACCCGGTCAACAAAAAACCGCAGAAGTCGGATGTGTCGGTCTAACGGCGCAAAACAGGCACAACGCAATCGCGTCCGAAAACTCTCCGGATGAACGCAGAAGAAGAATCCAACAATCAGCAGACACGAGCAATGGATCGGATTGACATGCTGAATGCAGTCAGAGATGCCTTGCGATTAAACGAATAAAGAGGCGACTGTAAATCTGCAACCTTAACCAGGCGGAGAAAAAAATATATCAAGTCAAAAGGAATGAAGAGCGCTATGCAGATGGTCAAATAAGTATACTCAACAGAGCTCGTGTCGTCGACCGCTACACGCTGAGGGAAACATTGAGGAGGGGATCCGACCACTGAATAGCAGAGTAGCTTGATATGCAGTGAGTATAATCTGACAGCCGGGCTCCCTGGCCTAGGTGTTAACGCCTTTCTCCATAATCCCGTATATTCTCATGAGTAACGTAACCTGCGCGAGAATCGGTAGCGGTTCTCGCCGCGTTGGTAACTTACGGGGTATGTGAGCCGGTCGCTCAGAAAGCAATGGCAAACTACTGAGCATAATCTTGCCTAGTACATCAACAGCAGCTGATAAATGATGATGTTGACTGCAACGTCCTGTAAGGGGTATGCAAAAAAAAAAAAAAAATAATCTGACAACTAATTAACTAATTAATTAACTGACTGACTAAACTAAACTAATTAAACTAACAAAAACACACTGACTGACTGACTGACTCACTCCCACACTAACGAACTAAGAAACAAATCAACTAACCAACTAACTTTATTTTCAATGGGTCACAAATGTGGCACGCAATCCCGTTTCACATGACTAGCTAGCTAGCTAGCTAGCAGGCGAACAAATCATTAGCCGTAATCCCGCAAAGTCGTATAGAAGTGTAATCAAATAAATGCAAACTTTCGTTACTGAAATGCAGTTGTCGTTCTTTTATGTGTTGTCTTTCTTGTTCGATGAAAACTTTTGTCGAAACGTTTGCCTGTACCCGTGCGTTTTTCCTTTCGTCTTTTTGTATACTATGGAATTTTACAATAACAATAACAACAACAGAAGCAACAACAACAACGACAATAATAACAACAAGAACGTTGAACGTGCCTATGGGAAGAATTCTAACCATCAGCCTCAAATTCCTGGGAACCTCAACCACACAATAAATCTACCTCTCACCACACAACTCTTCTCCACACACAGCTCCTCACCTCGCCACCTCACACCGACCTAACACACATATCTAGTTTACACGGGCGTTTATGTTTTTCTCGACTGTTCCGTGACTGCAGAAGCACATACATTTCCCACGCTGACTGCAGATCAGACACACGATAATCTACACAATGATTGAGAGCACAGGCTTGGACCACGAGTCAGACTGACGTCTTCTTTTTTTGGCCTTCTCGTGCTGCCTCTTCGTTCCGTGGGAGGGCTGGAGGTTGCGTCCTGGTGGCTTATTGCTCACTGTTTCTTATCACTGACATACTCCCCGTGTTGGTGGGTTCTCACTCATACTCTTTCTTATTACTGACATACACCCCGTGTTGGTGGTTTATTTCTCACTCTTTCTTATTACTTACTCCCCGTGTACTCCCTGTGTTGGTGGTTTCTTATTTCTGACATACTCTCTGTGTTGGTGGTTTCTTATTTCTGACATACTCTCTGTGTTGGTGGTTTCTTATTTCTGACATACTCTCTGTGTTGGTGGTTTCTTATCTTATATATAAAAGGCGATCTTCGTCCGTATTTATGTATGTATGTATGTATGTATGTATGTATGTATGTATGTATGTATGTATGTATGTATGTATGTATGTATGTCCTTTATTTGTTCGCGAACGGCCCATCCGATTGAGATGAAATTTTCTACACGCCTTCCTTTCAATCCAGCGCTGCCAACTGTGATATTTTGTTAGTGTGAAATCGCCTGCTTACTCAGTATTATTTCATTTTTCATTTTTCATCATAATTTCATATATCTCAGGGGACCTAACTCTGTAAAAGTTATTTCAAGGGGCATAACTTTTCTGTATAACTTATAGTCATATTTTGGCATCGTTTTCAAAGATTTATAAACTCTTTGTCCATAGTTATGTACCGGCATATGAGTTATAATAAATAATGATACAATCTGTAAGGCATTTTCAAAGTTTTCATAAAAATAATGCACAATGCATAACATTGTAACTCATCTTTTTTTGCTTAAGAAGTTACTGTAGTCATGCAGGTGATTAGAAAGTTTTCATTAAAAATAATGGATGGTGTGTGGAAGGACATTCTTTTAAGTTACTTTTTTTGTTGTATGAATTTAATGAGAACTTATATGACTACTTATATGAATTAAATGAGATGCTCCCCACCAGGGACTGGGCGAAGCCGGACAGGGTCAGGCAGACAGATAGACAGACAGACAGACAGATAGACAGTCGGGAACAGGAACTTATATGACTACTTATATAAATTAAATGAGATGCTTCACACCAGGAGCTGGGCGATGCCGGGCCGGGTCAGACAGACAGACAGACAGACAGACAGACAGACAGACAGACAGACAGATAGTCGGTAACGGGAACTTATATGACTACTTATATGAATTAAATGAGATGCTCCCCAAAAGGGACTGGGCGAAGCCGGGCAGGGTCAGGCAGACAGATAGACAGACAGATAGACAGACAGATAGACAGTCGGGAACGGGAACTTATATGACTACTTATATGAATTAAATGAGATGCTCCACACCAGGAGCTGGGCAATGCCGGGCCGGGTCAGACAGACAGACAGACAGACAGACAGACAGACAGACAGACAGACAGACATACATACATACAGACAGACAGACAGTCGGTAACGGGAACGAGAACTTATATGACTACTTATATGAATTAAATGAGATGCTCCCCACCAGGGTCTGGGCGAAGCCGGGCAGGGTCAGCTAGTTTATGATATATTCCCTGTGTTGGTGGTTTCTTATTTCTGACATATTCCCTGTGTTGGTGGTTTCTTATTTCTGACATATTCCCTGTGTTGGTGGTTTCTTATTTATGACATTCTCGCTGTGTTGGTCCTCAGTTTAGAATTGTGTCGGTTGATAAATAATTAATGAGCGAACGTTTATAGTATGACGTCCTGTTTGTGTGTGTATGTATGTGTGTGTATTTGCGTGCATATTTGTGTGTAGGTCCGTATCTCTCTTGTCTGTTTGTATTTAGATAAATAATGTCTTTCTCTGTCTATGTGTATGTGTGTATGTGCGTCTGTGTGACCCTGGTATCGGCTGTCCTTATGCCAAACTGTCTGCAGGAAACAGCTATGACCGAAGTTTTACTGTATAGAATATATAGAATAAACTATTTCACTGTAGAAGTGTCCGGATGAACAGGATGTACCACATTATGTATGCATTCAGCAGATAAAGTGTTATACTGAGGATATATACGGCCAGTTTGCACACCGAATACACGTGCAGTAATTAGAGCGAGCACGCCTGACGTCTTGTGCTGAACACAAATCAAGGCCATCTCCTATCTTCCCATCATGCTCTTGGAAATTTACGTCGCTTCCGCTACAAGCAGGGGCGATAACTAATCGGTCAGACTTACGCATGCCCCGTAACAAACCCAAGAAACTGATGGAGATTGGGGTCAGAGGTCGTGCACGTGCTGTATGTGTGTCCGTAAATTTGTCGAGAACGTTGACAATTGTGGATATTTGTGGAGAGTTCTTGTCGAGAGTGAGCACATCTTTACACTCACCATGGTAGGCCTAGTTGGAAATTGTGTCTCGTTTTAAGGCCGGTGTGGTGGAAAGCGGATGTTGTATACAAGTACGCCCTCTTCGATGTTTATAAGTTAAGTAAAGGGCCTTTTTACGTGCCATGAGGAGCTTTGTTAGTTGCACGTACTTTTGTTGTTGCTGCTGTTTGTGATTTACAAGGCAAGTTTATATTCAGTAGTTTGCCTTTGTTTTCTGGGCGACCGACGCTCGTACCATTGTATGAAAACCAGCACAGGGTGCTCTGCTTCCAAATCGCATGGAATTGTTTCGACTGCAGTATGCGGGATTGCGAATCGCATTCGTAACTCCTACGCCACAGCGCCGGTGTCAGCATATCATCAATACTCCTTGAGGAGTACAAAGGGGTGGGGGGGGGGTATAATTACCCATACCTTTATATAGTCAGTCAACACTCAATGGATGATATGATCCATATCACATCTGCGGCTTTTACTTCCCTGAACATTTCCTCTTACACATTTAAGCAGGAAACCTAGGAACTCGAGTTTTAAAAAATAAAACAAAACACTCCACGCATTATATATTTATCATCTTTTATAATTTTATTCGCAACTGAATTGTTTGTGGGTGCATGTAAATTCATTTAGCACGTAACAAGGGAGTCATGGTAAGCACTTGCTTACCTAAACGGTGGTCTGGGATCAAACCTCTGTACTGGTAGGGTTTCGTTTACGATCAGTGTGGCTAGTAAGAATACCTTGGGCAGATAAAATCAATAATCTATAGGATTCGAAATATGCCAAGATTCAAAGACAACTTATCGCAAACATCAGAAAATGGCCGTCAAAATAGCATTTCTGGTCAAATTTGAGAAGAAGTATTGTAATGGCTGGGACAATGTGTGCACAGTGGGATAGAGGATAACATCATCATCATCATCATCATCATCATCATCAAGTAGCTGAAGGACAGCGTGGCTAATTGGATAAGAGCATTCGCTTTTAAACTTGTGTTGTGCGTCAGTTGTACTAAAATGTTTGACTTCTCGTCCTTGACTTGGGGACGTGAATTACAAGTACCTCTGAAGTCGGAGTGGGTTTGCCTAATTGCGAGGGACAATAGTAATAAGGAAAACTAACCTATACACAAAAATCAGCCCAGCTTGGGCTACGCTCGAGTTATGTCTCTCTATCATAATCCAAATGCTCTGCCTGTATTGCTGTTATGTGCATGTTACCATACACTCATTGACTGCTACAGTTTTCTGAGTCTCTGCAAAGATGGTAATCCGTCCTTGTTTTTCTTTTTATCAGAGACCATACTGGCTGGCGACCTGAACCGTTGTCTCTATAAAGTGACCCTCTGGCTTCCATCACGAACTTGAAACCGTTACCATCAGTTAGATCCTAAGAAATGGAGGAATATGATCGCCCACGTCAGTTGGCAAATCACCTGTGATGACTATAATGAAGATGATGATAAAGAAGATGATGATAATGATAATGCATCTGGGGTAGAATCAGCTTCGTAAATTAGGTAATGAATAATTTTTAGAATGTTCAGGAAATCGCATGTAAAACGGGATTTCCGGTTAACAAGATGGCGATTTTAGCATCCGATTCTCTCTCATGCGATGTTTCCCTGACACTTGCTGACGTTTACAGTTAAATAAGTGTCCAGTGTGACATTGACTCCTGGAGTAGGTCAGGTTTATAAAATATAGTCTAGCATAATATGCCCTATACGCCTTAAACGTGTGCAAATCTGTTGGTATTAACAGTTCCGACCACTGCCTCATAGGGAAATCTTTTTTTTTTTTTTAATTCGCATATCCTTTACATGACATCGCTGTCAACAGCAGCATCTTTCAGCTGTCTGTTGATTTCTTGGCAAGATTACGCTCAGTAGTTTGCCATTGCTTTCTGAGCGGCCGGCTCAGTGTCCCGCAAGTCACCAGCGGGGGACGAACCGCTCCCAGCTCGCTCCCGCTACGAGACTCTGCGTGACAAACGGGATTACGGAGAAAGTGTTGTAACCCCTCAGCCAGAGAGACCGGCTTATAGGGAAATCTAGAGAAGTTTAATGAACGGGTGGAGAAACAGACTCCAAGAAATGCTAGCTGAAGTCGGAAATCCGGGTGGATATGTGTATAACGCACGGTGTAACATCACACCAACACAACATGTACATTAATGTGCAGACAGTTCTAAGATTAGACAATCGATTAGTAGAGCTCCTTAATATTTGACAAAGCAACATATGCTCGCGCACACACATACACACACACACACACACGCACACACACACATTTAAACAGACACGCACATATACTCACATACAAGCGCGGGCCTACACGCATACACCCTTCACACACACGCACAGGCGCGCGTACACACCTTCCTACCCACACACACCCACACACATTCGCACACACAAGCGCATATATATGAGCACACACCAATACTCACACACATAAGCGCAAACATGCGAGAATACACCCCTCACATACATAGAAACACACATACACACAAACACACACACACACACAAACACACACACACACAAACATTGAAACCCACACGCATAGATACTCTCTCACACACTCACTCACACACACACCACACACCAGGCGCAGACCAACCAGTATGTACCCCTCACACACACAGAACAGAAATGCCACTTACCGTCAGCTTTGCTAACATAACCACTCGACGGGAAGCTCGGCAGACGATGGAAGTTCCCTGAAACAGATATAAGGCGATCACGTGATTATACATCATTACAGTATTAGGTCTCGCTTGTCTTAGTGAGTCTGGCAAATAATTGTCGTCTGCAATCATGGCGTTTTATCCTCTTCTATGGCTGTTATTAAATCTTCTCTCCCTATCTGTCACTTTATTGTCCCCTCTCTCACTCTTCTGTCCCCTCTGTTACTCTCTCTCTCTCTATCCCGCGAACTCTCTTGTCTCCTCTCTCACTCTTGTCCCTTATCTCATTCTCTCTACCTCTCACTCTCTTGTATCTTTTTTCACTCTCTCTCCCTCTCACTCTCTTGTCCCCTCTCTCACTCTCTTATCCCTTCTCTCACTCTCTCTCCCTCTCACTCTCTTGTTCCGTCTTTCACTATCTCTCCCTCTCACCCTCTTGACCCATCTTTCACTCTCTCCCTCTCACTCTCTTGCCTTCTCTGTCACTCTCTCACTCTCTCAATCTCTCTCTACACCTCTCACTCTCTTGTCCGATCTCTCACTTTCTTGTCCACTCTCTCACTCTATTGTCCCCTCTCTCACTCTATTGTCCCATCTCTCACTTTCTTTACCTCTCACTCTCGTGTTCTCTCTCTCTCTCTCTCTCTCTCTCTCTCTCTCTCTCTCTCTCTCTCTTGTCCCTTCTCTTACTATCGTTCTTCCACTCGTATTTTCTGTGTTGGTCTCAGCGCAGACATGTGACTATAACTATCTGTTGTAAAATAATGTCGTGGTTATATTTCTTCCTCTTCTTCTTCTTCTTCTTCTTCTTCTTCTTCTTCTTCTTCTTCTTCTTCTTCTTCTGCGTTCATCATGAGTTTTATTTTCCCGGACGTGATTGCTTTGTGCCTGTTTTCAGCAGAGCTGCGTTCTTGCGCCGTTAGGCCGACACATCCGACTTCTGCGGGCATTTGTTGACCGGGTTACCCTTCCCGGGACATCGTGGTTATACTAACAACATCAACAGCTGTCAACTGTCATTTACTGCCAATATAGTACCTTGCGGTGTATGGCAGAGGGGACTTTGAGCCTGAGGAATTAAGGCCGCCTGGCTAGTGTAGTCGCCACGAACATTTTAGAATTGAGGTTATAGAGATAAATATAAATAGAGGTTAGAATTTTCTTTTTGCTCCCGACAGAAAAAAAATCCCAGACCTTACCGAGGGATCGAACCCGGGTCTCCCGTAGGGGAGTTCGGCGTCCTAGCCACTCGGCCAGCCGCTCCTCTCACCACCAACAACCACAGTTATTACTACAACCATCACCGCACACACTAATACAAACAGTAATATTCCTGTTACAACAACAACAACAACAACTACTACTACTACTACAACTACTACTACAACTACAACTACTACTACTACTACTACTACTACTACTACTACTACTACTACTACTACTACTACTACTACTACTACTACTACTACTACTACTACTACTACTACTACTACTACTACTACTACTACTTTATTTTCGCATATCCTTTACATGACATTGTAGTCAACACCAGCATTTTTCAGCTGCTGTTGATGTCTTGGCAAGTTTTACGTTCAGTAGTTTGCCATTGCTTTCTAAACGACCGGCTCACATACCCTCCGTAAGTAACCAACGCGACGTGATCCGCTGCCGAATCTCGCACAGCTGTGTTTACTACTACTACTACTACTACTACTACTACTACTACTACTACTACTACTACTACTACTGCTGCTGCTACTACTACTACTACACTACTACTACTATTACACCTACCACTACTACTACAACTACTATAACCACTACTACTACAAGTGCTACTATTCCTACTGCTGCTGCTGCTACTACTACTACTACTACTAATAATAATAATAATAATAATAATAATAATAATAATAATAATAATGATAATAGAAGTGTTTTTATCTATTTCAGCTGACAGTATACTTCTGATGTAAACGAATTGTCAAGTGGCACTTCAAACATCTCTACGACTATCCCACATAAACATTATAATACCGTGGCATTGAGGTGGCCTCCTCATAAACAACAAAATGTCTTCTTTATTGTCCTGCATTATAAGATTTGAGCGTTCAGTAAAGCTGGCCACGCGGACACAGGGGGCGTACGCTGTCCAAGACCTCACACATTCTAGGTCATGGATTTATGCGGTACGGGGTAGTCCTTCTCTGTTTTACCGTAAGACTAGGACTATGAACATTTGAACGGGTGGTGCCTGGTTTCACATTCAAGACTGGTGTAATGTTGCCACCCACTACTATCCCCACCGGTTGAGAACCACTGTTATAGACGAACAGCGCAAGAACATATCTGGATGCGTCCAGTGACAAGACTGTTTGTGACCCCGGTAAGTTTCTTCTCTCACAATTGTTGTGTGGAAACTGGATTTTCCCGCAAGGAGATAGCCAGTTAAACGAGCAACACCAACACACAGCACAGCAGGAAAGCACAAGCAGCAGACAAGTACCTCCACCTGAACATGTCTGCAGTTCACAGTGAAGGTCAGCACAGTACAAAGTTTGAACCCAACAGTTGTTCGCTGACAGATTCGATTGCTTTGTACCGGTAACGAATTCAGGAGTCGAGAGGAGCTGCCACTTTATTCATTGTGGCGACAGAAGTTCTGCGAAATGTGTCGTGAATGAGGAAATGTCAATTCCAGAATTGTTCATGTTACTTGTTAACTTGCCTAGACTTGGATATTTCCTGAATTAGATAGTACAGGGAACTGAAAACATAGATACTACAGGGAACTGAAAACATAGATACTACAGGGAACTGAAAACACAGATAGTACAGGGAATTGAAAACATAGCTAGTACAGGGAACTGAAAACATAGTACAGGGAACTGAAAACATAGATAGTACAGGGAACTGAAAACATAGTACAGGGAATTGAAAACATAGATACTACAGGGAACTGAAAACATAGATACTACAGGGAACTGAAAACATAGATAGTACAGGAATTGAAAACATAGCTAGTACATGGAACTGAAAACATACTACAGGGAACTGAAAACATAGATACTACAGGGAACTGAAAACATAGATACTACAGGGAACTGAAAACATAGATAGTACAGGAATTGAAAACATAGCTAGTACATGGAACTGAAAGCATAGTACAGGGAACTGAAAACATAGATAGTGCAGGGAATTGAAAACATAGATGGTACAGGGAACTGAAAACATAGACAGTACAGGGAACTGAAAACATAGATAGTACAGGGAACTGAAAACATAGATAGTACTGGGAGCTGAAAACGATACTTCTTCTTCTGCGTTCATCGGGAGTTTTTTTTTTTTCTTTTTCGGACGTGATTGCGTTGTGTCTGTTTACAGCAGAGCTGCGTTCTTGCGCCGTTAGGCCGACACATCCGACTTCTGCGGGCATTTGTTGACCGGTTTAACCTTCCAGTATGAAAACGATACTACATGGAACTAAAAACATAGATAGTACAGGGAACTGAAAACATAGCTAGTACATGGAACTGAAAACATAGTACAGGGAACTGAAAATATAGATAGTACAGGGAACTGAAAACATAGATAGTACAGGGAACTGAAAACATAGATAGAACAAGGAACTGAAAACATTGATAGTACTGGGAACTGAAAACATAGATAGTACAGGGAACTGAAAACATAGATAGAACATGGAACTGAAGACATAGATAGTACAGTGAACTGAAAACATAGATAGTGCAGGAAATTGAAAAGATAGAACATGGAACTGAAAACATAGATAGTACAAGGAACTGAAAACGATACTACATGGAACTGAAAACATAGATAGTACAGGGAACTGAAAACATAGCTAGTACATGGAACTGAAAACATAGTATAGGGAACTGAAAACATAGTACAGGGAACTGAAAACATAGATAGTACAGGGAACTGAAAACATAGATAGTACAGGGAACTGAAAACATAGATAGTACAGGGAACTGAAAACATAGGTAGTACAGGGAATTGAAAACATAGGTATTACAGGGAACTGATAACATAGATAGTACAGGGAACTTAAAACACAGTTCGGTACATTGTAGACATAACTGGGGACACGTGGCGACATCAATAGTCAATGTAAAATAGGTGACATTTACTAGTTCAAACCTTGCTGATTGGTGTCGGTGATCACATCTCGGTCTCTCTCTCTCTCTCTCTGTCTCTCTCCTTCTCTCCTGACTCTCTTTCCCTTCCTATCCCTTTTTCCCTCTCCCCCTCCCGTTATCTCCTACCTTTCTTCCACTTTCTCTCCTCTCCCTCTCTCCTCCCCCACTCTCTCCTCTCTCCCCCTCTCTCTTGCCTCACTCTTCCCCTCTCTTTCTCTCCATCTCTTACCTCTCCCTCCCTCCCCTATCTCTCTCACTCATTCTCTTCTGCCTCTCTCCCCCTCTCCTTATCTCTCAATCCCCCCCCCCCTCTCTCCCACTCCTTTATCCTTGAGCTATTCGCGGTAGTATAACGGCTACACGCTCGCGGTTTTAAGGTCGATCCGCATCCGGACGGTTACGAATTTTAAAAATTGACCAGGGCTCCCGGTTCGAACCCGACTAAAATGGATAACAGGAAATGTCTTGGGAAGTAAAGGCGGCCGGCATGCCACATCAGTCACTGGGTGCCGTTTGGTCTATACAAATAGGGATCTAGCGCCACGCGCTCAATGCTCCATAGGGGTTAATGCTGCCTTACTAGGATCTGTTGACACTACACTTATTTGGTGGGCGCCTATGACTTCGGGAGTAGTGAACGCAGTTTCAAAATTCTCCGACACCCGAGTCGTGGGTTCGAAATCAGCCGCGAGCTGACATTTCAATGGCATGAGGCATCTATCGTTCAGAAAGCAACCAATGAGCGTAATATTGCCTAATAAATCATCAACAGCCAATGAACGATGGGTTGATTGCAACGTCGTGTAAAGGACATACAACTAATGTTAACTAACTGAGAATATCAACTAATGTTAACTAACTGAGATTGTCAGCTAATGTTAACTAACTGAGAATGTCAATTAATGTTAACTAACTGAGATTGTCAGCTAATGTTAACTAACTGAGAATGTCAATTAATGTTAACTAACTGAGATTGTCAGCTAATGTTAACTAACTGAGAATGTCAACTAATGTTAACTAACTGAGAATATCAGCTAATGTTAACTAACTGAGCATGTCAACTAACGTTAACTAATTGAGAATGTAATATAATGTTAACTAACTGAGCATGTCAGCTAATGTTAACTAACTGAGAATGCCATCTAATGTTAACTAACTGAGAATGCCATCTAATGTTAACTAACTGAGATTGTCAGCTAATGTTAAATAACTGATAATGTCAGTTAATGTTAACTAACTGAGATTGTCAGCTAATGTTAACTAACTGAGCATGTCAACTAATGTTAACTAACCAAGAATGTCAGCTAATGTTAACTAACTGAGCATGCCAACTAATGTTAATTAATTGAGAATGTCATATAATATTAACTAACTGAGCATGTCAGCTAATGTTAACTAACTGAGAATGTCAGCTAATGTTAACTAACTGAGCATGTTAACTAATGTTAATTAATTGAGAATGTGATATAATATTAACTAACTGAGCATGCCAGCTAATGTTAACTAACTGAGAATGTCAGCTAATGTTAACTAACTGAGCATGTCAGCTAATGTTAACTAACTGAGTATGTCAGCTAATATTAACTAACTGAGCATGTCAGCTAATGTTAACTAACTGAGAATGCCATCTAATGTTAACTAACTGAGCATGTCAGCTAATGTTAACTAACTGGGAATGTTAGCTAATGTTAACTAACTGAGCATGTTAACTAATATCAACTAACTGAGAATGTCAACTAGACACCCTTTAGTTACCGGTTCCGCGGAGAAGGGTTTACGGACGCAGTTCGTAATCCTGCATATCGGATTCGAAACACTGCTACGGGAGATTTGGCAGCAGACCGCCTAGTTTTTTTTCAGAATGGTATGAGTGCCGGTCGTTCAGAAATCAATGGCAAACTACTGAACGTAAACTTGCCAAAATATGTTTTAACAAATTGCTCCGGGGGGGGGGGGGGTGACTGCTACGTCCTGTAACAGGATATGCAATTAACTTTTAACACCCTTTAGTTGAAGAGGCGGTGGGCGGTACAAGGGCAGGTGATGGAGGGAGGTGCAGAATCTCAGCGCAGTAATCCAAATGTGAGCATACCAGAATCAGATATTCTTTTGTGATTAGGTTTTCACATTTGGAAATGTTGCCAGGCAGACACCTATAGGGCCTGCTGTCTTTGATACCCCAATGCTGAGAGATTTACAACGTGTAGCATTTCGCCATTGTCCGAAAAGGCTAAGACGTCCGATCCACTACCCAAGGATAAGATTTATGGGGAAAGACTATACTATCCTTTCATAACTGGTAACAATCTATACCGTGAATCAGAACAGATCTCTTGGAGTAAGAGGCGGACGTCGTACTTCTAAGCGGCTCAGCGCCCAACTAAAGGCAAGTGACATGGAAGGACTATGGGTATTGAGCCATCAAGGTTTGTAAATCTGTCCTGAGCAAACTCAGCCAGAAGTCTAGTTTACCGCGTATGGGTCGTTCAAAGGGCCATACAGAAAGCAAAGAACTTAAACACTTTAACATACCAGGCATGTAGATATAGGCAGGTGTGGAGAGCAGTCGTATAATAGTCACTATAACCTATCAGCTATGTAGTAATAGGCAGGTGAGGTGTGTAGTTATATAAGTCACTATAACCGAGGTAGTAATAGACAGCTGAGGATGGTAGTTGTATAGTAGTCACTATAACATACCAAGTATTTGAGGAAGGTAGTTGTATAATAATCACAATAACACACCAAGTATTTGAGGAAGGTAGTTGTATAATAATCACAATAACATACCAAGTAGTTGAGGACGGTAGTTGTATATAGTTACTATAACATACCAAATAATTGAGGAAGGTAGTTGTATAATAGTTACTATAACATACCAAATATTTGAGGAAGGTAGTTGTATAATAATTACTATAACATACCAAATAGTTGAGGAAGGTAGTTGCATAATAGTTACTATAACATACCAAGTAGTTGAGGAAGGTAGTTGTATAATAGTTACTATAACATACCAAGTAGTTGAGGAAGGTAGTTGTATAATAGTTACTATAACATACCAAATAGTTGAGGAAGGTAGTTGTATAATAGTTACTATAACATACCAAGTAGTTGAGGAAGGTAGTTGTATAATAGTTACTATAACATACCAAGTAGTTGAGGAAGGTAGTTGTATAATAGTTACTATAACATACCAAGTAGTTGAGGAAGGTAGTTGTATAATAGTTACTATAACATACCAAGTAGTTGAGGAAGGTAGTTGTATAATAGTTACTATAACATACCAAGTAGTTGAGGAAGGTAGTCGTAAAAGTCACTATAATCTACCATGTATGTAGCAATAGGCAGCCGAGGAGGCCTGCTACCTTATTCCCGTGAAAACTTGAGCTCAAAAATCCCAAGCAATAACGAGCAAACTTACTATGGGCTGGGAGTGAGCGCGTTGACGTCCTATGCTCCTTTGGGAGTTAAAAGACAGAAGAAGAAATCTATTTCACCTCCTGTGCTAAAGCAGATGCAAAGGCCCACATTTGGGCTCACAGGTGTCCGCCAAAAGCCGGAGAGGCTCAGCTGCAATCAAAGGATACGAACCTGTCAAGATCAGTGGCTGAAAGAAGATAAAAACAATTGATCGATCCTACAACGAGGGCCAGCAACGTGTGCTGCGAGCCTGCAGTTCCACGGGCCATCCATCATAGGCTAATGTCTGTAGTTTAAAAACATCACATGAAAGCCTGGGCTGGCAGCTCTCCATCACTCCAGACCTGGTACCAGAGGAAATCACTGAATACAAATGTTATCATTCGCCCATCCGATTCGGTAAACACGTCTGCATAATGAGATCCGACAAGTATAAATACGAAAGACTAATAATAAGAAACGGCTAAAGAAAGATGCAGGGAAAAGAAAGCGTTCGCGACGCGAGAGAGAAGCAATAAAGATCTACACGTGATTGACTGCGTACTCAACTAACAAAGGAATGAAAACGGTTAAAGAAGAGATTTTATAGCAAGTTATCTCGGTTTTGTCCCTTAAATTGTTTACATACACATAACATCAAAATTATCTGGTTCACGTGTCTTAGTCGGCTACTGTGTGTTCTGTACTTTAATATATTTTCTCACATAAATAATTTCACTGAGCGGAGAAGATGTAAGAGAATATTACAAATAAAGTATAAAAAGACTACATTTACTGCTCGGTTCACCTTGTTTCATGTACTGAATCCTTTATTTGTAAATTGAAATCTGATAGGCGGGCGGCTGGCGGGTGATGGGTGATTGACGGGTGACGTTTGGCCAATGGGATCGCGCGACTTGACGCGCGCATTACATAGCTCTCGTCTAATGGCGTGTTTGGCAGACGAAGGGAACCGTGGAACAATGAATCTCTTCAGGCAGCTTTTGAACCTTATCTTTTGTTTCTAGGTGGTCGAAGATATCTCAAGATTAAAATAAACATTATGTTTATTCCAGTTTCACCTTTTCTTCCATAATATTGGCAAAAATTAATTTCCCCTATATTATTGTTGTCATTTATGACTTTAAGATAGTCGATATATATTTAAAGCGGCCGCGATTAGACTGTATACACAATTTATTCCACACGTTACAATCCAAGCGAGACAAGAACAAGATTTTAACGTCCTTAAATATAACTCTAACCAGATTGCTTATGCAAATATTTAAAAGGTAATTTTCTGCTCGGAGTTGTCTATCTTGCACTTCAATGGCTGTTCTGTTTTGTTTCTTATTAAGCACATGTTGTCTGAATATACGCGCCAAATGCGATAACGTTTCTCTCACGTGTTTGTGTGTTCTTTCATTGTGATTAATCGTCTGGCATCTACGCTCTTGTCAATTATGTTGTGAAATGTAGTCAGCCAATCTCTGGACAAGGTGCTTAGAAAGATCCCCTCCCGTCTTTCTCTCTTTCTAAACAATTCTTCTTCTTATAGTCTATGCTGTGTGACGCTATTGACCATGTCTGTCCAAATCTTGAATCTGATGTGCTGCCAATCATTTCTGATACTGTTGTCCCTAAAGGCCGTGATGTCATGTCAAACTGCCCAACATTTTCTTTCTAGGTCTCCACTTGCCTCCGCGCCGCCAACTTCCCTGTTGTCACGAAGTACTACAGCTTCCCCCTTCTCATGTCATGCCAAAAGATTGTGGTCTGTATTATGATGAGAGTAACCAATTACCTGTGTGAGTACACTGATGAGAGTAACCCATTACCTGTGTCAGTACACTATTGAGAGTATCAAGTTATCTGTGTGAGTACACTGATGAGAGTAACAAATTATCTGTGTGGGTGCACTGATGAGAGTAACCAATTATCTGTGTGGGTGCACTAATGAGAGTAACCAATTATCTGTGTGGGTGCACTGATGAGAGTAACCAATTATCTGTGTGGGTGCACTAATGAGAGTAACCAATTATCTGTGTGGGTGCACTGATGAGAGTAACCAATTATCTGTGTGGGTGCACTAATGAGAGTAACCAATTATCTGTGTGAGTACACTGATGAGAGTAACCAATTATCTGTGTGAGTGCACTGATGAGGGTAAACAATTATCTGTGTGAGTACACTGATGAGAGTAACAAATTATCTGTGTGAGTCAGAAATTCTCTCTGTGAGTACACTTCTGTCAAGATATCTGCGTTACACTTTCTATCCGTGTTTTCATCTTTCTATCCGTGTTTTCATCATTCTATCCGTGTTTTCATCTTTCTATCCGTGGTTTAATCTTTCTTCCGTGGCTTAATCTTTCTATCCGTGGTTTAATCTTTCTATCCTTGTTTTCATCCTTCTATCCGTGTTTTCATCTTTCTATCCGTGCTTTCATCTTTCTATCCGTGTTTTCACTTTTCTATCCGTGTTTTCATCTTTCTATTCGTGGTTTAATCTTTCTATCCGTGGTTTAATCCTTCTTTTCGTGTTTTCGTCTTTCTACCCGTGGTTTAGTCTTTCTGTCAGTGGTTAAATCATTATATCCGTGGTTTAATCATTATATCCGTGTTTTAATCATTCAAGCAGTTGTTACTTTACCTGATTCAGTGCCGAAGAATAATATATCGCCAAATACAACCTTCTGTTTGGACAGAAGGGCGATATATCGCCATACTAGTGTCATCGTGTTATTTGTATTATTTCGTGGTATCTTTCACAAATTCAATGCTCGGAAATTTACATTATAATACTTGTTCATTTGATTGTCTACCACGCCGTATCAAAACCTACCTGTTGTTTGGCACTGAATCAGTTAAGTGTCTTGATTAGAGTGAGTTAAAGTAATATTATGACCATACAGTAAAGTAACAAAGGGCGGGAGGTTGAATTCAAATGAATGGGTGCTGGAAAGCAATTATTCCTCACCACGACGCTCGACGACAAAAGTGGAAGATGATGATGATGATGATATTCGATCTAACGGGTATTACACCGGCAACTTTAACTGTCCTTGACATACTTTTATATCCATTTTAGGCTGGGAAGAAGTGGAAGCGAAGTGAAATTTTTAAAAGCTAAAATAAGCTTTTAAGCTTTCTAATGCTAAAAAGCAGGATAATAAACAATGACTCTGGTAACCTGGTAAAACCTACACATCAGAATTCGCTCACGTCAACAATAGGACGCAATATTTTGGAAACCGGCCATGTGATTCATAGAGACAATGCGTTTCGTATGTCATTTAACAGACAAAATAGTTGCATGGTAAATCTGGCAGAGGCATTCATATACAACAGCCAACTTTGTGCAAACAAAGAGACATGATAGTCAATGTAAAATTACCGCGGTAGGCAATTCAAATTTATATGTGAATATGTATGTTTATATTTCAGCTTGAAGGATTTATCTTTATGCTTTAGTTTATGTTGTGTGAATTCTGCAGTATGCACCTGACAAAATGCAGCGAAATATGCCAGGCAATAATTCGAGAAATCCATTGTTTGTGTCTTCATAGTTCAGATACATAACTTTGCCTGTACAGTAAACATAACTAGCAATATTTCAAACAATGTCTTGCGACTTTCTTTGTGTGTGTGTGTGTGTGTGTGTGTGTGTGTGTGTGTGTGTGTGTGTGTGTGTGTGTGTGTGTGTGTGTGTGTGTGTGTGTGTGTGTGTGTGTGTGTGTGTGTGTGTGTGTGTGTGTGTGTGTGTGTGTGTGTGTGTGTGTGTGTGTGTGTGTGTGTGTGTGTGTGTGTGTGTGTGTGTGTGTGTGTGTGTGTGTGTGTGTGTGTGTGTGTGTGCGTGTGCGTGTGCGTGTGCGTGTGCGTGTGCGTGTGTGTGTGTGTGTGTGTGTGTGCGCGCTCGCTCGCTTTCAAATCATGCGTAGTTCATACACGCTACTTGAACTTCTAATAGTACTGGACTGAATTTGTAAGTGTGGATTAGCTTTCCCTTTTACCAGTGTCCCTCGCCATCAGGCGAACCCACTCCGATTTCAGAAGTACTTGTAATTTACGTCCCCAAGTCAAGAACAAAAGTCAATATGTAAGTCCAACTGGTGAGTAGGGGTTGAACCCCCTACCTCAGCATCAGCACACCGGATATTTAAGAACGCGCACTCTTTTCCATTCGGCCACGCTGACCTCAGTTATGTCATATCATTGTAGTTCTATTCTATGCAGGCACCAGTTAATGAATGTTTGTAGTTCATTGGTGATTGTGTGAATCGGTTTCTATGTTACTGATCTATACAGCTGTCGTTGTGCGAGCTGATACATATTTACAAATAACAAAAGGACGGTATTTCCCTTCTCCGCTCCGATCCCAGAGTAGTGGATCAGATCGCTAGCCTCTTCGGATCAGCACCAACAATTAAACTGAAAATAGCTATCTGCATGTTACGCCCATTAAAACTCCTTCGCAAATAGAAACAACAGGGAAGTAAATTAGATATAGAATATAAATAAAATATAAATAGCTTGGAGATAAAATACGAATAAAACAGAAATAAAAAGGGATAAAGCAGGAACAAAATAGAGCTGGAATGAAAATAAAATTGAGATAAAATAGAAACACAACAGAGAATAAAATAGATATTACAAATATATAAATTTTATATGAATAAAACACACAAATAATAAACCTAACAGGCAAAAAAGGTCGCTGCTTTTCTGGTTTAATTTCCAAATTAGAAAAGCTACAACAAAAAGAACGTTTATAGCTGGAGAGATTCTGGTATCCAAGCAATTGGGATCCTGGCCGGTTTTACAGAGTTTGTGCAGTGTTCAGATTCTCGCTGTGTGACCAATGGGAACGAACGAACGAAGAAACGAAATTTATTTTCAAAGGATTAAGAATTGGGCACGTAGGCCTGTCTAACATTGTGCCATTTTTATCTCTCGACTGTCATATATCATTTCATTGATACAACTCTTATGAAGCGAATCTTCGACACCAACAGAAACACTATGCATTGTGAACGCATGGAAAATGTGCAGTAATACATGATTCGCTAACACTAATTTATGACATGGCAATTATAACTAGTTGAGATGGATGTAACAAGATCATAGCTAAGTAACAAAAGCTGGGAGAAGATTGAATTACATCCATGGACAACGCACACACACACACACACACACACAAACACACACACACACACAACCACCATGCTTCCAGAGATTATTTTCTTCAAACGGGCCGGACAGGAAAGTGTAATTGTCCTAGTTTTTCTTAGAGACACCACAGTTGCTTCCCCCTGGTTGCACTTCTCAGCAAACCGGAAGTACGGGTCTAGAGAGACTGTTGAAACATCCGGAAAAGCGAGCATAAATAAATAAATGAGCATGGAGTTAATTAGCACTTATACGCTTGAAAGAGGAATAAACTACAGAACACTTTAGACAGCGGAAAGGATATTAATATGTTAGCATACTGAGATAGTTGGTAGGGTGTGTTGGATCGCGTGTGTCCTCAAACTGTGCGGTGGTGTTATATGGAAGTTAACTTATTCAGTGCCAAACAAAGCGTTAAGTTAGGACCAAACAAGACACACAATCAAATGAACACGTATTATAATGTTAATCCCCATGCTCTAAGCATTGGAATTTATAGATATCACAAAACAAAACAAATAACGCGATCACCATAGCATGGCGAAATATCGTCCTTCTGCCTAAATGGGAGGTCACATATATATTATCCATCGGCACTGAATCAGTTTAGATAGACAGAGGATAACCTGGGCTATCAAGAATAACGGATGGTGCGTTTTGACTAGTGTGCTAGAAGTGTGAGCAATTTCGTCACATTATTTGAACGTCAACTACATGCATATTTACAGATTGGACGAAACATGGTCGAATGTTAAAGGTAGCAGAAGTCATTGATATTTATATAGACAAGCCAACTTTGTGCAAACAGAAAAAGACACAATAATCAGCTTAAATTACTGTCGGGATATGCATGTATATTTCAGCTTGAAGGATTTATCTCATTGCTTTAGTGTATGTTGCGTGAATTCTGCAGGATGCACCTAAAGCAGCGAAATATGCCAGGCAACAAATGTTGCAATCTATTGCTTGTGTCTTCATTATTCACACATTTGTAAATTCTGCTACTTTGTTGTAGCATAGGGATTCGCGGCGGCGCAGTTACTAGCATTCCTGCCTGGCTGTCAGGTAGTTATGTGTTTGAATTCAGGCAGAAACGGTTTTTTGTTTTGTTTAAATTTATCACTGCTCCCAGGTCGAGCCAATCTAAATAGGGCACCAGAAAATGTCTTGGCAAGTAACTGCGACTGTGTAATATTGACCACGCCCCATCTAATGTTGATTGGTTCATAGAATTATGGGCTAGCGCAATATGCCTAATATAGCATTAAGGCGTATAAAATGGTCCTTCGAATCTGCTCCGGTGCAGATCGAACCCATGTCCACCAGCCGGAAGGCTAGCGTCTAGCCACTACCCTAACCCGTCTCTACGTTTGTCATTGTACTTGTTACATTTAGTCGCGCATACTAAAGAAACCTGGCCATACACCTGTGTTAAAATACGCTAGTGTGTCTTCATGTATACCCATCAACATGTCATGTGTGATTGCACTTCTTACATTTAGTCAGTACATACTAAAAAAATCTGACCACATCAATCGACAAGAGAAAGCTGATACAGAACCCCGAAATTCCCGAAATTGTCGCTATTTTCTCCTTTGGGCAGCTGTTGTTGCCTTCTAGAACAAAACCAAAGCGTGCTTTCCAACTCTTCTGTTTCGAGATTCTTCGTTTCCATCCTGTATCGTGTGTGTAAAGTATTTGCCACATTTCTCACAGCGACCCTTCAAAACTTAGTGGGAAATCGCTTAGCCGGCCTGGTTTACTGGCAAGAGAATTGTTTCTACGGATAATCCTTTTCCTTAAGTTTGTTGACGGTTTTATGTGGTCGGGTGTGAGATCATAAAATGTTGCCTGGGCTTTCGGAAAACAGAAAGCAGTGTTCTCATACTTCCCTACTCCTTTCTTGCTGTTGTTTTAGAAATAAAACGACGGTAGGCTTCGTTTTAAATGTGCGATTGCCGAGAGGATAACAAATGCTCCACAATCGAACAATATCAATGACTCTTTTAACAAGTTCTGAGCCAAACAAACAAAATAGGTTTGGGCCAAACAAATATATGTCTTAGATGGTCACAGTTATGACCTAAAAGTTGTTAATATGGTAGCAGACATGTTGTATTATAACTAAATGACATGTCGGCGATATGTAAGCTCATGGCAGATACGGAAAGTCGCTCTTAAGACGATTAGTCATCCAATGGCATCGAATCGGTTAAGAATTAAAGTTAGTTACACATCTTTTATCGACGTAGCAGTCAACCCCAGCTTTTTTTTTTGGCTGTACGTGATTCCTGGGCAAGTTTATGTTCAGTAGTTTGCCATTTATTTCTGAACGACCGGCACCCGTACTATTTCATAAAAAAATCCAACACAGTTGTGTTTCGAACGCGGTATGCGGGATTACAAACTGCGTCGGTAACACCTTCGCCACGGAGTCGACAGTTAAGTATTACAGCCAAAGTATAATCCAGTTATTGGCTTCATGTGATATAAGTGCAGCATGCATGCACCTGACTGGATGTGATATAAGTGCAGCATGCACGCACCTGACTGGATGTGATATAAGTGCAGAATGCACGCACCTGACTGGATGTGATATAAGTGCAGCATGCATGCACCTGACTGGATGTGATATAAGTGCAGCATGCATGCACCTGACTGTATGCAGAGTAATGTGCCAGGCCAAACATCGTACAACCGATTTGTGTTTTATGTGTGAGTGTGTGTGTGTGTGGGGGGGGGGGGGAGATAGAGAGATAGCTAGATAGAGAGAGAGAGAGAGTGAGTGTGATAGTGAGAGAAAGATAGAGAGATAGATAGAGAGAGATAGAGAGAGAGTGAGAGTGAGAGAAAGAGATAGAGAGATAGATAGAGAGAGAGAGTGAGTGTGAGAGTGAGAGAGAGTGAGAGAGAGAGTGTGTGTGTGAAAGTGAGAGAGAGATAGATAGAGATAGAGAGAGAGAGAGATAGTGTAAGTGTGTGTGAGTGTGTTTGAGAGAGAGAGTATGTGTGTGTGTGTGTGTGAATGGGGATGAGTGTCCTCGTGTTTGTATTAATGAAGTGTCAGCTTCATAGGTGTACGTTGTATTTTAGGAATTAAGAAAGTTAAGACAGCAGCAGAACAATATCTTACATTAGAACTTTAAAATCGTTTTAGTTACATGACCTGGACACATTTAACGACAAGGAATATTATTCACACACTCTATGACGCCTGAAGGCCGGGCGGCCAATATTTGGCACCTATATGACAAGGTAGTCATGACGGGATAGGATACACTTATACTGAGCTGCTTGTTTCGTTCTGTCTTGATGATACATTGCGAGTATCCCAATTATTACCATCCATGACGTCAGTGTAATGATGGAGATGTTTTTTTTTTTTTGGCTCTCGCTCGCTTTGAACTCAAGCGTAGTCCATACAAACTACTACTAGTACTACTGGACTGAATGTGCGTATGGGTTAGTTTTCCCTATTAACAGTGTCACTCGAATGGGATATCCTGATTTTCGCCCTTATCCAAAAATACTAGATATCCGACATTACTACAGAAAAGAGATCGTGGGTACGCATGATATCTTTAGGTACCAGTCATATCAGGAAACATTCCAAGCCTTTTACTGAGATCGAACTTGATGCCTACTCAGCATGAGACACACGCCTTAACCTCTCAGCCACGCCGCCGACTAAACAGCATTATGTGTCCAATACACAACACCAGACAACATATTGCAGTAACGTTTCTGAGAGCAAGCATCTTTCCTGTCTCAACACGGCTGTCAGGCATGGACCATTTCGCAAGTACTAAGGAATACAATCGGGCTGTTGAACTTACATGTTGCAGACACATTCTTAGAATATCGTGGGCCACAAATAAGCAAGAACCTGACCCTCTACAAGATTTGAATGTAAAAAGTCTCGGAAATTGAAATGTCAGGGCCATGGTAAGCGCTACAACGGCTTGGAATGCACAGTGAAGATATAGGTATAGTCCGTGAAACAAGAGACACTTGGCGACCAACACGAAGACAGAGACAGGACATAGAAGACAAGCTGTGCATATAGCAAGGGGGGGGGGGGATGGGTCTATTACAGATGTGAGAATCTTTTACATGTCCTGATAAGGGCGACGTCCTGCAGGGATTTGCTACACAATGATGATGAATCTTTAACGGAACATTATAGCTCAGAGATAGAAAGTCTGAACCAAAGCTGCACGTCCTTTAGGAGTTAATATTAACCCATTTCCTTCTTCTGCTGCCCGTTCTTCATCGCATTCTTTTCAGCCACCTTCTCAACTACAATCACTCATATTATATCCTACGTGCACAAATTATGTAGATCTCAGATTAGCGCGAGATGGTTATAGAGAAGGGGCGGGGTGGCTGGTGTGGCGTCCATTAGGTCACCGTCCAGGAAGCAAACGTGGATTATGGATGGAACAGGTGATAGACTGAGCTGGGAGATTGCATTCCTTGGACAAGGTACGGAGATATGAAGACATTGTCGTTGGTAGTGCTAGAAACATGACCGCAGTCTAGTGGAGAGAAGCGGGATAGAAGAAGACAGGCAAATGATCTCCCCCAGAAATCATCGTAATGATAATGTGCATTACTTAATGGCGTTGGCGTCCATGTCTCTCCACGCTTTCCTTGGTGATCTATCTCCGTTTTTTTTATGACATTATCCATGCCATAATCTTAGATATTCATGCTTCATTTCTTTCTATCGACCTCTGTCTCATCTATTGCTGGGTTGTCCAGCCTTCACGACGTGCTTCTCCGTGTCTGTTATAATAAGGCCAAAGAACACATGCTCTTTCTTACAGTTGTGTATAATGTTCTACTTTCTGTCTCTGCATTGAAATCCGATGTTTAGGCCTAAAAATGTAATATATCGCTGATTTTCTGCAAACGTCCACAATGCAAGCCTTAAGATACAAACAAGGAGAAAGCAGAAAAACTCCGTCTGGTTAAAACCTCTAGGTCCAATTGCAAGCGTTGCGTGCCAGCTGACATCAGTAGCATCCACACCATTTCACTGCAGACCCAAATCAGACAGTGTTTTCTTTTCCAGAAATGACCGGCAAAATCAAGGGGGTCAATTGATCCTATAATGGTCTGTTAAATTGGGTTAGACTGAATTCGGCCGAAAACATCCGAGCGGAAAATACAATTTGTCTGCAAGTTAAAGGGAGCCAATTCCCCGGAGACTGGCAATGTTGTTTTCCTTCTAAACAGGGGAAACAACTGGACCAGCCGTAAGACGGCTCATCAGCGAAGATAGTGTTTGCGTGGGCTGCCACAAATTGTGAGGCATCAGAATTAAAACTTTCACTTGAGGTAATTGTTGTTTATAGAACTGGTCTCGGGCTTATGCTTATGTCTTAAGAAATGTCCTAGTTATTCCAGAAAGTAATGCAGCTTTACAGAACAGAATTAGGAAACATACATAATGTTGCGGCGACTAGCCTTCATCAGCAAACGCATACACACAAAACAATAAATAATCACGGGAAAGACCCTCCAGTGACTACATTAAGGCATAAGAACGGGTGAGAAGAATAACAAGATGAACAAATGAGAACAACGAAGAGGAAATGAAAATTTGAAATAAAAAACGGTTTTAGCAACTTATCTCAGAATTCCAGGCTGTGATACTCATATATGATATATGTTTTCTGTATGTATTTGTTTGCTGATGAAGGCTAGTTGCCGCAACATCCTGTATGTTTCGTAGTTCTGTTCTGTAAAGCTGCATTACTTTGTGTTAATTTATATTGTTGACATTTCCACAGCTTTACCACAGTTCCACTAATTTTATTCATAGTTATTCCAGAGAACACAAAGTAGACTGACGTTTGGGCTAGAGGTGATGGCTAGTTGGCTCAGTAGTTAAAGTTAGTTGCATACTTTAATATTTATATCCTCGCCAATACCATATATGGACAGAAATCACCTCAAGAATGTATATCCTGTGTGGGTGAAACTAATCACCTCAAGAAGGTATATCCTGTGTGGGTGAAACTGTGGCCAGCCGCTATTTGTGGCTGGCTCAGTCACATGTTTATTAATCTGAGCCAGGGATGGACCCTAATATAACTTATCTTTCAGGTTGAACGGGGTAGGGGTAATGGTAAAATCGAAATCGACATTTACAGCAAGTTCACATCAACCCCACTATTATTTTTGCTGCCTTTAGGAGATTAAGAAATGGTTTCCATGAGGGGACTGAGTCCACGCCAAGAAACGAGGCTGTAGGTTCAGCTCCAGCTTCTGTTGCCACAAAATAAACATTTGTTGAAGTCTTTAGAACAATCATGATTACTTAGTCAATGTTTTACTTTCAGTGGTTTGCCATGGCTTTCTGGACGACCGACGCTCATACTATTGAAATCAGTGCAAGGCAGTTTGCTTCCAAATCGTCTTCAGCTGATTTCTAACCCTCGACTCGGTGTGTCGGAAAATTGTGAAACCGCCGGAAGCTCGGTAATTAAAGTTGCATATCCTTTACATGACATAGCAGTCAACTCCAGCATTTTTTGCTGTTGATTCCTAGGCAAGTTTACGTTCAGTAGTTTGAAATTGCTTTCTGAAAGACCGGCACCCACACCATTGTAGGGAAAGGCGGTCTGCTTCCATGACGATCATAATGATAATGATGATGATGGTAAACATGGTGATGACAGCGACATCCTTCAGTTTACTTGGTACATGATGATGATGATGACGATGATGATCATCATCATCCTTACATTATAATGATGATGATAATGATAATGACCACCAGTCACGCGTTCTCATCGGATGTTTTCTGTCAGGCCCGACTGTCTACCCCAATCGTATCCTTGCCTCTCGGATTCTGCACCTGACACCTTCTGACCTCCAGAATGTCACACTTGACGATGATGACCATCCATACATGATACTGATGACGATGATGATGGTAATGACCACCGATTACACGTTCTCTTCTGATGCTCTCTGCCAGGCCTAACTGTCTACCTCAATCATATCCCTCTTTCGGACTGACTATCTATCTTAATCATATCCCTCTCTGGGACGCAGGGGTGTTTCCAAGGCACCAGGGCCGGGTTATATACTGGCCAAGACCTATTGACGCGTCCTCGTCGAGCGTCCTGGGCAACAGGTCCCTGTGGGGTCCTGGCTAAAGCCAGTAGAATCCCCGATTCCTCCGAAGACGGATAGTGTCTGCCTGTACGGCGAGGAACCACCGGTCTAAACAGCAATAAGTCAGACATGCGACAACGGATACTCACGCAAACCTCAGGTCCTGTATGACATCACACTGATGTTGGACAACAGGATGCCTTCATCCGACATACAGGACTTTGCGTTGGAGCTCAAGCCAACGAACACAAGCAAGCATATCCCTCTCTCGGATTCTGTCCTTAACACCCTCCAACTTCTAGAGTATCACACATTTCACCCACCGCTCTTGTCTCAATAGGCACCCAAACAACCCGACTCTCCTGTCTCAATGCAGGCAACAGCTTATCATTAAGAACTTGCCTGCTTTCAATATCCGGCCTCTATACCTTCAACGTTGTGTTTACTATCCTAACCTGTTACAGTCAGTGAAGTCTTTCTGTGGGAGAGAAATGCTGCATTAATTAGCCCCAACATGGTAGGGAAAGTGCATCGAAAATTGTCATCAACTCAACCGCGAAAAATTAAGATCACAACACGCGATGAGCAAGTGTAAGGGAACAGAATCCCACACGCGGAGACCTTAGCCGGTTGAGTGAGGCTCAAGGGCGGTCACATGATACGAGACATCTGTGACACCAGGCATCTGTGACGCCTAAAGTTTAACGATATTGTAGCCAGAATAGGGAGTACGTACTTGGATAGTGGTTTAGAGAATAGAGTGCCGCTGCTTGTACCTTTATATTCCGATTTGCTGCTGTGTATGTAATCTTGTGGATTGTGAACAGGCAATGGGCGAGTACAAATCCAATTCACGCTGTCATTTCTTTTTCGATCAGAACAAAACATGGACGTCTGCAGCCTGACACAACAATCATCATCATCATCATCATTATTATCATCATCATCATCATCATCATCATCATCACCATCATGACCATAATAATAATACTAATAATTATCATCATCACTATCATCGCCACCACCATCACCACTACCAGTATCATTATCACCCGTATACATTATGTGTTACCACTGTTAGTTGCATATCATTTACAGGCCGTTTGCAGTTAACACCGGCATGTTTTACAGTTGTTGATGTCTTAGCAAGCTTACTTTCAGTAGTTTGCCATTACTTTCTGAACGACCAGCATCCATGCTTTATCTTAAAAACCAGCGCAACGCGGTCTGCTGCCAAATCGCTTGCAGCTGTGTTTAGAAAGCGGATATATGGGATTACGAACGGCGTCTGTAATACCTTCGCCACGGGGAGTTGTTGTTATCACAGTACTCAAGATTACTTGAGATGAGAGTGTATACGCTGGTGATGATGTTGATGTGGTTACACGTGGTTTTATCTCTCCATTTGTTGTGCCACACTAAACTTTGAGTCCCTGTCCCTTCTATTCTCTATCCTTGCTCTAGTCAGCATTAGAACTCAGACGTAGTTCACACAAATCCTACTACTTCTAGTATACTGGGCTGTTCTTTGCGTGTGTGCGTAGGACAGGAAAGGTCTTGAGCCCGAGGAATTAAGGTTTCTTGGCTAGTGCCACAATGAATGAAATTAAACGACGACTATCAACTGCGCTTCAAAGGCTACAATAACTAAATAAATTATGGAATGGGACAGACAGAACTACAAAAATTTGATTTTTAAGAGCATGCATCTTTCCCATTGCAACATACGCCTGTGAGACCTGGACACTTACTAAACAAGCTGAGCAGCGCATAAATGCCTTTGAATATAAATGTTATAGACGAGTTCTGAGAATATCTTGGGTACAGAAAAGAACAAATGCATCAATACTTCAAGAGCTGAATATTAAAGAAGGTTGGCTATTAAGAACGATAAAACAAAGAAAATTGAAATGTTTTGGTCACTTGAAACGTCACGAAAGTTTGGAGAGAACAATAATGGAGAGGTATATGCCTGGGAAGAGAGGAAGAGGAAGGCCAAAGAGAAGATGGGTGCAGGATGTGGCGGATGATCTCCTGATGGGTGTATCGAAGGCGGGACATCTTGCTTATGATCGAGAGGTTTTCCGGAAGGTTGTTATGGGAGCGAGGTTCGTTGCCCAGTATCAATCTAGTGGTGTGGTCGCACCGCACTGTTGGGGTTGATTTTTTTTTTTTTAGCATATCCTTTACAGGACTTAGCTGTTGTGGCGAAACGCCAGTGGCTCATGTCCTCATGCCTTCTATAAATTTGGGGAAATAGAGGGAAACAGCTTTCGGGAACCCTCAGTTCTCTTGTTCGCTCAATCCGCAGGGAAGATACTTTCACAACACGATCTTCTTAATAGAATTATTAGAAATATATCTTTCTTCGGGGAAAACCCGATAGGGTCCCCTACACCAAATGAGCACCAGTGCAAGTTCTGGTGCAAGTCATGGCCGTTCCAGCACATACCGTTTGGTAGTTGCAGCATGTCAAGTTGATTTAAAGATTAAGACAGAGGTGCAACCTACTACTGATGCAGTTGGAAAGGTAATAATTGGGTTGTGGGTGGTCCAGCCAGACCTGGACCTATAAATGTATTTTGTCTCGACGGGGAAGCTGAATTGGCGAAAAGCCAATCATAACATATGAAGAGTTGGTTGACCGTTGGCCAATCTAACTAGGCGTCTTGTTCTTGGCATAGCCGGGGAAGTGAATCTGAACAATATATATCCCCAGAGGATTTCATTTGTTCTTGGCGGCAGATGAGCTGTTGCTATCTTTCTTTCTACGGCCTGAACTGGGCATACTGTCATCTTTCTGTAGAATATAATCATTGGATAGCTACGGTGTGCCGGAAGGAGGGAAGGGCTCCTTGGGGATGGGTTCCACCAATCTATGATCTATCTTCTTGAGCCGGAAGAGGCTATCCACAGTGCTATCTCTTTCGTCTTTTAGTAGATAGGATGATGTCGGGAAGATAATGGACTTCTCTATCTCACTGAGAGAACCTGAACTCATCTGAATCTATGGGTTATTTGAGGCACTGCCGGTACATTGCGGCGACAGCTCAGACAAGAGCAGCGGCCGGAAGGAGTAGTACTTTTGTTTCCTATTCTTGCTGGGAATGGGGAGCGACACTTCTTTACATACACATAATTACCCACACAACACCACAAGAGCTTTGTCGTGAGAAAGGCAGGGTTTGCAAGTGAGAGATAAGCCGGGAAATGAATGTGCCCAATAATAATAAAGGCTTGGTATGAGTGTGGAGAGTGAGTCCTGTAGGCAAAAAGTTCCTGGGGTGGTCAACCGGACGTCTAAAAGCTGGAGGTCTACTCAAGCTCGGACGTAGCCAATCCAGGGGCTACCTGACTAGTCAGGCCCATTCACGAGGGCCTCTTATCTAATTGATACCGTAAGGTAAGGGTTTGACCAGGTTATTAACTGAGGCCCTATTGGTCCTCAGGATTGTGTGATACATGAGTCAGCCCAGTCGCTCAATATTGTTTGTCATCTCCAGGGTCCTCTTCTGTTGGACGGGACTAAATCGGACAGTATCCACAGGGCTTCTATGCTAAAGCCAAATACGTCTGATGAAGCCAGGTCAAGGTATTGGCCATACCACGCATGGTGTGACTAACTCTGAGAGAGAGGCAAGGTTGGTCTTGGGCAAAATGACAATTTGTGGTAATGGCGCATCTCAAGTCCTTTCAGCGACATAGGCTCGAGAGCAGTTGGTTTCTTGGCTGGGCCTACGCATGATTATCCTGCATACCCATTTTGTACAGGACAGTGAAAGGCACCTATCCATTATACCTCCATGAACAATTCCCATTATTGGAAACCATAATTCATTTCCCAATCAGTGAAAACCTTGTGCCAAATTAACTCAATTGACTATGAATATAGGTCCTCAAAAACCAGTGGCTTTGATTCTACAGAAGCCTGTTGTACGTACAACCAATTACCTGGAAGGAAGGAGATTCTTGCACACGCGGTGAGCTGTATGTGGACAGATCGGACAGTGTATGAAGCTGGGTCTGTGACGATAGCTACCTGAGGCTCTGTGCCTGAACTTTATCCTTGTTGTGTCTGTTTAGAACTATCTGTTTTAACTGCCTTGATGTTTTCCTGTGCTGTTCTTTATTAATTTAATAAATCACGTTTTAGTTTACTCCAACGATCACTCTGTTATATATATGGATCAGCCAGAAAGACACGTCAGGGAATAGGTCCCGAGGTCGAAAGATAGAGTGACAGTGAGTCCGGGGAACGGCGGAGGGTTGGCAAGCAAAGACCTATCCCAGCCAGGGCTATAGACTAATTTTGAAATATTGTTACATAGTTATTTGGGACCCTCCACGTAGCTTGTTACAATTTCTGGGGGCACGTCGCGGGATATTTGAAATCCTGGTGGAGTTCTGGCTGATATAGTGATAGGGGACAGATATTCTTGTCTACTATCAATAGGTTCTGCCTACCGTACCTGGCTATTGTCTATACTCTTCCTGACACGGACTGACCGACATACGACGTGTTGTGGTCAGGTAAAATAACCAGTTGTGTACTTGAGAGTGAAAGTTAATATACAATTACCTCTTCCCTTACCCTCTGAATGTAAGATGGCATCCGCTAAATTTAATGTTGCCGAAGTACAGGCTACAGGGCGTGAGATGGGTTATGATGGGGCGGAGTTACAGAAATATGTTCAGGAAGTGGAAAGAGACTTCAGACAAGCTGTGCGCGAAGCTAAGAAAATTGAGGCTGAGGCTGAGGCTAGGAAGATGGAGGCTGAGGCTAGGAAGATGGAGGCCGAGCAGGCAGTCAGAGACCATGAGTTCCGTATGAGGGAGTTGGAGCTGAAAGCTCAAACTGCCAAGGAAAGCGAGGGTGCAGTGGGAGGCGCAGTTCTCCCTGACTCAACAACTTCTAGTGGCGGTCCATACCAGGCAATGAAGTTCCCATTACTCCCGTTCGATGAACACAAAGATAAGATCGACCAGTATCTTCACAGATTTCAGTCGATGGCTTTGGCTATGGGATTGGAACGTGGGAAATGGAACTTGAAACTCTCACAGGGCCTGAGGGGGACAGCGTACGAGGTCTACTCAAGGTTGCCACCTGGTATGGAGAATGACTATGAGGCCCTGGAAAAAGCATTATTGGAAAGGTTCCAGATGACGGCCCATACATACCGACAGCAGTTCAGAAAGTCGAAGAGAGAGCCAGGGGAGATGTTCGCAGCCTACAGCATTAGACTGACGTCTTACCTTTTGAAGTGGATGTCATTAGCTGGATTTGCTAACGACTATGAAAGTTTAGAAGAATTAGTGGTCGTGGACCAAATGAAGAGAATGATGCCTAAGCCATTGCAAACCTTCTTGCTTGAAAATGGGGCAGAAAGGTTAGACGTAGTAAACACATTAGCGGAAAGGTATGCGCTAGCTCATGGGGATAATGGGGAACTGTCACAACCCAATCCCCGACCACCAGACACCTGGTCTGGAAAGAAGAAGAACCCTAAAACAGCTCACACCAAGAAGGAGGATCCTTTCGATAAAGTTCCAATTAAGAAACCCTCTGGTAAGAGTCCACCTGGATCTCCTAAAAGAAAGTGGAGTGAAAAGTGGTGCGCCTACTGCACATCTCCCACAATACGGCCGATTGCAGGCGCCAACAGAAAGACTCTCACTATGCTGCCTGTCTTGTAGAAACCGGGGAAGGGTCTAACAAGGAGGTAGAAGGGAGGGGTCTTGAGAACAAAGATTCAGAGAAACCACCAGTAGTAGAGACGATACTTGTGAACGAACAACCAGTCGAGTGTCTCTATGACACCGGTCTGCAGTTTGAGGCCGTAATTTCCTCACACTTAGTGAGCCCAGAGCAGCTAACCGGGGAGTCTATTGAGATTCAAACGGCGATCAAGAGTGCGGTAGCGATGTCTCTTCCGATTGCGAAAGTTGACATCAAATCGAAATATGTTACCGGCACTATACAGGCAGCCGTTCTGTTAGATCCGATCTTCCCAATGATCTTGGGTTGTCGCTACGTCTTTCTAGGGATCCCAACAGAACCATGTACGTAGGGGCAATACAAACCAGATCGCAATCGGGAGATGAGCAGACGCCGGCCTGGATCGTGAATCCCTTGCCTGGGGAGTTACGAGCTGCTCAAAGCCAGGATGCTACTTTGCAACCTTGCTTTAACCAGTTGCCAAAAAGTTCTGACCCACCAAGACGGGGTCAGTATTATATGAAGAATCGGTTACTGTACCGAAGAGCCGGAGTGGAGGAACGCCAGCATGGACAGCTGGTAGTTCCTAAGGCCTATCGGGAACAGATTCTTCATATGGGACACACCATTTCATTCAGTGGACATATGGGTGTCGGGGCAACACTCCAGCGCATTTCCTGCCATTACTACTGGCCAGGGATGACTGGAGACGTGCGTCGGTACGTCAAGTCGTGCCCAGAGTGCCAGCGTGTGGCACCAAAACACTGGACGGCTCCAGTAATCCTGGGCGACATGCCCATTATGAACTCTCCTTTCGAGAGAGTTGCCATCGATCTTGTTGGTCCTCTTCCTCGGACTAGGAAGAGGAATATGTATATTCTTACGATGGTGGATTGCTGTTCCATGTGGGGCGAGGCGATACCGTTGGCCACAATCGACTCTAAGCGAGTGGCTGATGCACTGATGGAGACCTTTACTCGGTTGGGATTTCCAAACCAGATCCTAACGGACAATGGGTCTCAGTTCTGTGGTAAGCTGATGGAGGAAGTCTTTCGTATCTTCCAGAATAACCACATTCACACAAGCCCATACCACCCTCAGTCGAATGGGCAAGTAGAGAGGTTTAATGGTACCTTGATGACCATGCTTCGGAAGCTGGCTCAAGAGAAACCAGACAGATGGGATGAGTATATCCCAGCCGCCTTGTTCGCCTATCGGGAGGTTCCCCATGGGTCAACCGGGTTGCCACCAGCCACTCTACTATTCGGGAGGCCAATCAAGGGTCCCTTAGAAGCCCTATTGAGATGTTGGACAGAGGAGGAAACTTCAGAAGAAGTTGTATCCTCATATAAATACGTCGAAGAGTTAAAGAAGAAATTCCAGACGGGTTGAGCTTTGGCAGCTCAGAATCTGAGGGCGGCCAGGAAGAGACACGCGGCCTACTACAATAGAAGGACGAAAGATAGGTCTCTTAAAGTGGGGGATCGGGTTCTGTTGTTACTTCCAGTAGGTTCCAATAAACTCGAGATTGGTTGGCAGGGGCCTTTCCCGGTGGAAAGGGTTGTGTCCCGCACCAACTATGCCATCCGGATCAGGGGGAAATCCAAAATCTTCCACATTAACCTCCTCAAAAGGTATGAAGAACGATCTGATGGTACTTCTCTCCCACTCATGACGATGGCGGTCGCGATGGAAACTGAATCGGGCGAAGACGCGGATAGGGAGTATCCTTTACACCCTGGGGAAACCTATAGGGATGTACATATAAATCCTGATCTGTCGGCTGAAGAAACAGACCTGGTCATCCGTTTGTTGGAGTCCCATCAGCAGATTCTTACCGATCGGCCAGGGCGGACAGGGTTGATCGAGTTTGATATGACTCTGACTACCCAAGACCCCGTTCGCCAAAAAATATATCCAGTGCCCTTTTGGAAAGAGAAGGCCCTGGAAGTCCAATTCCAGAAGCTTCTGGACGATGACATCATCACTCCTTCGACTTCTCCTTATAATGCCGGGGTTGTCTTGTTGAGGAAGGCTGGTGTGGGCGGTACAGAAATTTCAACCTAATCTGTATGGAGTACCGTTCAAAGTGCAATCCGACCATCAACCTCTGATGTTTTTGGCAACTTCTAAGAAACTGAACGAGAGGTTAATGAGATGGTCATTGCTCCTACAACCGTATCAGTTCACGGTCGAATACATCCCCGGAAGGGAGAATGTGGGAGATGATTTTCTTTCACGGCATCCTATGGTTGAATGTGAGGGTGGGGTCATTCGAACAGAACCTCTGGTAGTCGAAAGTTCGTAGGGTTCGACTTTCTTAAGAGAGGGCCTATGTGGCGAAACGCCAGTGGCTCATGTCCTCATGCCTTATATAAATTTGGGGAAATAGAGGGAAACAGCTTTCGGGAACCCTCAGTTCTCTTGTTCGCTCAATCCCCAGGGAAGATACTTTCACAACACGATCTTCTTAATAGAATTATTAGAAATATATCTTTCTTCGGGGAAAACCCGATAGGGTCCCCTACACCAAATGAGCACCAGTGCAAGTTCTGGTGCAAGTCATGGCCGTTCCAGCACATACCGTTTGGTAGTTGCAGCATGTCAAGTTGATTTAAAGATTAAGACAGAGGTGCAACCTACTACTGATGCAGTTGGAAAGGTAATAATTGGGTTGTGGGTGGTCCAGCCAGACCTGGACCTATAAATGTATTTTGTCTCGACGGGGAAGCTGAATTGGCGAAAAGCCAATCATAACATATGAAGAGTTGGTTGACCGTTGGCCAATCTAACTAGGCGTCTTGTTCTTGGCATAGCCGGGGAAGTGAATCTGAACAATATATCTCCCCAGAGGATTTCATTTTTTCTTGGCGGCAGATGAGCTGTTGCTATCTTTCTTTCTACGGCCTGAACTGGGCATACTGTCATCTTTCTGTAGAATATAATCATTGGATAGCTACGGTGTGCCGGAAAGAGGGAAGGGCTCCTTGGGGATGGGGTCCACCAATCTATGATCTATCTTCTTGAGCCGGAAGAGGCTATCCACAGTGCTATCTCTTTCGTCTTTTAGTAGATAGGATGATGTCGGGAAGATAATGGACTTCTCTATCTCACTAACTCATCTGAATCTATGGGTTATTTGAGGCACTGCCGGTACATTGCGGCGACAGCTCAGACAAGAGCAGCGGCCGGAAGGAGTAGTACTTTTGTTTCCTATTCTTGCTGGGAATGGGGAGCGACACTTCTTTACATACACATAATTACCCACACAACACCACAAGAGCTTTGTCGTGAGAAAGGCAGGGTTTGCAAGTGAGAGATAAGCCGGGAAATGAATGTGCCCAATAATAATAAAGGCTTGGTATGAGTGTGGAGAGTGAGTCCTGTAGGCAAAAAGTTCCTGGGGTGGTCAACCGGACGTCTAAAAGCTGGAGGTCTACTCAAGCTCGGACGTAGCCAATCCAGGGGCTACCTGACAGGTCAGGCCCATTCACGAGGGCCTCTTATCTAATTGATACCGTAAGGTAAGGGTTTGACCAGGTTATTAACTGAGGCCCTATTGGTCCTCAGGATTGTGTGATACATGAGTCAGCCCAGTCGCTCAATATTGTTTGTCATCTCCAGGGTCCTCTTCTGTTGGACGGGACTAAATCGGACAGTATCCACAGGGCTTCTATGCTAAAGCCAAATACGTCTGATGAAGCCAGGTCAAGGTATTGGCCATACCACACATGGTGTGACTAACTCTGAGAGAGAGGCAAGGTTGGTCTTGGGCAAAATGACAATTTGCGGTAATGGCGCATCTCAAGTCCTTTCAGCGACATAGGCTCGAGAGCAGTTGGTTTCTTGGCTGGGCCTACGCATGATTATCCTGCATACCCATTTTGTACAGGACAGTGAAAGGCACCTATCCATTATACCTCCATGAACAATTCCCATTATTGGAAACTATAATTCATTTCCCAATCAGTGAAAACCTTGTGCCAAATTAACTCAATTGACTATGAATAGAGGTCCTCAAAAACCAGTGGCTTTGATTCTACAGAAGCCTGTTGTACGTACAACCAATTACCTGGAAGGAAGGAGATTCTTGCACACGCGGTGAGCTGTATGTGGACAGATCGGACAGTGTATGAAGCTGGGTCTGTGACGATAGCTACCTGAGGCTCTGTGCCTGAACTTTTCCTTGTTGTGTCTGTTTAGAACTATCTGTTTTAACTGCCTTGATGTTTTCCTGTGCTGTTCTTTATTAATTTAATAAATCACGTTTTAGTTTACTCCAACGATCACTCTGTTATATATATGGATCAGCCAGAAAGACACGTCAGGGAATAGGTCCCGAGGTCGAAAGATAGAGTGACAGTGAGTCCGGGGAACGGCGGAGGGTTGGCAAGCAAAGACCTATCCCAGCCAGGGCTATAGACTAATTTTGAAATATTGTTACATAGTTATTTGGGACCCTCCACGTAGCTTGTTACAGCTGTCAACACCAGCATCTTTCAGCTGTATGTTGATCTCTTGGCAAGATTACGCTCAGTAGTTTGCCATTGCTTTCTGAGCGGCCGGCTCAGTATCCCGCAAGTCACGAGCGGGGTCGAACCGCCTCAGCTCTCGCTCCGCTACGAGACTCTGCGTGACAAACGGGATTACAGAGAGAAAGTGTTGTAACCCCACAGCCAGAGAGACCGGCGTTGGGGTTGATACGCCTGCAAAATTACTCTGGCCGGCTGGACACTGGTGTCTGCGACCTTGGGATCAGTCTTCGCGCTTGCTGTTCCGGGCAAGTATCTTAAAGTATCACGAGTTAGAAGAAGGGAAAGTTATGATTGCCTAAGAGTGGAGGAGGTAAAGTAAAATTTAGGATATCAATATGTAAAGTAGCAGTTGGGAATGTCGTGACTTTGATCAGTCTCCTTCTGTCACAGACGCCAACTATTTCATCCCCAGTTTCAGACATTTATTGTAGTTACATTTCAGCTCTGATAGATCCAGGAGAGACTGACCACTAAAAAGAGGTGACATGATAAATAAACACCAGGTAACGTATATATTTTGGATAGATTATCTAAATCATTTGTTTTGTCATCGTCCTTGACATTTGGACGCAAGTTACAAGTACCCCTAACGTCGGAGTGGGTTCGCCTGATGGCAAGGGACGTTTTTAATAGGGAAAGCTAATCTACACGCAATATTCAGCCCAGCACTACTGAAAGTAGTGTGTATGGAATACTCTTGAGTTGAAAGAGAGCCAGCGCAAAATAAAATTTAAAAAAAAAATGGTCTAGTTTTTATTTGTTTTAAATAAGAAATCATTTGTTGTGCCTAGATTGCGTGTGTTGGGGATAGATTATCTAAATCATTTTGTTTGTCTTGTTTTAAATTTTTTTTTTTTTTTTTTTTGATAGGAAATAATTTGTTTTACGCTGTATCTGTTTTAGATATATTATCTACATCCTATATCATTTGTTTTACATTGGTGTTATGTTCTTTCTGTTGTGTGTGTGTGTGTGTTTTTTTTTTTTCTATAGGAAATCATTTGTGTTGCATTGTTTTTATCTGTTCTGGGTATATTATCTAAATCATTAGTTTTGCCTTGATTGTATGTGTTGTGGATGGATTATCTAAATAATTTGTATTGTACTGTTTTTATGTGTTTTGGATATGATATCTAAATCATTTGTTGTGCCTTGTTTGTATGTGTTCTGGATAAATTTGCTAAATCATTTGGTTTGTCTTGTTTTTAGTTTATGTGTTGTGGATATATTATCTAAATGATTTGTTTTGCCATGATTTATTGTGTTTTGAATAGGAAATCATTTGTTTTACCTTGTTTCTTGTTTATATCTGTTTTTGGATATATTATCTAAATCATTTGTTGTGTCTAGTTTTTATGTGTTGTGGATATATTATCGAAATCCTTCGTTTTGCCTTGTGGCAGTGTGTTGAGGATATATTAAAGGATATCCTCGGCGAAGAGCTTAAGTGTGTCTCGTTATCCAAAGTCGCAGGTTGGTTGTCGGAATCGGTTTGCGAGTGCATTTCCTTCGGAGACCCTTGTGCCTAGTCGCTGGAGCTTTGGAGTTTGTTCTGTGTGCGACGTTTTCGGCATTCTGTCAGCCGCTCTACGGTCCGAAGTGTTTATGTGTTTGATGTTTGAATTTGCTGGTTCACTATAAAATTATTAGACTTATGGTTTTTAATGGTTAGATACGAATTATGTCCGTATTCCATAATTGTAGATCCATCTGTATGATAGACATAGCTAATGAAGACATTGTTTTTTATTTTATTTTTTTTATTTTGGAGTGTCTGGTTGGTCATGCGTCGAAGTACACTTGTTCCGGCAGGGAGGCGCTGTCTCATTTGGAGGTGACAGGTTCGAATCCCGGTCGGTTAACTATAGCTTTAAAATGTTTGTCTAGTGCGTCCTCTAATCTCCTGCGGGCAGAGACTGAGATAGACAGGATAACACCCGGTACAATGAAATAAATCCTCTTGTCTTTGAATCCACTTTAACAGTTTCGGATAGATTAAAAGACGAGACAGTCTGACCATTTTGCGGACTCATTCGAACAAGATAACAATATCGAAATTAGTCCAGAGAAACAACAAGAGATTCGAGAGAGACGACAACATACAGGACAGAAGGAAACAGTACATGAGGTTCTGGAGGCACCTTTCACAAACAGCGAACTGGAGATAGCCATTTCAAAACTGAAAATGAGAAAGTCACTAGGAGCTGATGGTATCTCCAATAAAATGATCAGGAACCTAGGAACAGAGGCCAAAGCAAAGCTGTTGCAGATCTTCAATAACAGCTGGACTTTAGGCAGTGTTCAGCAAGCCTGGAGAGAAGCAATCATGATACACCTCGTAAATCAAGGAAACAATAGTTCCATTGCCTCCAGCTACAGACCAATTAGCCTCACCAGATGTCTCTGCAAAACAATCATCAATCACAGACTGCAGTGATACATTGAAAGTGAAAATATCCCTGTGCCACCGCAAGCTGGCTTTAGGCAGTACTACTCTACGGAAGATCAGACAACCTACCTCTCTCAAGAAATTGAGGATATATTCCAAGAGAAGAAGCTGGTGCTTGCTGCATGGATAGATCTGAAGAAAGCTTTTTGCAAAGACTGGAAAGAAGGTCTGATAAAGAAACTGAGAAACTTTAAAGTCAATGGAAGAATGTACAAATGGGTGAAAGCATACTTGCACAACAGAAGAGCCCAAGTACAGATAGACGGACTCAAGAGCAAGAAAGTACTATTGCGTCACAGTGTTCCCCAGGGTGGAGTCTTGTCCCCCACACATTTTCTAATCTTCCTCAATGGCGTTGCTAATCTACCGCATGGAATTAAAGCGGCAATTTACGCTGATGACCTGTTCTATTTACCACAAATGAACATGCATCAGTGGCTACCAGATCGCCACAAAGAGCTGTAGATGGATTTGCTGCATGGGTAAATAGATGGTGTGTCAGCATAAACACTGACAAGTGCAGCACCATTCTATTTACCCTCTCCCAAAAACAAAAGACAGGGATCATCCAGATAAATGGAATACCCCTTAGAGAAGATAAAGAACCAACATACCTTGGAGTAACATTTGATGTCAGGCTGACATGGAGAAAGCACAACAACAAACCAGTAGCAAAAGCCAGAAGGAAAATAGCCATCCTGAGAAAACTAAGTGGAACACATGGGGAGCCAGTGGGAAAATACTTAGCAAAGTTTATCAACAGAGCATACGACCACACCTGGAATACGGGTCAATTGCGTGGTGTTCATCATCAAAAACCACATTACAGGAGTTGGACAAGGTGCAAAATCAAGCACTTAGAGTTATCACAGTAGGGATGAGATCAACCCCTTTAGTGGAGATGGAGAAGCTGGGGAGGACACAAGCACTGAGAGAGCACAGAGATACAAAAACGCTAATACAAGCAGAAAAATTCCCATGCTTGCCAGGCCACCCTATGAAGAACAGATTTGAAAACTTAGCTATGGGGCGGTTGAAAAGAAGTAATTTTATCCACTAGGCCAAACGACTCTGCAGAGAAACCACCGATCTGCCCACAGTTGGTATCCTCCTGAAAACTATTCCAGAGCGAACTACATGGAAAGATGAACATAGACTATCGCTACAAATCCAGAGAAAAGTGAGAGGAATATTTGACAAGGAAGAACAGAACAATGTACAGCACAAAACAGCCACTCTCAGCTTCCTTGATGAAGAATACCCACATGACCTCTGGATCCGAGTCTACACAGATGGGTCAGCACAAAATGCTGTTCGAAATGGAGGAGCGGGAGTGTACATAGAATACCCAAATAATACTAGGGACACGGCCAGACTACCAGCAGGAAAATACTGCTATAAATATGATGCTGAAATTGAGGCAATAAAGATAGCAACAGAGAAATTACTAAATACCAGTCATGGTACACAACCTGTGGTGCTATTGACAGATGCAAAATCAGTACTCGATGCGCTCCTGTCTGGGGAATTGCCAGTATTAAGGACACTACTTTTTGAACTTAGCAGTCAGCATAAGGTTACCAATACACTTGATACCATCCCACTGTGGAGTACCCGGAAACGACAGAGCTGATCGATTGTCTTAAGAAGGAGCAAAAGAAGAACACCCTGATGTGCCTGTTACATACCACCAAAAGAAAAGAACGATCAAATGTATCAGAAAGCCGCCAAAACCTGCTCAAAATGACTACCACATTATGGACAGACCAGAACAAGTCATTATTCTGCGCCTCAGAAGAGGACACAATAGATTACGCAACCATATGTATACAAAATTCAAGATTGGTGAAACAGCCATGTGCACATGTGGATTGGCGTCGCCGACAGCAGAGCACATACTCCAAGACTGCCGCCCAAAATATAACATATCTAGGCAAACCTTCTGGCCTAGAGAGACAACAGTGGAAGATAAACTCTATGGACCACTGAGTGAACTAAAAAAGACAGTTAATTCATACAAGAGACACATACATTGCAGTTATAGACATATTTCAAGCGAACGAACGAAGAAGAAATCATCATACTGTAAAGAGCCACACAACAATCACAAATCCCTCCACCATCAGACTATTCTACGTAGATACACAGTTGTTGCATATCCTTTACAGGACGTAGCAGTAAACCCCATCGTATTTGGGCTGCTCGTGATTCCTGGGCAAGATTACGTTCAGTAGTGTGTCATTGCTTTCTTGAATGACGGGCACCCATACCATTTCATATATAATTAAAAAAGCAAAACAACGTAAGGCGATCTGCTGCCAAATCGCTCACGGCTGTGTTTTGAACGTGGGTATGCGGGATTACGAACTGCGTCCGTAATACCTTCACCACGGATCCCCCAACCCCTCAACCATTAACCTACTGTACGTAGTCCACAAAACAATCCCCAAATCCCTGCGCCATCAACTTACTGTCCGTAGTCCACAAAACAATCTCCGAATCCCCCCACTATCAACATACCGTTTGATGACAAGCAACCACAATGAAAGACGAGAACCCACAATTTCACAACTGAGAACATCAGGTCTAACGCGCGCCCCGGGAGATGGAAGCAAAAAAAAAAAAAAAGGAAAACACTATTAGTTGAAGGCAATAATTACAGACTCATTACCACATTGAAAGATGCATATCAAACAAGGCAATAAAACAGCTTGCACATCGGCTTAAACACCAGCATAGGAAACGCTTCTTTACGTTTTGTAAACGTGTATGCTGAAAGAAACGTTAAATTCTCATTACGGTGCAAGGGAAGAATTACACCCCTCCCATTTTTTCCTAACCTCTGTTCTAACTTGATGCCGTGTATATAAACATAGTGCAGGAAATATGAACCTGGTTAGCACATTAACCGAACATTAACGTGAAGAGCTCAAGAACAAACATGGTTAAAGGGGAAAAGTCAGAGGTGAAAGAAATTTCATGGTTAAGATCGCAGTAGGGGGTGTTTTGAAACAATGACACCGTCATATAGTGAATTATGCTTCACTATGTAGTCACAGTAGGTGGTATGGTTTAGGCTAGGATCGGATGTAATAACAATGTAATATCAAGTGGTTTAGGGGCAGTGAACGCGTTGTACAGCTCCCCGACATACCGTGTCGAGGGTTCGAAACACGGACGATTTGGAAGCAGACCGCATTGCGTTGATTTCGATGGTGTGAGACGTCGATCGTTCAGAAAGCAATAGCAAACTGCTGAACGTAAAGCTTGCTGGTGAACACAAATAGCTAAAATATCTAGGGTTTAGTTTACGACGCCCTGTAATGGACGAGCAACTAACTTTATCAGATTCAGTGCCAAACAAAAAATAGTTTTTGGACCAAACAACAAGCAGGTTTCGACCAAACAAAAATGGATGATGGAAAATGGGAAGTAAGGGTGTGTCACAGTTATGACCTAAAAATTGTTAATATGGTAGCAGACAGGTAGCTGTGTTATATATTAAATTAAAGCAGGCTGCTTTGGGAAAACTACTGTTGTGGTATTTTAACTGAGAGAACCTTTCGCCATAGTCAACATTTCGGCGATATATAAGCCTATGTCAGATATGGGAAGGCGATTACTCATCCCATGGTATTTAATCAGGTAATCTAGTCATGGGGCAACTATGGTGGTGTAGTGGCTAGATGCTTGCCTCTCCGTCCGGTGGTCATTGGTTCGAATTAGTAGAGGCGCGTTTCAAAATTGGCCCGGGCTCCAGTGCTCGACCCAGCCTCAAGTAATTATCAGGGAATTTCTTGGGGAAAGTGAAAATATAGAGGAGCGGCTCGCCGAGTGGCTAAGAATGCCGGTTTCTTCTTCAGAAGACTCAGGTTCGAATCCTCGGTAAGGTGTGAATTTTTTTTTCTTTTTCTGTCGTTGGCAAAAAGGAAAATCTAACCTGCACAGTTTGCGGCGACTGCACTAACCAGGCGGTCTTAGTTCCTCAGGCTCAAGCCCCCCCCCCCCCCCCCCATTATCTGCTCTTTTTGACAGTGAAAATAAAGTTCGTTCGTTTGCGCTTTCATTTATACTAAACCTTAGACCTTTGTAATTTGCATTTACAATAAAACAGTCAAGTATTCTCGTACGGTAGCCATTTGGCTGCTGAATTCCCTGTACAGAAATACAAAATGTAACAGGATATTGTAACAAAATGTAACAGGATATGATTCCTTCTTGTTGGCCCAACACCCCAAGTTAGCTCACATATGTGTCACTGACACTCTCCTGTTGTCAGTGGAACTTTCTCTCACTCAGCACGGACAAGACTCATTTGTTTTTGTGATGTAAGCGGAGAATGATGGAGGGGGAGAAAACAAAGGCGTGCACCGGTTCTACGTAAGCAAGGCGTTTTCTTGTCCGTGTGTTTGGACACTGATAGGAGAGAAGGGAAATCAGCGACAGAATGTACAGATCAGTTATTGTTGTTACTGTTACTTTGAATAGAGACATAAACAATAGCTCGCACGATTTATTGTCTGGCATATTTCGCTGCATCTCGCCAGGTTGTAGATTCGATTCCGGCCTACGTCGATAGCATCACACGTGCAGTTTTCTCGGAGACTCCTGGGAGTCGTCGCTGGAGCTACGGAGTTCGTGCTTTGTGCGACGCTCTCGACAGGCCGCCATGAGGGAAGAGACCGAGCCATATGGGATAAAACCAGTGGCAATGAAGTCGACTCTCTTGCCCACCCAACCCATTTTAAAATTAGGAGCTGTGTCTCTGTTTATAACTGAAGTATGACTTTGATCTTATTCAATGATGCTTTATCCAATCACGTATTTATATTTGTCATATTTCTTTGATTTATTCTGCCACCACAGTATGCATCGTTCCAATTGTATAATCACATATCGAAATCATCGTACTTCACCCCCACCCCTCCCCCCTTTAATATTGTCTTTTTATTGTCAATGTTTCTACACCGAAACATACTTTTCTATTAATTGTTGCTGTATTACGCGTGAATTGTTCTTATTTTTGAATTGGGAAATGACAGAGTTTAGGCTCTTGTCCAGTAGTACCGTAGTAAGGAAAAAATTCGTTAATTCAAACTATATGTCAATTCAAACTATACGTTAATTCAAACTATATTGTCATTTAAGACCGCAAAATGTGGGGAACCACGACCGTCCACGCCATTCGGCAAGTCATTTGCTGAAGATATCTACTCTTGAACTGAGCAAAAGTTAAGTGCTCCAAGTGTGTTAAAAATGTGTGTTTCAATTCCCCAATAGTGGCCGGGTGTCGTCTCCTACCATTGTAACACTAGTCATGTGTAGACATGGTTTGTTATTTGTCAGCTAATGGTTTCAGCTGAACTGGACAACCAGGACCAAGCCAATCTTCGTTAGTCAACTGTGACGTACTTACTTTAGTGCCATGTCCATGTGTCGGTGTGTGTTGTTGTTATTGTGGTTTATTTCTTGTTGTTTGCCGATGAAGGTTTGTCGCCGCAACGTCATTCGTTGTTTTAAAATTGTAAATATAACTTACACTTCTCGTTTTTCAATTGTTTACATGTCCACAGATGTACAGCAGTGAAACCCCTGCTGTCATTGATATATGTCAACTGTTATACCCAATATACTGTAGGCTTTGTGCGAAGAAGTTACGGATGCAATTCATAGTTCCACTTTCCGCATTCAAAACACTGCCGCGGGAGATTTAGAAGCAGAGCGCCTTGCTTTGGATTTTACAAAATAATATGAGTGCCGGTCGTTCAGAAAGTAATGTCAAACTACTGTAAACTTGCCAAGAAATCACAAACAGCCGAGCATGATGGGGTTGACTGCGACGTCCTGTAAAGACTATGCAATTATCGTGATGTCTCAAGACTTGTTTAAAAAAAACAATAACACACCCTTTTCTTATTTAGTTTTACTATGTCACATTTTAGTACATGGCACACTAGATACTTCTTCTTCTTCTTCTTCTTCTTCAGCGTTCCGAGCCATTGAGGTTCTTTGCTGCAGATACAGGCCGTCTCCATTCGTCTCTCTGGTTGACCTTCTCTTGCCAGTCGTTGATTCCAAGTGCTTGTAGGTCTGTATGTATATTATCTCTCCACCGTCTTCTTGGTCTACCTCGGGGTCTACGGTCATTTATTTCCTGAGTGTAAGCGACTTTTGTTTCCCTATTATCTTCCTTTCTTTCTATATGCCCCAGCCTTCATGATACCAGTGATTAGCGGGGACTTAAACAGATCATAAATGTCTTTGTTACTTCTTCTTTTCCTCTCTCCACTTTTTGTACCCCTAATGGGTCCAAAGATGCGTCTTAAAACTTTGTTCTCAAAGGCTTGTAACAAGGCTTCGTCTCCTATCGTTGTACTCCAGGTTTCAGAGCTATACAGCACAACTGGTCTGATCAGTATTTTGTATATTGTGATCTTGGTGTTACAAGATAGCGCCTTTAATTTTAGTAGATGTTGTAGTGCATAGTATATCTTATTTCCAGAATTGATTCTAGTTTATATTTCTTCCCTTATGATGTTGGAGCAATTGAAGATTGTACCCAAGTATTTGACTAGATACATGTTTAATTATTATTAGCTTCTCTTTCTGGTTTCCAGACTCACATTGAGTCATCCTGATGTTTCTTGAGCCTAACACGACATCTCTCTGTAGGTGATGTCAAACCTGGACAGTTAAGATCAGGCCAAGAGAGAAAGGCCTCTACAGGTGACATATCAAAGCTGGAGACCACACTAACCGCCAAGATGTAAAAAGGGAGGGAGGAAGGTGAGACAATGGTAAACACACAGACAAACAGTTGTAAGGATGAGGCCAGGGGACGACACGGACACCATTGTTGGTGGAAGTGTCAAAAGGTGAAAGGATATCTTGGCATTACCTGGTGGGGCAGTAGCCACTGGTCATTACAGCTAGTTTTATTGCCCGTTGCATTCACGGGGGACAAAGCTGGTTGGCGACAGTAAAGACGGACATGGTAAGAAATAGGTCAAAGTGATGGCGGTTGATGAACTGTGTTGAATTGCTACTACGGTCACTAACGGAGAGGGCAGCATAAAGAGATGCTCAGATGGACCATCAGCTCTCTTAAACTAATAGTTACCATTTCTATACATCCCTGTCCGTCTGACTGAAATCGGGAAATCAATAGGGGAACCCTTTGAGGCCACTAACACAGCTCATAAATACACAAACATTGTATTGTGTGTATAGGGGTGTGTCTCGTTGGTCATGTGTCGAAGTACACTTGCTCCTGCAGCGAGGCGCTGTCGTCATTTGGTGGTGACGGGTTCGAATCCCGGTCGGTAACTTTAGCTTTCAATTTTTATGTTGTCCAGTGCGTCTTCTAGTCTCTACTTCCTTCATCTCACGTCTTTGAGCGCCAAACAATACGTGTGTTTATGAATGAATTGAGTGAAATCAGATAAGTTACCGTCTCCACATATTAGGGCGTACATAATGGTTCATCACTATTCTGTCTCTTAATTTAACTATTTGGACTCTTGATGTGGCTCCAGAAAAAAATTACTTGCATATCCTTTACATTACGTTGCTTGTGATTTCTTGGCAAGTTTACGTTCAGTAATATACCATAGCATTCTGGACGACCAACATTTATACCATTGTACGACAACCAACGCAAGACGGTCTGCTGCCAAATCGCCCGCAGCAATGTTTCGAACGCGGTATGCGGTATTACGAACTGTATCCGTAACCCTTATACCGTAGCGCCAGCTCAAAAAGTGGCTGAAACATCCACCTATATTTATTAAATTAGACTTGTTCTGGATGGTTCTAGTCGTAGAATCAACGGGTGGTCTATTCCGGGATGTCTACAAGTGGCTTCACGCCATCTGTTGGTATACATGTGGTGGAAGTTCCGTTATACATTAATCTATCTCAATAAATTATACATTATAAGTATTACTAATCGTCATAAAGCCGGTCTCTCTGGCTGTGGGGTTACAACACTTTCTCTCTGTAATCCCGTTTATCACGCAGAGTCTCGCAGCGGAGCGAGAACTGAGGTGGTTCGACCCCCGCTCGTGACTTGCGGATACTGAGCCGGCCGCTCAGAAAGCAATGGCAAACTACTGAGCGTAATCTTGCCAAGAGATCAACAGACAGCTGAAAGATGCTGCTGTTGACAGCTAAGTCCTGTAAAAGGATACGCAAAAAAAAAAAATAAAAATAAAAAATCGTCATAAAAGGACACGTCAGAGATCCTAACGAAATCACATGGAAGATAGCAAGAAAATAAATCCAGCGGAGGTCAGCATGGCCGAATGGATAAGCGAACTCGTTCTTAAACATCCGGAGTGCAGATGCTGAGGTAGGGGGTTCAACTCCTACATCGGTCAATTGAACTAAAATGTTGATTTGTGGTCCTTGACCAGGGGACGTAAATTACAAGTACCTCATAAGTCGGAGTGATTTCGTCTAATAACGAGGGACACTGGTAATTATTGATTGATTGAGGAACCGACATCACAGCATTCGGGGCATTCCCATAAGCGCTCCGTCCCCATTCTCAGCAGCCAGCGAAGAGTTCCAACACTAATAGTACCAGTAGCAATCTGATTATATGTGGGACACTAATAGGGACAGATAACCCACAGGCAAAATTCAGTCCAGTGCTATTAGAAGTAGTATGATTGGACAACGCTCGAGTTCAAAGCCAACGCACACAATAAATATCACAATTGAAAGCCGTAGCCACCACAGCGGGATTTGAACTTGTCGCCTCCAACTGTCTATAGCGCCTCGCCATAGGAACCCAGGTACTCCATCCCACCATCAGTCAGACAGATTTAGACATGTGTTTGTTAGCTAGGTTTATCACCCACCTACACCCACACGGGTGGAATGTAGACTGAATTAAGATCTAGCTATTCAAGCCCGTTTGCAGCACAGCTGCGACATCTGAGCACTTGGACAGAAACACTAGACTTCAAGGAGGCGAATTCACGGTCGGGTAAGCTTCTCTCTTGAACGTAAACAAGATTTTGTTGTGGGTAACGAAAAGCCCCTGTCTCCCAAAGATACTGTCATGGGGGTCACACCTATTATGGCTTCAGTGTGCTAGGTCAGGGAGCCACGGTAGCGCAGTGGCTGGCATGTTTGCTAATCGACCAGGTGGTCGTGAGTTCGAATCCCGGTTGAGGCTTGTTTACAATTGATCTGGGCATTTAGGCCGACAAAGTAAGTAGCAGTAGTGATGTAGTCATAGTAGTAGTGGTAGTAGTAATAGTAGTAGTAGTAGTATTAGTAGTAGTAGTAGTAGTATTAGTGTTGTAGTAGTAGTAGTAGTAGTAGTAGTAGTAGTATTAGTGTAGTAGTAGTAGTAGTAGTAGTAGTAGTAGTAGTAGTAGTAGTAGTAGTAGTAGTAGTAGTAGTAGTAGTAGTAGTAGTAGTAGTAGTAGTAGTAGTAGTAGTAGTAGTAGTAGCAGCAGAATACATCTATTATGAAACCCGCGACTTGTGCTAGCAAGAAAAGACCTCTGTACGCAAATTTGCGGCCTGTGCTACTAAGAACAGAGAAGAAGGGCGTAGAGGCTAGAGAACGCACCAGAGAACATAACAATTTAAAGCTATAGTTACTGACAGGGATTCGAACCTGTCATCTCCAAATCACAACGGCGCCTGGCTGTATGAACAAAGTGTACTTCGACGCACGACTATCACACCTAAACCCTAGAGGTGTATAGTTGGTCATGCGTTGAAGTACACTTGTTCCTGCAGGGAGGCATCGTCGTCATTTGGAGGTTATGGGTTGGGAAGGGGGGAGGGCGCTGAGCAGTCTCGAGGTATGATATCCACCTCGAGTGCTGGTGGTCCCGGGTTCAAGCGCCGATGAGGGCTGGGATTCTTTCACGTGGACTTTTAGTAACAGAATTTTCCCGGATCTCTGGGTAGTGAGATCGGAAGCCCGTGTGTATTGTTGCGCAAGTAAACAAATCCATTGGCAGTTGGAAATCGAAAAAGAGTAGCCTAACGGCGCTTCCCGGGCAAAATTTAGAGTTAAAAATCTACCCGAAGCAGTTCAGGATCCTCGCCGATGCTACGGAGTTCGTGAACTGAGCTGAGATTCTCAGGGACTCAGGTTTGAGTTAGGGGTAGAACGGGGCACTTATGGGTTACACCCGTGTGCCGTGATGTTGATCCGTCGGCTCATCATAATCATCAAGTGCTCTGCCAGCTGGCGTAGGCGTTCATGGCTCTCCACAGATCTCTGTCTTTGGTTTTCTGGATCAACTCTGCTGCTGATATTCCTCCATGCCACCGTCGCAATCCATCCAACATCATTTCTCTTGGCCTGCCTCTGCCTCTCTTCCCCTCGATCTTTCCAGTTGTCACGATGTTCTCAAATGCCCCTCTTCTCATCACATGACCGATGAAAGATGTTTGTCTCTGTCTTATTGTTGTAGTTCTAGTTTCATTAACCTGTTTCAGGTATTCCTTCTTAGTTACTCTGGTAGTCCAAGGAATTTGCAACATTCGTCTCAGGAACCGCATCTCTGTTGCTTCTAATTTCTTCTTAATTTGGTCATATACACTCCAAGATTCATTGCCATGAAGCAAAACTGGTTCTACATATCATTTCAGCACTCTATTTCTTACATTCAGAGATAGAATCCGTCGACTAAACTAAACTAAGGTTCGGATACCATCAGTAATTATACCTTTCAATTTGTATGTTGTCTGGTTCGTCCTCTAGTCTCTACATCCTCCTCACTTCTATGAGCGACAAACAATACATCTGTGTTTATTCATGGACTATCATAACGGTCTCAAAGGGGTGCCCAATTGATAATAATAAGTGCAGACAACTATTCGCAAACCTGAGACTTCAGCTGCCTGGAAAAGACAACTATACGCAACATATTGCACTCAAGGACACTCTCTGAAAACCCCGTCTTCTCCATTGTCTCTAAATTATAACCTTCTGAAATATTAAGCGATAATTACCTCTTCTTATTAAACATAATTTTGTTGTCCTGTATTAATTGATGTCCTAAAGACAGTCTTCAGACAGCTCCTTTCTTTGTGTTTGTTTCTTGAATACTGGATTAGTTTATAGACATGATCTAGTTCCTGTCTCTGGAAGTTATCCCATTTCAGACAGTCGAACAGTAAACTACCACAACGGTCGTCAAAATCCAACAAAATCGGACAAGAAATGTTGATACAATTTATTCAGTGCCTCCATCTTTCATCCCATCGAGGTCAAAGATATTGTGTGACACGATTGTCATTTTCATCTTCCCGTCACACCGCCTTGATTAGTATCTCGCTCCAGATTTGGAACGCCCCCTTTTGTAGTGTGTTGGTGACTTGACGGGCCATGGGCGTATCCGTGCCGGTTTAATGAAGGGTGGCATTTCCATGGACTGCAACGGGGAACAATAAAACATGACACTGGGCGATTCGGAGAGAAAATTAATGTTCAGGTGTCTAAAGGATAGTTACACCGGGTGACTTACCGAAGCTAAACAAACGATAGAGGTAATGAACATCCTCGGCCGCATTCAGTAAATTAAACATACCGGGACAAAACATTTCTGGTTTCTTCTATATCACAACACAGTAGCAAACCAATTCCCTTGTCAAAGACACAAATGTCCTGGACAGGACCTTGGACTGACACTGTCTAAGGTCAGCGGCACAATGGACGAGCCCCTGGATGACACTTTTCTATTTACTAGTTGACAAGAGATGTATTGATAGTTGAAGATAGTAAACCACGAGGCGTCCACTCTTATCGGCCTGGAACATGATGATGATGATGACGTCTTTGGGGTAACTTAGAGATGATGCCTCCTATATTACAACAAAGAGTTATTGCTCCTACCGGTGTAAACGCATAGACATAATTATTTTGGGTTATGGACAAACTGCTCGGGTCATTCTGGAGAGCCAGACAACGAAAGAGCTTCTAAACGTGGACATTGTAACCAACCCCAACACTGTTAGGCTGTTTGTGATTTATGACCTGTATGTTCGGTGGTTTGCTTGCTGCTGCGTTTTGACTTGAGTTGAGTTTTGAACCAACACCATATCACTGGGGACATTTCCATACGTGATCGTCCTCGTCTTCAAGAGCCAGCGAAGATTTCCATTACTAATGGTAACAGTAGAGTTCTAATTATGTGTCTGTCTGGGTTTTTCCTCGGAGTCCTGAGTGTCGACCAGATCATGTGGTCACTTCCATTGTCTCCATGCCGTGAAGATCTATCGATTCTTGCGCACCAAACACATGGTCCCAAAGGGCCACGGCCTTATCATGCGCCAATACACCACACAGTCAGTTTGTCCGCCTGCTCGTTTTCCACCACATCAGTGTGTCCTGGGAACACAAATCCAACAATGTGTCCTATATAGAGTGCTGATTTGAAGTGTGCCACTCCTCCCGAAGCATGACTGTCTTCGCCTTTCTTATCATACATTGTGAGACAGTGGCAATCACGATATGTTCGTGCTGTTTGAAGAAGAAGAAGAAGAAGAAGAAGAAGAAGAAGAAGAAGAAGAAGAAGAAGAAGAAGAAGAATGGTGGTGACTATAATGATGACGACGTCTGTGTGACTGTCGCATGGTGATAACAAAGCCAATAACTGCACTGTTTGCAACTATCTGCATTCTCCTTCTGTTTCCCCTTTGCGGTTTTCATTGTAGTATAGACCCACTACCACCAACGCCATGAATGCCCCTTGTGTGCCAGTTCCTGTTTGGTTCGAGGTTAGCTGATTGTTTTTAACTTAGTGAGATAGCAAGTCTCCTCACAACCCACTCTAATCACCTTTTACGACACGCACATGAAGTCTCTACTCTGTTACTATTCTATACAGACTGCCTGGCTGGTACGAACCAACACACGGTAGTAATCAGCGGACATACACAACGCAAGTGCCACTTGCCAAACTGCACGTCTGCGTCCACACATAGCCGAGCTGAACTCATCATGAGCCTTCTAGTTTCTTCATGGCAGACGGCGGATCTGGAACACCCAAAAACGGTTAATTTTCACACAGGGTGATCGGCGTCTCAGTTGTCGCAGTACTTCCGCTGCTGGTTAAACTGTCAACGGTGTTAGTGACACCGTGACATTTCTCGTTTTACAAGCTATTAGTAAGTTTGCTAGTCTATTTCTCATAGTTGATTATTCATTGGCTCAAATTGTGCTCGGATATTAGGGCGAATGAACTTGTGAATTGGTAGTTGGACAGAAACGTAAAAAAATGGCATTCTTTTCGACTAGTATCAAGGACAACTGAATATCTATTTTCGTTTTTTTCTTGTGATAAATGCCACGATATAAAATCTGCTCAACAATGTGCCTATCTGGCGATGGCGATCATGCTCTCTCTCTACTAACCTTATTCTATAATGCTCTTGTTCAATTATTGTGCTCGTCTGGCGTGGCGTTGCTATCTTGTCTCTTCTGTGTTATTGAGTGGGAGCATAACTGTGAGAGTGTGTGTAAATGATGTCAGTATGTATGCAGAATTGTATGTATGTGTTTATGAACGTGCGCGTGCACATGTGTCTGCCTGTCTCATAACATGGTAATATTCATTGTTTATGTTTACAGTAGTCATTTGACAATGTTTAGTCCAATGTGAATGTAACATGCACACTTGATGAACGACAGATAAGTGATGTGAAGGGCTGAATGTAAGACGGGCCTACGTGCCCAGTTATGTGACCATTTGAAGATAATATTCGTTCGTCCGTTTTACAAGCCCAGCAAGGTAGTATATTGGCAGTAAATGACAGTCTGGTTTTATTGTTCAGTTAATATTTCGATATGATGAGGACGCGGGTGTCTGTGTTCTTCAAGCCCTGCTCTCTCATTGGCTATATTTGCACACTTCCTGCAAAGATTTAGGGAATGATAAGCCTACTCATGATCTATTTAGTCGTTGTCTATGGCTTAGGGGTTAATGAAAGCAGATTCACAAATCTCGGACACACCTAGTCGAGGGTTCAACATTTTCCGCAGGCGATTCGCAAGCAGATAGCTTTGCGTTGATTTAGAAGCTTTGCGCGCCTGCCATTCAGAAAGCATTGGAAAACTACTAAATGTCCAGTAAATCAGAAACAGTCAATAAATTATGGGGTGGACTGCAACTTCCTGTAAAAAACATGTAGCTTTTAAATCTGTTTAAGTTACTTATTACAACATGAGAAACGCATTAATATAGTTTTAAATATAATCGTTAATCTCCCCATTTGACACCATTTCTGCGTTGGGTATATAGTACGAGCGCTATAGTCTTAACTCAACGGACACCGGTTGGGTGGTGCTGTCAACATCAAACCTGCCGTGTTGTTTACTGAATATATTTCCTGGTAACTATTTTAGGCTGGGTCGACTTGAAAGTAAAGAGCAATGGACTCTCCCACGATTTAAAGCGTATTCGAATTGTGGCGCACTCGAGTAATTTAGTCATGTCGAGACAGGGTTTATGCTGCATGGGCAACACATGGTCTCTACAATTCAGCCCAGGCTTTCTGCTACGAAGAGGTTATTATGCCTTTTTAATTATTATTATTATAATCAATATTATTATTATTATTATTAGCAGAACGTAACACACTATCGACTGTCAAGACGGCTGGGTGCCAGTACAGTAGTTTGCCATTGTTTTCTGAACGAGAAGTCAACATGTACGTCCAACTGACCAGCCTGCGGAACGAACTCATGACGTCGCCGTCGGGAGAACACGTTTAAGCCTGAGCGAGTTACACATCTCGCATACCTCTACTTTACGAGTAGAGCCGGGAGTGACCTATCAGATAAATCTGGAATAAATTATCTGTTACTTCAGAAGTATCCAATCGGCATTCAATGGGGGATATGATCAATATTAGGCCGGCTACCGGTGCTCCTCACATTTTCCTGGTACCAGTTTTAAGATGGTCGAACCTGACAGTCAAGTTATTGTAAAGAAACATAAACAAAAGAATGTCCGCCTCGAGGGGGATTCGAATATATGACAAACCCAGATGTCCGACTTTACTGAAGGTGACATGAACACAATATGTCTGGGGAAACTCGAAGACAGGGACAACCCACTCACATATACAGCTAGCGTTGCGATCAAGGTATTTATCAACAAATACAATAAATAGCAGAGAGAGACAGAACATGAGAGAGAGAGAGAGAGAGAGAGAGAGAGAGAGAGAGAGAGAGAGAGAGAGAGAGAGAGAGAGAGAGAGAGAGAGAGAGAAGAACGAACTTTAATTTCCAAAGGATCACAAATAGAGCACGCAGGCCCATCTTAACATTAGGCCCTTCCAACCACTCATATTTCATACATTGATTATCTATTGTGTATGTTACAGTCGAATAGTAAAAAATGTTATGAGACAGGCACACACATATACATACATACACACAGACATTCACACATGCACATATACCTACATACACACATTCATCCCTACATACATCATTTACACACACTCTCAAAGTTATACACCCACTCAATAACAAACAAATACATCTCCCTCCAATACACATTTACATACTCACAATCACAAGTACATTAACAAATAGTTACTCACACGCACACACACACACATACACACACACACGCGCGCAGAAAGAGAAAGAGAGATAAAAAAGAGGGCGGGGGGGGGGGGGAAGAAAGAGAAAAAGAAAGAAAGAGAGAAAGCATATTTTTTTTTACGCACACACATATGCACACTTAACTGTGAATCTGAACGTAATCCGATCGCTATAAAGAAGACCAAAGATCTGCAGAGGACATTGCGGTTTATGCAGGAAACAAATTTGCGGATAAAGGCTCATTCTAAGCAAGCGAAAAGAAGATGGGAAAAAAAAAGAGCCTAGAATTTAAGTTTGACGTAAACCGAGTGACATTCACAGCAGACAAGTTAGGAGAAACAGGAGAAAGTGGCACATCTTGATACACAACTATCCATGTTTCAACTCAGCAAAACTGTAGGGACATTTATATTTTCACAGGTTTTAGAAAGTCCCTAACGCCCGGGACATTTCTTGGTCGACTGTGGAAGCCTCCCACCTCTAAGGCGACATTTTTATATTTTCCAGGATGCATTTACGTCAACTTGTCCGTAACTGGAGTCGCTGATTAGAGTAATCGATGCTCGCCGTACTCGCTTTCGGCCAGCAGAAAATAATCGATGGCGGCCATGTGAAAACTTTGATGAGGGGATTTACCTGTAGGCGAGATGTGTCGCTGTGTGGTGCACTGCTTGCGTAAACATTGTCTGCACAAGTTCGCACTTCGATGTCTCTGTAGATGTTAATGTTGATCGAGAGGTTTTGTAGGAGCTCATCAATGTCAGCTACCAAACGTGAGATGTGAGGGATTATATAATAACATGTGAATTTATGTAGGGGAGTAATTCTAGCACGACGTTGCAGAAAAGGTGAATGTGAATGTAGATATATAGAAGGGGAGCAATTCCAGCACGACGCTTGAATCAGGTGAATAGAAATGTATGATAACAATGGGAATCAATTCCAATCGACTTTCAGAAATAGATGAAAACGCTAGATATATTGACAGTCAGAAAGACAGACATTCAGACAGACAAACAAATTTGAGGACAGAAAATGCTAACATTATAAAATAAGAAACATTGTGAAATGGCATAACACGTTAAAAATTATCACACGAAGCTAAGAAATACGAGGGTCGGTCAGAAAATAATGCGCCACATTTTAATTTTTCTGAGCGAATAATAATAACAACACAAACATAAAAACTTGGAAACTTCAAATAAGGTATATCTTTATTAGTTGTATGCAACTGTGTTAAATTTGGGCAATTAAAACAATAACAATGATCTGTTAAAATGGCGTGTGTCATCAACTTGTGTTACAAACAGCGAATTATAATAGAATTTGAATTGCTGAAAATTTAAAAAAAAAAAAAACTGTGGTCAACATTAACAGACGTGTATGTGCTCTGTTTGAAAGCACAGTTATGTACAGTTAGTCGCTGTAGTCAGAGAGTTAAAACATCAGAAAATAAAGAGATGGAGCTGCTTGATCATCCTCGCGATGGACGTTATCCATCCATCATGTGCCATGCCGGTAAGCGTGGGCGGTCATGTTCTGCCATCTCACTCGATCAACAGAGTCGTGGATCAGTTCCGTGTTTCTGTCTCGACCATGCCACAAGGCCAAGCCATCCAGATACTTGTTTCTAGGTCTTCCCCTTGGTCTGTTCCCCTCGATCTTACCAGTTGTCACCAAGTTCTCCAAATCATTTCTTCTCATAACATGCCCAAAAAATTGTGACTGTCTACGTCTAATGTCTCTGATCAGTTTACGATCTTCATTTGTTTCTTGAAGGACTTGTTCATTGGTCTTTCTGGCTGTCCATGGTATTCTTTGCATTTTCCTCAGAAACCACATTTCTACAGCCATCAGATGTTTTTCAGCCTGGCTGCTCATTGTCCAAGCTTCACATCCATATAAAAGTACAGGTTCTATGTAGCATCTCAACACTCTTTTTCTCGTTTCAATTGACATCTTTTTATTGGTCAGTATGTTTTTCATCTTGCTAAAGGCTACTTTTGCCATGGCGATCCTTGTTCTAATCTCTTCAAGGCATCTCCCATCAGATGTTATTACTGTTCCGAGATAATTGTACCTATTCACTTGTTGAAGAATATTCCCATTTACTTGTATATTACACTGTGGTATTTCGTTCTTCCTAGTGACGACCATAATCTGTGTCTTTTTACAATTTAATTCTAACCCTTGTTGTTCACTGTGTGTAACAACCGCATCTACTAAATTTTGCAGATCCTGTTCATTGTCTGCAATCAAGACTGTATCATCTGCATATCTAATGTTATTGATGCATCGTCCCCCAATGTTGATTCCTTCCATATTTTCAATATTTCCGAAAATATTTTCACTGTACAGGGAAAACAGATCTGGAGACATTACACATCCCTGTCTCACACCTCTCTTAATAGGCTGATATTGGCTTACTTCATTATCAACTCTTATAGCAGCTTGTTGTTTCCAATATATGTTTTTTACAAGTCTAAGGTCTTTCCCATCAATTTGTAGATCTTCAAGCATCCTTATCATGTTGACATGTCTCACTTTATCAAAAGCCTTTGTGTAGTCAATAAAGCAAAGGTGTAGATCTTTGTTTACTTCTATAGAACGTTCGATTACGGTTCTCAGTATATACACAGCATTTACTGTACCCTTGCCTACTACAAACCCACATTGTTCTTCTCCTATTTCAGGTTGTATTTTCCTCCTAACTCTTTGCATGATAATTCTTAGCAAAATCTTCGTGATGTGACTCATTATACTAATTGTTCGATGTTGATCACATTCCAAGGCTCCTGATTTCTTTGGGATTGCAATAAATACAGAATTACATAACTCATGAGGTATATTTCCAGTATCATATATTGTATTAAGCAGACTGGTAACTTTACCTATTCCATATTCTTCTAAAGCATTAATCATTTCTGTTGTGACGCTGTCTGGACCGGGGGTCTTGCCAGATTTCATATGATTAAGAGCATTCTGAACCTCCGTCTTCAAAATTGCTGGCCCTTCATTGTTATTTTGAACAATATATTGTTCGTCTCTGTTATCGTCATAAAGGTTTTTCACGTAATCTGACCATACATGTAAAATCTGATCTTTTTCTATTACGACTCTTCCATCTTTTGTCTTTAGGCAGCCTGCTGATGTACGTGTTCTTTGATTAGTAATCTCCTGAATTCTTTTGTGCATTAGTTTCGCATTTTTACTGTTGTGTTGTTTTTCAATTTCTCTGCAATTTTTCTCAAGCCATGTTTCTTTAGCCTCCTTACATAAGGTTCTGACTTTTCTGTGAATTTCTTCATATTTGGCAGGATTATTTTTGTTCTGTCTTCTTGTTTCCATTAGTTGTAAAATTTCTTCAGTCATCCATGTCTTACGGCCCACTTTCTTTACTTTTGGAATAGTTTTTTCTGCTGCACAACTGATTGAATTCTTCAGCATTTCCCATTGATCATCTACATCTTGAAATAGGATCTCTAGATCAGACAATAAATCAAATTTGTTCTTTACTTCTATGTTAAAATTATCTTGCATTTCTTTGTCAGTTTTCAATTTGCACAAGTCATATTTAGGGTTTCCTGCTGTATACTTGACTTTCTTTAACTTTACCCTCAATGTGCCAATAATTAATCTGTGATCACTGTAACAGTCTGCATTTGGAACTGTTTTTACAACTGTTAATGCATTTCGAAACCTTTTGCTTATCAGGATGTAATCTATCTGGTTTTTAATCCTGCTGTCTGGACTCCTCCATGTCCATAATCTTCTAGGATGTTGTTTAAACCAGGTGTTTCCTACAACCATTTCTTGTTCTTTTGCCCATTCTACAAGTCTGTAACCTCTTTCATTTCTCTCTCCCAAACCATGGTTGCCTACACTGCATCCATCGCTTTGCTTTCCTATTTTTGCGTTGAAATCACCCATTATGATATTTATTTCTGATTTTTTACAGTTCTTCAAAGCAGACTCCATGTCATTATAAAATTTCTCTATACTTTCTTCACTGCTTTCACTTGTTGGGGCATATACTTGAATTACATTTATATTAAAAGGTCTTCCGTTTAATTTTACTAATAGAACTCTGTCTGACACAGCCCAATATCCTTTGACAGAATTTGATGTTTGCTTATCAAATATAATGGCTACACCTCTTTGCTGTTCTTCTCCCCCCGAGTAAATAATCTTACAATCCTCTCCTGTCCTTATCCCTGCTCCTCTCCATCTCGTTTCCGATATTCCTAATATGTTAATCTTCTCTCTCTCCATTTCTTTTTTGATGTCCTCCAACTTTCCATCTGCATTCATTGTTCTAACATTCCAAGTTCCTACTTTCAATGATATTAATCTTTTGCACCTAGTAGCCTGTTGACGGTCTGGAGTCACCTGGTGCGCATGACTATCCCTACCGGGCGAGGCTGCTCCTATGGAGCACCCATTTACGCCGTTTCTCTGATTATCGATAAGTGAACACAACATGATTTTCTTGGCATGTGTAAAGAAGGTAGTTTGCCATTGCTTTCCTTCCCAGCAGTGACCATACTGGTCAGTGACCGTAGCCATTGTCTCCTCAAAAAAGGAGATCCTCTGCCTACCGTCGTGAAGGTGGAGACCATAACCTACAACTATCTGTCGGCTGCTCTCAATCTTCATCCACCACCTGCACACATGGCTTCACGTAACCCTGATCGGGGGGCTAAACGGGTACTCCACCTTGCCCAAGGGTGTCCCGTAGGCTAGCGGAGGGAAGGAGGCGCCTTACTTCTCCTTTGATAGGGGATACCCCTACCCCGCTACCCTGGACGTTATGCAACGGCTAATAGCCCAGACATGTTTGCGGTGTTGCTCTATTCGTGACAGCAGGCGCATTACATGTCAACAATAGAGAAATGTTGGTTACAATATTGAACATTCTGGCATATTCAAAAGTTTGCGCAAGATGGATTTCGCGAAGTCTCACAAATGAGCTTAAATTCCAAACGAAAACAATTTGTTCTGAAAAGTTAGTGCATGTTGATGTTGAAAGAGAGAACGTCTTGTCAAAGATCGTTACAGGTGACGAAACCTGGGGTATCATTTTGAACCTAAGACGAAAAAGCAGTCAACGGAGTAGCATCATTCATAAAACCCGTAGCCTCCAACTGGCCCCCTCTGAGTTTGAAAATATTGCCGGTGCAAGTGTGTATTTATCTATTATGTTACAAGAACTTTACAGAGGGTAAAAACAAAACTTGGACCGGTAATATTTTCAAACACTGCATGCCTTGTAAGACCAAGAAGCTCTATGTATCAATTTAGCTTTTCACGTCCTGGGTTGGGACAGATGGGGCACACCGAGGCTAGCTATATGGTACACGATTTACTACTGAGAGTGCTGCTGCTGTTGCAACTGCTGCTATGACTACTACTACTACTACTACTACTACTGCTACTACTACTACTACTACTACTGCTACTACTACTACTACTACTACTACTACTACTACTACTTATTATTATTATTAGTTACTTACTTGTTGTCATACGCCTCTTGATATTTTCTACGCTCCTGTCTACCCTGCTGTCATTCCTTGTTCTATTCGTAAATTAGAGGTTTGCGTGGTCGAAGTGTAACGCGCTCACGCTGTAACTTTTTCTCCTGGCTACGACGTAGTGGGTTCGTTCCGCAGGCTGGTCAGTTAGGCGTACTTCAAGTTGAGATAGCAATGACAAACTACTCCTCAGGCACCTTGCCGTCTTGGCAGACGATAGTTTGTAACAGTGTGCTTATTAAAAAAAAAAGGCATAATTACGTCTTAGCACAAAGCCTGGGCTGAAGTGTAGAGACCATGTGTTGCTCATGCAGCATGATCCCTGTCTCGACCTGCCTAGTTTACCCAGAGGAGAGGAAACACCAATACATCTAATGGCGAACTAACAACATTAGTTGCATATCTTTTACAGGCTGTAGCAGTAAACACCAGCATTTTTGGCTGTTCGTGATACCTGGGCAAGTTTACGTTCAGTAGTCTGCCAATGCTTTCTGAACGACCATCACCTATACCATTTCATAAAAATCAACGTAAGGTGGTCTGCTGCCAAATAGCCCACAGCTGTGTTTCGATCATCATCATCATCACGTGCCATGCCGGTAAGGATGGGCGGTCATGTTTTGCCATCTCACTCGATCACCAGAGTCGTGGATCAACTCAGTGTTCTTGTCTCGACCATACAACGGGGCCTAGCCATTCAGATATTTACTTCTCTGCCCTCCCCTTGTTCTCTTCCCCTCAATCTTGCCAGTTGTCACCAAGTTCTCCAATTAATTCTTCTCAAAACGTGACCAAAAATTGTGACTGCCTACGTCTAATTTATGTAATCAGTTTACGATTTTCATTTGTTTCTTGTGGGACTAGGTCATTTGTTTCTTGCAGGACTTTGTCATCTGTTCTTCTGTCTGTCCATGGTATTCCTTGCATTTTCCTCAGAAACCACATTTCCACAGCCATCAGATATTTTTCAGCTTGACTGCTCATTGTCCATGCTTCACATCCATACAAAAGGACAGGTTCTATGTAGCACTTCAACACTATTTTTCTCGTTACAAATGTTTCGATCACGGTATGTGGGATTAAGAACTGCGTCCGCAGCCTCTTCGCCACGGGGCAGGCACTGGCAAACTACTGAACGTAAAATTACTTAGTAAATCACACACAGCCTAGAGGCGCTGGGTTGACTGCAACTTTCTGCAAAGAACATGTAATTTATTTCTGAATAATTTTATTCAATTCATCTCTGAAGTCTGAATTGCCAGTATCCTGTATCTTTCAGTTCCACATGCTGACAGTCAGATTAATGCAGTGACTTACACACCTAGGCCGGCTGTGTACAGCTTCTGATATATGATGTAACGTCGCTTAAACAAGACACGAAGAAGGAACCCAGCCAACATTTTCAGTGGTTCTAGGCAAACACATAGAATACCCGCAGATACTTTTTTCTATCCTAAGTCAGACCAGGACAATGGGAGAACAGTCAGACCAGCTTAAGGCATACTGCGTGGGTAAACGCACTGTGGGGATAGTTCTGTTTCAGCTGTCTGGTAGGTAGCTTAGAGTTGACAGGTCTCCAAACAAACGCCGCGGCATTGGGCCACGGAATCCCACAAAAACATCTTCCCTCGTTGGACCTCGTTATTGCTTTCGGTCTGATTGATTCTGGCTGTTCTTTTAGACGGTTAGTCGAGAACTGGTTAGTGCAGGTGTTGTATGGAGAAAATTGGTGAGAAACCAGTGTGATATGTCTGAGTCAAGCGCTGGAAATACTGTGGAAATTGGTTAGCACTTATAGATAGGTAGGGGGACTAAGTGGGAATTTGAGACGGGTCAGAGTAGTGATACAGTCTCAGCATCATTATCCTTAGCAGGTTATTCACTCTAAACACTGTTAGTAGTAGTAGTAGTAGTAGTAGTAGTAGTAGTAGTATTAGTAGTAGTAGTAGTAGTAGTAGTAGTAGTAGTAGTTGTTGTAATAGTAGTAGTAGTAGTAGTAGTATTAGTAGTAGTAGTAGTTATAAATAAGTGAGTGCTGATTGGTCTGAACTATTGGATGCCGGCACCATGTACGTAATACGTGTCACAGTGTAAAAGTGACCCTTTAATCTACTTTCTATACCATATTAAAAGGACCATTTTGGACACGCTTGATCGCTCTTTTTTTTTTAAAGTTGCATATCCCTTACAGGACATTGCAGTCAACACCAGCATTTTTCAGCTGCTGTTGATGTTCTTGGCAAGATTACGCTCAGTAGTTTGCCATTGCTAACCAGTTGGCAAATCATTCGAAGGATGGGTGTGTGTGTGTGTGTGTGTGTGTGTGTGAGTGTGTACGTGTGTACGCGTGCATCATGTCTGATTCTTTCACATATTCATTGCAGGAAATTTTACTGCGTCTTTCACACCCGGTTCAATCATTCAATCCACAGCTAAAGCACCGCAGCCGCAAAACAGCCAACACTTGCTTTTATCCGAAGCATCTAATAAACCGGACGTGCCGTTACACGCACAATACCTTGACCAACTACCTAGCTTGTTGTTCCAGAGGTTGCTACTTGGTCTCCGTTGCCAGACCCTGGCGTGGGAATGCGAATTACAACAAAATGCGGCGATTCCCAACTGCTAGAAATTGCCATTTGTTTATTTGTGGAGCTGCTAATAGCCCTCTCTGTATCTAAACAAAATTAACAGTTTGAAGCAAGACCCAAGAAGTTGCCAGCAGGGGCTGTTTTTGCGAGGCTTGAATATACATAACATGGAAAAGTGGCCGGAGAAATAGCGATAATTTGGCACTTAAGTCTTATTGATATAAATCCGGGCTGTCATGGCTGTAATTATATCCTAACTTTAATATGTAACACCCGATGTGCATTAAAAGAAGCAGAGGTAATGACAGAAACAGACCCGGGGTGTATATTGTTGTCTTCACATATTCTAGGCGGTCGCATAAAAAGATATGGTGACAAGTGACTTTCTTTCCAGGCTGTCTTTTGAAGATAATCCACAGAAAATATATCGGCAGCCATTTTAAGAGGGCGGGTCGACATCAGGGCAGTACTTATTCATCTTTCTTCTTCTGCCCTCTTCCCACATTGGAGCATAGCTCCTCAATCATCTCACTCCAAACTCCCACATCTTTAGCTATTCCAAGCAGCTTTGTCCAAGTCCTCCCATATTGTGCATTTAGAAGAGGCGCTAACGGTGAAAAGACCATACATTCATAAACCCTAGAGGGGTATCACCAGCAAATTCTGAGTTTGGAATAAACAGGGCACAAGAAAAGAGGAAGATCTAAATAACCCCATTGAGAAAAAAAAGTAGAAACAGCCGTGCTGATCGAGGAAAATTAACAAACGTGCCGCTGTTGGGGATCGAACCAAAGACGTTGTTAGGGAAAGCCAACCACCCCCCCCCCCCACCACCACCACTACGCTACCACGGCTCCCACCGGTGCACGTGCTAACCGTTAATAAAGGTTCGGGTTGGCTTTAATGTATGGTGTCTGCTTCTATATAAAAAGTGGGGTAGGGGTTCGACTCATAGGGCAATATATTCAGTGCTTTGCGTTTTCATGAATAGGACTGCGTCATCCGGGCACCTATTATCCCATACAGAAGTGGTTCTCAACCTTTTTTGGCCCATGTATCCCTTACCATATGTCCAAAACGTCATTCCCCCCTTTAGTATTTCGTTCCTATAAATTCCCCCATCCCCTACACTGTAAAAATGGAAGCTAAATTTAATAACACATACTAGAACACGTCTAGACGTCTACATAAAAAGTGATTTGTGGGTCTACTTATGTTATAAAACGAATTTCAGAAGGGTGAGACGTACAGAACCGTAAAGTATGGAGGAAAAAACAATATCAAGTGATCGGTTCCTGTATTAACTCGATCTTGAAATAATCTTAATTCCGCCCCCCCCCCCCCCCAAAAAAAAAAAAACCTAAAATCCGCCGCCCATCTTGGCAGGGGGGGGGGGGGGGTGATTCTCCACCTGTTGAGAACCACTGCCTTACAGGTATTGGACTGGATGATAATGAACATTCTCAGGTAATAATATTGAAGGATCTCACTGCAGTTGGAAATGAACAGTGAGTAGGCAATATTTACGAAAAATAATTATTACAAAAAATCGGCTTTGTTCAACCTGCTTTTACAGCACTTGTGGGTTACACCCGTGTGCCGTGATGTTGATCCGTCGACTAAACTAAACTAACTAAACTAAACTAAACTAGGTTTTACAGCGTCGGTTATAATGGTTGTCCGATGTTTTGTGGGGGGGGGGGGGGGGGGGGGTAACTTGATTATCTGTCCTTTCATTGCTCTCTTTCAAGTTGGTTCTAAACAGGACTGGTTATATTTTCTCCTCCGTGCTCTTCAGATTCAGTTAGGTCTGTATGTCATTTTCTTTATTGCTTTGAGTCGAGGACAATGCAGGAAGTAAAGCACACAGTGTAATATTTATAGTATTTATGTGTGAAGGTTCATACAAAATGAAATGTTACTGAGTTCGTGCACTGAGGTTCAATTATAGAGTGATAAGGGAATTATAAGTAACATATTTAGAGGATCATTGATAAAATATTAGAGGAATCAGCAATAACATGTTCAGAGAATCATTGATATTTGTGTGTGAAGGTTCATACAAAATGAAATGTTACTGAGTTCGCGCACTGAGGTTCAATTATAGAGTGATAAGGGAATTATAAGTAACATATTTAGAGGATCGTTGATAAAATACTAAAGGAATCAGCAATAACATGTTCAGAGAGTCATTGATATTTGGTCTGCGACATTCTAAGAATTATTCTGTAGCAGTCAAGTTCAAGCGATCCAATTCTCTTTCTAGTGATTGCGACATGGGCCCAAGACTCGCATCCACATACACCGGAAAGATGCATGTTTTCACAAATGGTGCTTCATCTTGTTTGCTGGTGTTGTACCATAGGCGCTCTTAGCACGGTACAACTTCTGCATTGCCATTGGCCAGTCTACTTCCCATTTCTTTAGAACGGCGTCATTGTTGTTGATTGTCTAGCCAAGATATTCAAAGCTTTTGAAATTTTCAATTTCTTCATTCCGGTTGCAAAATAT
>OY992881.1:41937214-41949091 GCA_963921405.1 Cepaea hortensis
AGGCCTGATAAAATCGCTTCGTCCACACACGGTCAAATCAGTGCGGCATCGATCTGGTTCTACTTGCATGGGTGGTATCGGTTACAGTGTAATGTATACCTAATTCATTTGTAGAATCATCCAGAAAATCATTAATGGAATTTGTTCATCGAATATGTTCTTAGCAGAAGAACTCAATTTTCTCACACACAATGAAATAAACATGCGCTCAATTGGAGGAACCATTTGTCGATTGTTTACCATATTTATTATTTACGGACATACAAAAGTACCTAGGAAGTATAATATCATCAAAGGGTAAATAAGAAGACGAGATTGAAAATAGATGCAATAAGACAAATCAACTCATTGGCTAAATGGCACCAATACTAAAGAACAAACACGTATCAATAACTACCAATAAAGCACTTTACAACACAATCTTCCTACCAACTCTATGTTACAAATGCCAAACCTGGACAATGACAGAAAAAGAGAAAAGAAAAACCGCAACAACAGAAATGAGATTCCTGAGAATACTCAATGTATCAAGAAGAGATAAGATCAGTAATGAAGAAATCGGGACCAACATGGTGGTTATAGCTGCGCTAGATTTTATTAGAAGGCAGCAAATCAAATGGTTTGGCCAGGCAAATAGGTTTCCAGTACCATAACAAGCAATGATGTACAGATCAGATAGAAGCAGGAGACGAGGCCGACCATGTAAACGTTGGACGGAGGGAATAACAGAGTCCATGGAAATATCGATACATGAAACCCATAAGCGGGCACTCTCCCGTTGTTTGTACGTCACGTCGACACCGCAAGGTACAAGAGGAATATGATGAGATAAGATAAGATTTTAAAAAAAGGGGGTTTACAGGGCAAGAGAATCGGCTTCTTCGCAGCGGGTTTTTATCACATGTGGCTGGGAATCTTTCCGCAGGACGACCTGCCGGCCGAAAGCATAGCACAAAGCACGAACTCCGTAGCTCCAGCGACGATCCCTAGGAGTATAAATTAGTTTAGATACATCCGTCAGGCTGAAATATACAACACATATTCACACAGTAATTTAAATTGTCTACCACAGTAATGTTAACCTATCATGTTTTAGTTTATGCTGTATGGTTTCTGCAGCATATACGTGACTAGATGCAGCGAAATGCCAGGCAATAAATCGTGTAATCTACTTTTTGTGTCTCCGTTATTCAAATTCACAACGGGAAAACATTGTTTATAATATCTATATTGTTAGTGGAAATATATTATAACACACTACTTTTAGTAGACGCGTTAATGCTACTGTTATTTGTATATTTGTTTCGTTACCTATAACATTCATTAGCTCTTATTAGTTATTCTTCTTCGCTTCTCCGAAATTTTTGTGTCAGACGTAAATACGCCGTGCCTGTTTACAGCAGAGCCGTGATATCGGCGCCTTTCGGTCGACACATCAGACTTCTTCAGGCATTTGTTGACTGGGTTAACCTTTCCAGGTATTTCATAGGACCTTCGGCCCTCAATGTTGTGGGCCCTCAAGGGAAGGCAGGGGCAGACCACGGGAACTCCCTGCCTTCCAAGGAGGCTCCCACGGTGAGCTTTCGATTTAGGCTTTCCACGAAATTGTTTAGTTCACGCTGTTAAGTCTCATGCAAGCATATGTAGAAGAAATGTATCTAACTGCATATGTACATAAATCATCCACGACTCTGGTGATCGTGTGGGATGGTCAAACTTGGCCGCCCATGCTTATCGGCATGGCACATGTCGATGAGTATATAAATGATAGCACATTACCGTCATTTTCAAGAATGCACACATATTTTACTCCTGTATTGGGGGAGGAAAGAGGGGGCTGGGATAGCATTTTGTTACAACGAAATAGGCGAGATGTTATTATTTAACCTGCTATTGAAGTTGTAAAATAGTTTATTGCAATAGAAATATTAAATTACACAAATATCTAATCTAATCTAAATGTTCATATACTTTCCATTTATCTTCCCGTGTAGTTTTGTAGATTTCATTTGTTATTCTAAGAGTTGAAGAAGAACTCACTGTAATTCGATGGTAAAATTACCTTGAAAATCACGGACAGTAAATGCTGGGGTTGATTGCGGCGTGGTGTAAACTATTTTAAAAGACGCGGAACTGGTATAGATATTTCCTATAACATATAATCCATATAACCTTACCGAGGATTCGAAGATGGATCTCCTGACTTTGTACGGCAATCTAACCACTCGGCCACACGCTCCTCGAAATTTTCGATTGTTCTAATTGGGCCAGCTGGAATGGCGGAATGAAGCTAACACCACAAAATTGAGAGCGGAAGGTCCTATGAAACACCCGGAAAGGTTAACCCGGTCAACAAATGCCCGAATAAGTCTGATGTGTCGACCGAAAGGCGCAGATGTCGCAGCTCTGCTGTAAACAGGCATGGCGTATTTACGTCCGACACAAAACTTTCGGAGGTGCGAAGAAGATTAACTAATAATGTTCATATACCTTCCATTTATCTTCCCGTGTAGTTTTGTAGATTCCATTTGTTATTCTAAGAGTTGAAGAAGATCTGACTTGTTCTTCGACGGTAAAATTGCCTTGAAAATCACGGATAGTAAATGCTGGGGTTGATTGCGGCGTCGTGTAAACTATTTTAAAAGACGCGGAACTGGTATAGATATTTCCTATAGCATATAATCCATATAACCTTACCGAGGATTCGAATATGGATCTCCTGGCTGTGTGCGGCAATCTAGCCACTCGGCCACACGCTCCTCGAAATTTTCGATCCCGACAAGATTCGAACGTGCAATCTTCTAAGTCAAATTATATTTCCTTAGCAGTCGTAAAAATGATTAAGACAATGGACGGTTGTGTTAAGTAAATCCCTGCCATTTGCATTGCCCCACTCAGCTTTTCTACAATTTACATAACGACTTTCTCAAGACCTTGCTGACCTTGCTACACTGAGGGAAGTTCGGCTTTCTTACTTACCTTGCTGTAGAGTGGGTATATTGTGTTCGCTTCATAATGTATAGACCAATGAGCACTCGATGAGTGATGTCAATACCACACCGGCCCTTAGACTTTTCTGAATATGTCCCGGGGCTCATGTTAGACGGGGTCATCCTGGGATTTGAGGGACATGAGGTCAGTTTAAAAAAAAAAAGAAATTGTTTCGAAATGGATTTGAAAACAATACCACCAGGTCGACAGGCTGGCGTGGCTTCCTTACTTTCTGAATGTCAATGACAGTATAATTAGTTATAGGAGTACATCTTTATCATATATTGTTTGGCACAGCGAAAGACACGGTGCTCTTAATTTGTGTGTGTGTGTGTGGTAATCTTAAAGGGCAAAATGTGAAAGCAATCGGGCAGGAGGTAAGCATGGAGTAAGCAGGAGGGAAGCAGGCGGGAAGCAGCAAAGCAAGTAGTAACTATAAAATGGACCGTGCCTCACATCCATATGTTGCCACAGAAAAGATGCATGTCAATACAGCTACTTTGATTTGTCTTTTTGCAGTTGGGTCATAGTGTCTTATTATTGAGTGACCTCTGCATTGCTCAAAGGAGCCGTCTATCTGCTTCGGGGACAAAGACAATCAATCATGAAATCTCCACAATGAAGGTTGGCTGCAGTGGAAATGAAAGACCTCAAATCTCTGGTTCTGGTGGTGCACAACATTAGACTGCTGTACCTGCAGGTCGTGAAGACATCCATCATCTTGTTTCCTTGCTTACCTCCTGTCCGACTGCCTTCACATTTTCCGGCTAGGATTTTCTTTTTAGTTGTTTATTTGTGTATGTATTTATTTATTTATTTGTTTAGTTGTTTATTTATTTAGTTGTTTAAGAAGAGCCCCGTCTTTTGCCGTGGCTAAAATATATTGTTTAAAGAAACTAAACATTTTGGAATATCTCAGAAATATAAACAAGGGAGCGTTAGAATGAAATTACAAACAAAAAAAAAAAAAAAGAAAAAAGAAATTACAACATACATACAGGCAAGAGGGGCTGTCCGGAGAAAAATGTCTTGGCTTCAAATAGAGGCGTGGTAAAACCGGTACCATTAGCATTGGGACCCTACGCTGACTGTTGAAGATGGGGACAGAGCACGTATGGGAATGTCCCGATTGCTGTGATATCGGTTCTTGACTCGACCCAGAGACGTGGCTTCAGGGAAAGACGTGTCTTCATTGAGAAACGCGTCTTCATTGCCGTGACTTTTTTTTTTCTCTTTTCGCATACCTTTACAGGACACTGCAGTCAACACCAGCATTTTTCAGCTGCTGTTGATGTCTTGGCAAGTTTTACGTTCAGTAGTTTGCCATTGCTTTGTGAACGACCGGCTCACATACCTTCGTAAGTAACCAGTGCGACGCGATCCGCCGTGAGTTTACTCATCGGAAATAAACACTAAGACAGAAATCAGAACAATATTCTAAAACACAAAAGAACATCAGGACTGCATACCGTACGGGCGTGTGATGCCAACCCACAGTCCTTCAAAATTAACACTTGGCGTTTCAATTCTTTTTCTGACAAGGATATTTACAAACAATTCCAGAACTTTGCGTCTTCTTCTTCTTACTATCACTGAAATTGCGAGTAGTTTGTTAGCACAATTAATGCAGCTATGTCTATTTTATTTTTTGTATTAGCTCTATCATGTGAGTAGATAGGTCAGCATGGCCGAAATTATAAGAAAGCATGTTCTTAAACATCCGGTGTGCTGATGCCGAGATAAAGGGTTCAACCTCTACATCAGACAGTTGAATTAAAATGTTGACCTATCGTTCTTGACTTGGGGACGTAAATTACAAGTACATCTGAAGTCGGAGTGGGTTCGCCTGATGGCGAGGGACACTGTTAATACTGAAAGCTAATTCACACGCAAAATTCATTCCAGCACTACAAATTAGTGTGAATGGTGGACTACGCCTTAGTTCAAAAGAAGCTAGCGAGCGCAAACATAAAAAATAAAAAACACCCCTATTTCTCAACGGTTTCTAATATTCGTCTCGAATTACATGCACGAAAGCTTTCTGTATGTGACGCCATAGTATGAGACGAACTAATAGCTGTTCCGAGTGTAGTATCTATAAACCTCTTTCCTTGAGAACTAAAACATTGTATCCATACAAGATTACTGCCGAGTTCTCCAATGAATACGCAATATACCTAGGAAGCTGCACGACAGGAAAGACACACATTGATGCACGCCAGCGTTTCGGCCAAAAGCTGAATATTTCATCTTGAAGGATTTATCTAATTTTGTTTCACTTCTGCAGTATCATCTAACTAGATGCAGCGAAATATGCCAGGCAATAAGTCGCGCAATCTATTGTTTGTGTCTTCATTATTAAAAAGTCTTTATCAACGAAAAAAGTTACGTGCAGGAAAGCGTTCTTTTCGTGGCGCTACAGTATTTGATGAACTAATGGTTGTCCAGAGTTTAGTAAATAAAACTATGTCCCTGAGAACTACAAAATGAATTAAACAAGACTATTGCCGAGTTGATACCCAGCGAAAAACGTACGCACACACAATGTAAGAGTAGGAAGCTCGAAAACAGGAAAGACGCACACTGAAACATGCAAGCGCTTCGACTAAAGTCTTTATCAACGAAAAAAAAACAACAACAAATAGCAAGAACAATTGAAATGTCACAATCATTAGTAATAATTTTTTTTTTTTTTGGGGGGGGGGGGGGGGGGGGGCGCGCTCACGCTCGCTTTTAACTCAAGCGTAATCCACATGCACTACTTCTAGTAGTGCTGGACTGAATTTTGTTTGTGGATTAGCTTTCCCTATCAACAGTGTCCCTCGCCATCAGGCGAACCCACTCCGACTTCAGAGGTACTTGTAATTTACTCCCCCAAGTCAAGGACGAACGATAGGTCAACATCTTGGTCCAGCTATCTGGTATAAGGGTTGAACCCCTTACCTCGGCATCAACACACCGGATGTTTAAGAACACGCATTCTTATCAATTCGGCCATGCTGACCTACAAATAAGTACTTGATATGTGTAAAAGAATGTCTCAAACAAAGCTCTTAGTTCGTGAAATAAAATATAGTAAAATGTATTATAGATTTGTGATTGTGATGTGTCCGTTTTCTTACAAAGCAGTGTTTTTTTTTTTTTTTTTTTTTTGCTGTAATGTTCGTTGATTCAGACTTTGGTTCATATGTTTTAAGTATTTCATTGTCAACTCCAAACCAGTGCCCGGGATCAAACAAAACCATATCATCTGGATATTTCTGAGAATATTCCAGAAAAATTAGAAATAGAAATAGTAACACCCTTGAATAGCAGACAAGACCAGGAGGATAACAAATGTACACAGTCAATAGTAAAAGAGCCCTTTCCACGCCCTAAGGCTCATTGGGAATATGGTGCTATTCTCATATTTTTTATACCAGTCCGCACTAATTCAGAAAGCAATGGCAAACTACTGAGCTCAAATTGCCTATTAATTCCCAAACAACCAATTAATTCCGGCTTAGCGTGCCACATACTGTAAAAACGATACGCCACTAAGAATCGGCACTCGCTGGGTTATTTGTTCTATGTCTTGCCAGCCGCTTTGACTTCCCAAGACCTTTCTTGTACCAATTTAAACTTGGGTGGACGTGGAATAGCATGTCAGTTTAAAAAAAAAATCTGTCATTCCGATTTGAACTCATGCCGACCGGGCTGATGGGCGAGCGACTAACCACAACGCTACCTCGGTACCCAGAAAGCTAATGCAATGACACTCAAGTCTATCACGTGTAAACATCATGCACGTCTACAGAACATAATTAACCCTAGTCAGTGGTTTTCAACCTGTGCGCCACCGCTTCCTGGGGCGCCTCGACTTGTGGTCTGGAGCGACGTGGGTGGGCCTGGATTTCTTTATTCGTATTTAGCTGTAAAACAACATTTGAGCTAAGGGTTTTCAAAGTACACATTATGCACCCTCTTTCTGGTCCAGTGGAAACGTAATCCCATAGCATATACCTCCGTTTGGGTGCGAGTGGTAGGTCTTCACATTTTTTACACACGAAATATGAGCTGGGATGCTAGGCTATATTTATCACTCATTTGTCACCTTATCACTCATGGGGGATTAGATATTCCTCGCGAGAGATCAGTTATTCCTAAAAGGATATCATTTATCCCACCAGTAACAATTATCTAACAGGTTAGAAAAGTTATTCCACACAAGGGACCAATTATCCACAGTATGAGACCCGTTATCCCAAAAGGAAGACCAGTTATTCCACATGAGAGACAAGTTATCGCATGGAAAAATTCATATATCCCTAACGAGAGACCAGCTATCTCTCGAGAGAATTCATATATCCCACAGGAGAGATCAGTTATCCCAAGGAGAAATTCATATATCCCTCAAGAGAGATCAGTTATCACACCGGGAAATTCACATATCCCACTGGACAGACCCATCTTCCAACAGAGGAGCTGAACTCTACAAGCCGAAAACCGCCGGGCTGAGCTCAACTCATGGACTCCAGACAGGGACAACAAAGGAAGCATATGTTAAACACCTTCTTCGTGCATGTTTAGACGTATGTCTAATCACACTTAAAGGAAGCAGTAATCAACCTGGGCCTGTTGACATCTCCATACAGTTTATCTTCTAATAGGACCTGCGTCAGGAAAACCCCAAAAAACTCTTCTCTGTTCTTCACATGTCGGACACCCCTGCAGCAAATGCTCGGCTATTCTCGTGTTTTTAATTCTGGCAACATTCATCAATAGTTCAGATCTGAGGTTTGTTGCACAGATGTATCCCCGTCTGTTATGTCATGTGCAATGTTGGAGATGTATAGTGGTTCACTTCTGTGCAGTTGGAAAAATGAATAATCTTTCTCAAGGTTTGAATTTTTTGCTTGGCCGGTTGCTTTTATAATTGTCTGCCGCTGGCCTTTGCAGACGAATTCAAGCTCTAATTCTAGGCATGAGAAATAAATTAACCGGTATTCAGTCAATCAATAAGGTGCCGTCTTCTCAATGAGGGTTAGTACGCAGAGGTGTTTCCAAGGCACCAAGACCAGGTTCTATACTGGCCAAGACCTACTAACACGTCCTAGCCGTGCGTCAACAGGTCCCTTCAGGGTCCTGGCTAACGTAGCAGGATCGGTGATTCTTCCGAAGTCGGAGAGTATCTGCCTGTATGGCGAGGAACCACCAGTCTGCACACCAATAAGCCAGACATGGGCCAACGGATACTCACGCAAACCTCAGGTCCTGTATGACATCACACTGATATTGGACAACAGGATGTTTCATCCGATATACAGGACTTCATGCGGGAGTTCACAGCCAGTGAAAGCAAACAAGCAAGCAAGGACAATGAGGGTTGGCTGTAATGGATCTCTCAGTCCCTTTCTTGCTTTGTCTGGTCTGTCTGTCTGTCTCTCTCTCCATGTGTGTGTGGTGTGTGTGTGTGGTGTGTGTGTGTGTGTTTCGCGAGGGCCATGACAGACTTCCCTTCATCCATCTCTTCATGTTACCTTCTTACTTGTGTCGCTGTCTATCCTTCTTGCTCTCCTGCCTTCAACGCTTCCCTCAAGTATTGTTTTTTAAGTGACTATTATGACTTTCAATGCATACAGTGATATTAATCGGCACTCATAGTGAAGACTGGAAAGAAGTAGAGATAAAGGATAAACTAACTAATACAAAAATCGAACGCTATAGGCACCCTAGGTCTCCAACTTATCTCCATCAAATGAAGACAGCCCCTTCCCGAAGGAACACATGTTCTTTGATGTAAAATGTATAAAAGGGCCATATACTTTATTTATGATAGGCTGTGTGGAAATGGGAGCACAGATCAATTAAAGAAAATCCGCCCGGATGGGCGATTCGAACACACAACCTGCTGGTCGGATAGTAGCTGCGCTACCACTAATTACAAAATGCGTTTCTGTTTTAAAAAAACCTAATAATCCAGTCGTTGTTACGCGACTGAACTTGGACATATTTAAACACGCGACACACACGCTCGATGACGAAAACCGAATTAAAAACAAAACATTCACCATGAAATGAGAACTAATTGCAATCCTAATTTGGTGGTTCTCGTGTCCGCAGACGGCATCGTGTCATACTAGAATGTCTGGTGGTGATTCGGGATGGCTAACTGGGAATTTGGAATCAGTTTCTACAATAAATCACAGATTGCCTTGCGTCACCTGGCAATTTCCCTTGGCTCCGGGTCGAGTGCTGACACGAAATTGGCGTGAGTACACTTGATAAAGTGCAAAATTTTGACCAATGTCGACCTATCACGCCACAGCCATTAGGGAGACCCGCGTCCGTACCGTTAGCCGGAAACGCGAAGAAAGCGCCCTCTAGTCTATTAGTTTCCCACCTCCGTGAAAAGAAGAGCTCTTTAGAGGGAATTGACACTTGGAAAGATGGGGAAACTAATTTATGTCGTATTATAATAATATCGCAAATACCCACTAGTTTGTGCATACTTTGTTTTCCGTCTTGCTGGTTTTATGTATGTATTTCCTGTTTTCTTGATTTGAAATGGTCTTATTTATGGAGAGAGAGAGAGAGAGAGAGAGAGAGACAGAGAGAGAGAGAGAGAGAGAGAGAGAGAGAGAGAGAGAGAGAGAGAGAGAAAGAGAGAGAGAGAGAGAGCAAAATACACACGCAATTTGTTGTATTTGTCACATCTGAGCTGAAATAAAGAATGACGAAACAATACGTAGGAGCGTGAAACAGCCCAGAAGAAACATAATAAACGAAATAGGGACACAAATAAAGAACAACGTTAGGAATATTAAATGAAGTGACAAAAGAAAGGTAAGAACACAAAGAACGAATAATAAATAGAAGGCAAGACAGAAAATATTGGAATAACTGCAGAAATACGCTACGGTAATTCTTAAGATTAAGCTTTGGATAAATTAGGATGATCGACAGCTGAGTGAACTAAAAGAAGACTGTTGGATTCATGCAAGAGACAACATTGCAGTTATAGACATATTTCAAGCGAATAGAAAAAGAAGAAGAAGAAGAAGAAGAAGAAGAAGAAGAAGAAGAAGAAGAAGAAGAAGAAGAAGAAGAAGAAGAAGAAGAAGAAGAAGAAGAAGAAAGAAGAAGAAGAAGAAGAAGAAGAAGAAGAAAGAAGAAGAAGAAGAAGAAGAAGAAGAAGAAGAAAAGAAGAGGAAGAAGAAGAAGAAGGATGATTGACAACAACACACACATACATACACACATACATACACACACATATGTACACTTACACACACATATGTACACATACATACACACCATATGTACACACATACATACACAGGCACAATGACAGAGGTAGTGATTATACACTAGTGGATTACTCATGGAGAGACAATGAAACCTATGAACATGTTCAGAGTGCAGTGATGAGAATCCGCATTGAACTAAACAAAACACATGTGTATTCACGTCAACAGTTAATATGTTGTATATCAAATCAACAAACAGGTGTCGAGCGACACAACAGCAATTAAAATGCCGTCAAGCAAATTGAGAAACACAAGTACGGGGTTACAACAACAGTCAATACGAGGTGAAACAAATTCGCTTAGAGCGATAACAACAGTAAATATGTTGTCAAACAAATCAATAAACACACGAGGAGCGATTCGCCAACAGCTAATACATTGTAAATTAGATAATGAAACATATATATATATATATATATATATCACTGAGTAATACAACAGTCACCACGTAAATACATATTGTACAAATGTACACGAGCTACTGTGGCAGAGTTGATAGTGCACTTGCCTACCCAGACAACGGTATGGGTTATATTCCATGCGCCGGCAGTTATGTTGAACACAGAAGCCACAAATAATATATTGCAGGATTTATTGCCTGGAATATTTCATTGCATCTCGTCAGGTGTATACTGCAGAGTTATTTATCATACAGAGTTAATAAATGAATAATATTTAAGCTGAAACAATTAAAACACACTCATAAGTATTGTTCGATTGTGGAACATCAGTTATCCCCACGGTAATTTCAAATTTAACAGGAACTCTCTCTGCTCCACATTCCACGTTCGAACAATATGATAAATAACTCTGCCGTATGCAGCTGACGAGATGCAGCGAAGTATGCCAGGCAATAAAGGAATGTTGTTTTGAATTTATAGGACCTGAGTTATGTTGTCCTACCTGTACGTCTGTGTGATCAATCCTTTTATATTGAATGTCCTTTTCAGGACATTATGCTCAACGTCACATTGATTTTCTCGGTAATTATACGCTCAGTAGTTTGCCATTGCTTTCTGAATGAGAAGTCCAACTGGCCGGCGTAGGGAATGATCCCACTACCCAGTCTCGAGAAAATGGTTAATTTTAAATGTTTAGAAATGTCTTCGAATTGTGCGGGAGGAAAAGACGACTTTTAAAGGAACTGTCTACCTAACCTCGTATGCTGTGGAGTACACACCATCTTCACACTGCATTTACTTGTTACCTTTCACGGGTACTCATTAGCACATTTAGAGAACATGAGGCAAGGCAAATATAACAGGCAAACACGAAACTACAAACATAATTATAACCGACACATACTCCTGGATACAAACCCAATACCTTCAAATAATGTCCCCGATTTGCTGAAGGAACAAGTGTACAAAGCAACTCGGCCAGCTAGCCATGACCTAATCCAACAAACATTATCTAGAGCCAGAGTATAACGGTGGGTGGCGAGAACATAGCGGGGCAGCTCTGTCAGATGTTATCAGGGAAAATCTAGACAGAATTATTAAGATTCTGGTCCCAGAGAGGTTTTCACCTCCTGGCTGATCATTAAGAGAGCTGGCCTTATCGAGCGGAGGGATATGACAGCAGTAATGAGTTTTAT
>OY992881.1:41949291-41961791 GCA_963921405.1 Cepaea hortensis
CCTGCATAAATAAACTCGGCCATAGCTGTCATTAAATGGTGTTTGTTTATTGCAACAATACACGGCTTATTTTATTAAGTGGTTCGTTCGGTCATAGATGTGTGAAAAACATAGTTATCGTAGTCTGAGCTTGTATCGACTTGTGCAATTGGTATTAAATGTTTAAAGCTCTGTTATTCAAATTGAGTTGAACTGAGGTGAGCTAAGAACCGACATTACTGCACTCAGGACATTCCCATACGCTCTCCGTCCCCTCGTTCAATAGCCAGCGAAGAGTCATACTAATAATCTTACTTCCCTCTCAGTTTTAAGATTCTTCTAGAACCCCTACCGACCCCCTGCAATCTCATTCTTTCCACATACAGATTCTCAATCTGCTTCTCCGCCTTCTCCACCTGGTCCTCAGGCGCACGACCACCTCCCCCTTGTCCATAGGTAATCTACCACCAAGAGATGCATTCCCTGCCGGCCTATCAGCCTGTTCGCGCCCCCCCCCCCCCCCCCCCCCCGCATTCCCATATGGCCAGGGCAAAAATTCGAAACAGTTCTCACAATCTGTGACCTCTGAAGCGAGGATAGCCGTTCCACAATAAACATTCCTTTCTCCACCTTACTAAGCATACTCCTTGAGCCCATAATGAATATACAATGTGTGTTGCAGTGGTCTCCTCTAACCAGCGGAATGGCTCTGTTACTGCTTCCACCTCTATTCTCATGCTGGAAGTCGAAGTCGCACATACCAGACTCCTTTTTCAAGCTATTAAAATCCGGATAAATATGCATACAACTGGGTAACAATACGCGCGGGGTGATGTGGGCAGAATCCTAAAAGTAGCCTTTACTTCCCATGACATTTCCTGGCTCCAATTTTAGGCTGGGTCGACCTGGGAGCCTTGGTCCATTACAGAATCCGACTAGCTGGGGAAATAAAGCGGGTGGCCTGGATGGGAATAACTGGGGAAATAGTGCTGTCGCCTTGATGGGAATAACTGGGGAAAAAGTGCTGTCGCCTTGATGGGAATAACTCGGGAAATAGAGCGGTAGCCTTGATGGGAATAACTGGGGAAATAGAGCGGTGGCCTTGATGGGAATAACTGGGGAAATAGAGCGGTAGCCTTGATGGGAATAACTGGGGAAATAGTGCTGTCGCCTTGATGGGAATAACTGGGGAAAAAGTGCTGTCGCCTTGATGGGAATAACTGGGGAAATATAGCGGTAGCCTTGATGGGAATAACTGGGGAAATAGAGCGGTGGCCTTGATGGGAATAACTGGGGAAATAGAGCTGTGGCCTTGATGGGAATAACTGGGGAAATAGAGCGGTGGCCTTGATGATATTGCGGTGGCTCTCCAATGTTTTAGTCCTTAGGGAGCCTCCACGAGGAAATGGTTACGCCGCCTGTCTCGTGCTCCGAAGGATTAGGTTCGATTATGGCCCACGTCGGTTGGTTCACGAAGCAGTTTTCTCGGGACTCATGATGGGTCGTTGATGGGGCTACGGAGTTGGCACTTTCTGCGTGTCGCCCTGTGGGAAGAGACAGAGCCATATGGGATAAAACCCGGTGCACTGTTGTCGCACCTCTGGCCTTTAAGAAGCTGAGGTTGGGTGTGGTGGGTGGGAAAGGGGAGGGGGTGGGGGGGGGGGGAGGAGTTTAAGCCATTGTCAAGTTTTTTCATCGATTACCAGCGATCATTCATACAAGTCATGGGGTTTTCTGCGGTACTCCTGAGAGAACGCAATAGGAATAAACACTAGGTGTAGACGATCTACTGTACCAAATTATCATAGCAAACGGAAAACGTTTCGACCACAGTAATTCATCAGCTGCCAAAAAGAAATAATAACAACAGACAAAGACATAAATGACACTAAAGTAACAACGTTCATTTAGATCGTCTGTCCTCCTCTTCTTTCCTCTTCTTCTTTCACTCATTATCTTATGCGGAGATATAGATCCTCAACCAACTCACTCCTCGCCCTCCTACCCGTTGCTATACCACACAGTCCAGCATACGTCCTCCCCAAATTTATTCCTTTCTGTTTCTGCTTCACTTCTCCGTTTATTTTTATGTATTTCTCTGGTTCGTTTGCCATATGAATTCCGGACACAGGTCTTTCTATTTATACTATTTTCAAGTTTTCTCAGGGTGTATCCTACCAAGCGCCGTCGTCTTTTCTTAACCTCTTGGTTCACTGGTATTTGTCTCGTTAATTTAATCGCTGTAGTGTAATTTCCCGGTTTGGTTTTGCTAATTATTTTTTTTTTAATGTCTTACTATATTTTGTTGATGAATACGCGTTGTCGCAACGTCCTCCGTTTTTTTGTTGTTGCTGTTGTTGACCTAGACACCGGGATTTTCCTATTACACAGGGAGATCAGAAATACGTGTTTGCGAGTGTGGGTGGGTGTGTGTTAGTGTATGGATGTGTTTGCGTGGGTGGATTAGTGTGTATAAGTGTGTGGGTGTGTGTGAGTGGGTGGGTGGGTGATGTATGTGAGTGTGAGTGTGTGGGTGGGTGTGTGGGTGGGTGGTATATGTGAGTGTGTGTGTGTGTGTGTTGGTGGGTGTACGTGTGTTGGTGGGTGTGAGTGTGTGAGTGTGTGTGGGCGTTCGGGAGTGGGTGGGTGGTGTATGTGAGTGTGTGTGTTGGTGGGTGTGAATGTGTGGATTGTGAGTGTCTGTGGATGTGTGTGAGTGGGTGGGTGAGTATGAAAGTGTGTGAGTAGGTGGGTGTGTGTGTGTGTGAGTGGATGGGTGAGTGAGTGTGTGTGAGTAAGTGTGTGGGTGTGTCGGTGAATGGGAGAGGGATTATAGCAATCTTGGATTCCCTATTTTGATAGCGTGGACTCAGACACGATACATCTTGGTTCAGAAGTGGTCGCCACAACCCTAAACTACTCGCTGTTAGGTAGAGAACGCTGCAAGTCTTAATCCGCTAGCTTTGTGTAATACTGGCGAAACTGCTGGAATAGAACACGTTTACATCAATTCCCAGACCATGAAGATGGTGTGGCGGTGGTGATGGTGGTAGTGGTGGTGGTAGTGGTGGATGTGAGAATAGTGGTGGTGGTGAAGTTAAGCAACATCTGCAGATGAAAGAACACATAACCGTAAAGCGCGAAGTAGATTTCGTGGGTGTGTAAAATCTGCATAATCCAGGTTGATGGAGGGGAATTACGGCTAATCTCGGGGGAAGCCCTGGTTCACAAAGGTGATCTAGAGCATTCGGTGTTCCTTGTGTTGTGAACGGAGATTGAGAAGGTCTTTTAACCTTACTCTCTCTCTCTCTCTCTCTCTCTCTCTCTCTCTCTCTCTCTCTCTCTCTCTCTCTCTCTCTCTCTCTCTCTCTCTCTCTCTGATGTCTAAGATTAGCTTCATAAGTGATGTAGGAATGGAATAATGTATGAGAGCTGAGAGATCAGAAGTGCAGAATGCGTGCGTGCCCAATTCTTAAACCTTTGAAAATAAAGTTTGTTCATTCTCTCTCTCTCTCTTTCTCTTTCTCTCTCTCTCTCTCTCTCTCTCTCTCTCTCTCTCTCTCTCTGTCTCTCTCTCTCTCTCTCTCTCTCTGTATGTGTTTGTGTTTATTTAATTAAAGTTTATATTCACCTGCCAAATTTAGATATGCATACCTGTATATATTTCTGTATTGCGCGGAAGCCTGGACATTGAACAAGCAACAAAAAAGTCGAATAGAGGCCCTGGAGATGTGGATATTTTGACGAATATGTTGTATTCAATGTAAACAAAAACAATCAAATACAGAGGTTCTCGAAAAACTGGGAATGAAAAGAGAGTTGATGAAAGAACAAAATAAGAGGCAAGTGAAATATTTCGGCCACGTTAAAAGACATAATGCTCTTGTAAAAACCATACTGGATGGCAAGGTTGAGGGCAAGCGAGCAAGAGGTAGACAACGATACAAGTGGGAAGATAACATCAAGAGATGGACGAACATCAATCTGACAGAACAGAATGTACAGCCAGGGCAAGAGACAGACAGTATTGGAGATCCATTGCAGCCAACCTTCAGTGAGGCGACGGCACCTGATTGATTGATTGATTGATTGGTTGATTGGTTGATTGATTGATATATTTCTGTGTGTGAATTTTTTTTAACCTACTTTTAAATTAACGAAATAAACTCAAGCAAGACAATGACAATAACAGTTAGCAGAGGCAGTAGGATGAGAAGAAGAAGAAGAAGAAGAAGAAGAAGAAGAAGAAGAAGAAGAAGAAGAAGAAGAAGAAGAAGAAGAAGAAGAAGAAGAAGAAGAAGAAGAAGTTGTAGTAATAGTAGTAGTAGTAGTAGTAGTAGTAGTAGTAGTAGTAGTAGTAGTAGTAGTAGTAGTAGTAGTAGTAGTAGTAGTAGTAGTAGTAGTAGTAGTAGTAGTAGTAGTAGTAGTTGTTGTAGTAGTAGTAGTAGTAGTAGTAGTAGTAGTAGTAGTTGTAGTAGTAGTAGTAGTAGTAGTAGTAGTAGTAGTAGTAGTTGTAGTAGTAGTAGTAGTAGTAGTAGTAGTAGTAGTAGTAGTAGTAGTAGTAGTAGTAGTAGTAGTAGTAGTAGTAGTAGTAGTAGTAGTAGTAGTAGTAGTAGTAGTAGTAGTAGTAGTAGTAGTAGTAGTTGTAGCAGAAGTAGTGTTAACATTGTTGGTTGTGTTGACGATGATCACATCTCACTGACAACTTCTAACAAGAGTGTTAACATGGCAAAAGAAACGAGGATTCACGCTACTGCTACTAAATACGTCTCAAAAGCTCTGACAGCATCTATTTGGCCATTAACAAACACTTCGCATAAATCCTGGCAACAAACTTCTGTCCACAAACAAACCCGTATAACAAATATATGTCCGCAAAGAACACTTATCATAAACTCCAAAACGAACCCTGACAACAAATATATTTCCACAAACACTTCTCAAGGAATCATACACCCTTACAACAAACAGGTGCCTACAAACAAACACTTCTCATAAACTCTGACAACCATATATCCAAAAAGAACCTTGATAACAAAAATCTCTCCACAATCACACCCTGACAAGAAACATACCTCCACAAACAAACCCTGATAACAAACATCTTTCTAGAAACATACCCTGACAACAAACATATGACCACAAACAAACCCTGACAACAAACATCTCTCCACAAATAAATCCTGACAACAAACATCTCTCCACAAACAATCCCTGACAACAAACATCTCTCCACAAATAAACCCTGACAACAAACATCTCTCCACAAACAAACCCTGACAACAAACATCTCTCCACAAACAAACCCTGACAACAAACATCTCTCCACAAACAAACCCTGACAACAAATATCTCTCCACAAACAAACCCTGACAACAAACATCTCTCCACAAACAAACCCTGACAACAAACATCTCTCCACAAACAAACCCTGACAACAAACATCTCTCCACAAACAAACCCTGACAACAAATATCTCTCCACAAACAAACCCTGACAACAAACATCTCTCCACAAACAAACCCTGACAACAAACATCTCTCCACAAATAAACCCTGACAACAAACATCTCTCCACAAACAAACCCTGACAACAAATATCTCTCCACAAACAATCCCTGACAACAAACATCTCTCCACAAACAATCCCTGACAACAAACATCTCTCCACAAACAAACCCTGACAACAAATATCTCTCCACAAACAAACCCAGACAACAAACATCTCTCCACAAACAAACCCTGACAACACACATCTCTCCACAAACAAACCCAGACAACAAATATCTCTCCACAAACAAACCCAGACAACAAACATACGTCCACAAACAAACCCTGACAACAAATATCTCTCCACAAACAAACCCTGACAACAAACATACGTCCACAAACAAACCCTGACAACAAATATCTCTCCACAAACAATCCCTGACAACAAACATCTCTCCACAAACAAACCCTGACAACAAACATCTCTCCACAAACAAACCCTGACAACAAACATCTCTCCACAAACAAACCCTGACAACAAACATCTCTCCACAAACAAACCCTGACAACACACATCTCTCCACAAACAAACCCAGACAACAAATATCTCTCCACAAACAAACCCAGACAACAAACATACGTCCACAAACAAACCCTGACAACAAATATCTCTCCACAAACAAACCCTGACAACAAACATACGTCCACAAACAAACCCTGACAACAAACATACGTCCACAAACACACCCTGACAACTGACCTGCTGGGTAGGCATATGGATCCATCATGGTTTGTAAGTCCAAGTGATGGAAGTCCAGGGCGCTCTGCCCAGAACCAGTTTGCCACACAGGCGTCAGGACTGAAGGGTAGCTGGTTCGAGTCCAAAACAAGTCTTTAAGAAGCGGTGAGTTCTGGCAATTAGGGCCACTATGCCCTACACATCACACAGCTCAATGGTTTACCATACACAGACTTGTCTTCAAATCTACGTGGTCTTCAAGATAGTCGTTGACTGTCATCTATGGCATGTTGGCATTAGTCATTCACTTAAATGCTTCAGTGTTCTTTGAATCCGATTGGAGTTCTTGGCTATTCCATTTGTATCGGAGTATTATTTAGAGAGTCGTGGAAATATTTTGATGGAGATGTCTTGTCTTCAACACAACTAGAAAAAGAAAACAAGACAATGTAAGTTCATTTTCTGTAGTAAGCGGTTGTTAGTTAACAAAACATCTGTTTTGTCGAGGAGTATAAATAATCAACAGTTTTGTTTGAGTTTGAGTTGTCTCTATTGACAATGAAATATCTAAAAACCTGTACAGGGGAAAATACCAACTTAGACCTAATCCAAGTCAGCTTGTGCGTGCTGCGATGAATATAGACTTGGTTACTTCATCATATGAATCTCACAGAGAATGCTGAAAACTAATTAGATAGCCAAAATTAGCAATCAGGACGTTTTAAGGGAAGCTGAGTTGCAAAAACAACATTACAAAAATCAGACAGAGGCAGTCGTTTTTGGCCAGGTTATGAGAGACAAAAACCGGATCATGTTATGACAACCGAAAAGATTTGCGAAAAGAGAGATAGAGGAAGACAACATGAGACGATTCTTGACAGTCTTGTGTCATGGCACGGAAGGGAGTCAACACACGAATTGATCCATGATGTCGGAGATCGTAATTTGTGGATTGGCACAATCGCTTACGCCAACCGGCAAGGCATTCGATGATGATGATGATAATGATGATGATGATGATGATGAATCTCAGCAGATGTGAAGTTCTAGGACTAGTCGTGAATGTTCCACTGGTTACTGGGCTTGGAAAGGGGACGATACACTTTCTAAGACAGATCCCGTGAAGATGGTACTTTGGGACTGGGTTCGGAGAAGTCGCTGCACCAGCCTGTCTCTGGTAGGTGAACTAAACACCAAGGTATGTGACTTAATAGTTAAAAGACAGTCTTATAGAGAATTCACAACCCCAACCAATCAACTGTGGTTGAGCCGTTAGGTCAATCAGTCCAAAGACTGATCGTGTCCCTCTACTTATTGTCTCACATTCTCAGCAATCTTCCTCTACTCAGCATAACTCTTTGTTACAACGTCCTTGCATGTTTGTATGGTGTAGTTTTTCATCGGATGTCCTCTATTTCCTCTTGCCCTTTGATATGTCAGTAATAGATCTCTATTTATTATACTTTGACCTACTTAAGATAACCTTCTTATTTTATATGATAGTCAGTAGCTGCATATTTTCTTCACTGTCTTCTAGAATATGCTCATGTCATCTATTTTCTGTGCAGCTTATTATTTTCATCCTGCGATAACACAAAATCATAACGTTTCAGAGTTCTTTTCATTTCTTGACCTAAGAGTCCATGTTTCAGCGCCATATAGTGCTATGGGCCAGATATACGTTATGAATATTTGCATACGCAATTCAGTATTGATGTTTCGTGATGTTAGAAATGTTTGTTCCCCTTTTAAACGATTTTTTAAAACAATCCTGGATCATATTTTAGTTTCACATTGATTGCGTTCTTTAATTATTTGACCCAAACAAGCAAACTTCTGTCTTTGTGTGAGGGTTTTAAAAAAATTCTGTGTTAATTTATTTATACAAGAAGTAGTAAAAGGCAAATATCGTAAAACAATTAGTTGGGGAAATAAATAACAGTAACCAGCTGACGTAACAAGTGGTTGAAATAAAGGTTAAGTTCAGTGCATATCCTATATAGGACGCCGCAGTCAATTCCAGGCCGATCTCTCTGGCCGAGGGGTTACAACACTTTCTCCGTAATCCCGTTTATCATGCAGAGTCTCGTAGCGGGGCGAGAGCTGGGAGCGGTTCGATCCCCGCTGGTGACTTGCGGGATAACTGAGCCGGCCGCTCAGAAAGCAATGGCAAACTACTGAGCGTAATCTTGCCAAGAAATCAACATACAGCTGAAAGATGCTGATGTTGACAGCGATGTCCTGTAAAGGATATGCAAAACATTTATTTAGTCAATTCCAGCAGTTTTTATTTTTTATTTTTTTTATTTGTTGGCTGTTTGTTATTTCTTGGCAAGTTTACGTTCAGTGGTTTGCCATTGCTAAGATTAAAGAAATGAAAAATATGTTGAAGGCTGATAAGCTTTGAGGCTTTTCTTCTTGCGCCTTTCATTTCCAAATGCGGTTGTTGGGCCTCATCCAACTCCAATCGAGCCCATTCTAAACTTGTTCAAATTTGCTGGGTTCTGCAAGTCAGTTTTCTACGGGATGAGTCAGTCAGTCTCACGTCAACCCTCCTCAGTCGCTCCTTGCGAAAGTTATCTTAGGTTACAGTGTATCTAACTTCTTTACTTCCCATATGGGCCTCCGTAACATATGGGCGAACCTTAAAGCTATCAAATTTATAAGAATTATATATATATATATATATATATATATATATATATATATATATATATATATATTGTTTATGTTTATGATGTGCACTCATGGAAGCAGCCGCGAAGAATAAGAGATATGACAACCCATTTCAGAATACAAGCACTGTGAGGTGAAGTCTAATCTGCCACCTACGATTGACGCATTCTGAAAATGGCATCGTAAAATTACGTGCCGAGATAAGTATCGTACCATGAGAAGATCAACAAATATTAATTATTAATAAAGATGTAGTATTCAGAAGTCGGTCTCTCTGGCCGAGGGGTTACACCACTTTCTCCGTAATCCCGTTTATCACGCAGAGTCTCGCAGCGGGCGAGAACTGGAAGCGGTTCTACCCCCGCTGGTGACTTGCGAGATAACTGAGCCGGCCGCTCAGAAAGCAATGGCAAACTACTGAGCGTAATCTTGCCAAGAAATCAACAGACAGCTGAAAGATGCTGCTGTTGACAGCGATGTCCTGTAAAGGTTATGCGAATTAAAAAAAAAAAAGTATTCAGAAAGATTACACCACACAATGTTCAGTAGATTTGTTACAAGATTAGACACATCTGTATATACTATATATATATGTATGTATGTGAAGCCTTTGCTTATTTCCAAACACTGCTAATTTCAAATCACCTGCTAATTTCAAAACACTTGCTAATTTGTTGTTGTTGTTGTTTTTTTTGTTTTTTTTGGTGTGTGTTTTTTTAAATTGTAGATCTAAACAAAAGATGATTAAAACATTAACACCCGTTCTTTAAAAACTCTAACAGTGAGATCAAACTCAGATCACCTAAATTTGCAAGAAAAACTGTTTTAGGAAAGTAAGTGAATTATAAAAGTAAGTAAATTAGAAAAGTAAGTACATTAGAAAAGTAAGTAAATGATCACATTTCACACCATGTTGTGCTGGCCCTATACTTGTATAGATAAATCGGCACTCGACGGGTGGTGTGGACAATATCACGCTAGTCGCCGGTACTTTCCGAGACATTTGCTACACCCCATTTCAGACTGTGGCTTCCTAGAGCCCTGGTCAATGCTAGAGTACAATCCTTGTTCTCTGTAACTGCCTGTATGTCTGTATTGATAGATCTGCGCATGTCCTTTATATGTTGTCTGTGTTTGTTAGTTAGTCAGTTAGTTGCGGTTCCAACTTCACGACAAAGGGTCACCCGATAATACTCCGTTCCTTTTCCAGTGAATATCAGACAAAATGATTCTCACTGCCCCATGTCTGTGTTTGCTGATAAGTTGCTACCCTGTCAAACACAGAAGTATTAATCGTTGGGGAGCCATTGAGGATACTGAAATACTCTGAGAATGCAGGTATTGATTGGCATTCATAGACGTAAAAGAACGACATCCCGATAGGAGGGCATTCTAGGCTATACATGTACATATTGCCAGCACAGTGGGAATCAGACATTGTTGTGTCTACTTGGTCACGTGTTAGTGTTTTCTCTCTTCCTCCCGCCAAGTGCTCCGTTATTTTAATGTTGTCACATTCGTTAATTGATGCCTGCGATAACCATCATCATGTACCACGCCTATAGGCGTCGGCGGTCATGATTCGCCATCTCTCTCTCTCGATCAGCAGAGCCTTGGATCAGGTCTGTGTTCTTGTCTGGATTAAGCCATATGTCCCAGCCACCCAAGAAATTTTTTTCTCCATCTTTCTCCTATTAATTTTCCCAGTTGTCAATGTGTGTGTGTGTGTGTTTTTTTTCTTTTACATTTTTAATATATATATATATATTTTTTGGACCTCATAACTTCTTCTTCTTCTTTGCGATCATCTGGGGTGTTTTTTCAGATATGATTGCGGTGTGTCTGTTATGCGCCCTTGGGCCGAACCCCTTAGGCCAACACATCCGACTATAGCGTGCTTTTTTGACCAGGTAGCATTCCTGGGAGACTCACTTTTGTGGTGCCATCTTCAACCCAGCTGGCCAAGTTGGAACGGTCGAAGACAACCGTCATCCCTCAAAGGAAGGCAGGGACAGTCCATAGCATTTTCCGCCATCCAAGGTTGCTTCCATAGTTGCAGGGCCGACACATAGCACCCTGGTACTGGGCTCACCGAGGGACTCGTCACGTCCTGCTCATGGCTGCTTTAAATCCTCACTTCAATATATTGGTCATTTCGTTTGCCCCGGACCATTCCCGCACAAACCAGACAGGTTTGCAGACGGTATCCACTCAGCGAGTTTTCGGACATGTGCTTGTCGTTGCGCCCGTCAGAGCTGTTCCAGGCACGACAGACATTCGGAAAACTACCTAGTCAGAGCTGTTCCGAACAAGACATTCGGAAACTAGGTAGTCAGAGCTGTTCCTAGCACGAGAGACACTCGGACGAGACATTTCACTCGGACGTAATTGCGTAGTGTCAATTTTTAGTTTGCCACCCGTAGGACGACACTTCCGACTTCCGGCGGGAATTTTTTAATGAGGTTAGCCTTCCTCTGGTTTCGAGGCGCGTTAGACTTATTGTTGTGATGTCGCCCACATCTCAGCTGGTCAAGATAGAACGATCAACGATATCGCGGTCGGCCCTCAAGGGAAGGCAGGGGCAGACCATGGGCATTCCCTCGCTATCCAAGGAGGTTTCCATAATTGCAGAGCCGGCACATATTGCTCTGAGACTGGGCTCACCCGAGGAGTTGCCACGTCCTGCTCATGGCTGCTTTAGTTCCTCACTTCCATGTGTTGGGCATCTCGCTTGCCACTGGTCGCTCAAGCACACACCAGGGGCGGTCAGACTGCGAGCGACATCCACTCTGTAAGCTTTTCCTTTTGACTTCGGACCACGCAATTGAATAGGTTCGCTCGCCGTGCGTTCCGTTTCGTGTTAGTGAGACGTTTTTCCACTTTTGTCTACACTCTCTATGAGTTAGATACAGACAGTTTTCGTAACCATTTCCTTCGACTGGAGCACTTTTCTGACTTTTTGTACTCGCTCACGAGGTAGGCTACATGTGCTGCCCGCTCAGCACCTTACCTTCGTGCAGCAGTGAACGAGAAACGGCCATGCCCTCTCATCCGGGAATCCATCATATCCCCAAGCTGAGAGCCTTCGAACAAGTATCAGAACTGGGCATGTAGCTTGCTCAGTATCTCGCCTCTATTTTTCGGTAGGTGGGTATCGGCCCGGCTCTCACATCCGAGGGTTTGTGGCTTAGAGGCGTTCAGCCAAAACCCTCGACAGAGAGCCTTAGAGTATTGTCCGGACCAAGAACTTCTGCCTTCATGCGCCTGATTTAAACTTTTGACTGCTATCCTCAGTCTACCTGCAGAGCAGCAGGTTGTGTCTCTCTTAGTCTGGTCCCTATCCCATAAGCTGTCCGATATGTAGTTTTCATCCATCGGCAAGCACATGAGGACCTCATAACTTGATTGTCTATGTATAATTTCTCTAATTAATTTACGGGTTCATTTGTTTCTGCGCTGAATAGAACTACTAAAATGGTATGAAATAATAACCAAACTGGAGCTCAAGGCGAGAACTAAACACATCCCATAGAATCAAGAGGTGATAAAAAGACTATTGTGCAGGATAGGAGATACAATGAGAAAAAAAAAACAGATAATAAATAACTAGATTGTCA
>OY992881.1:41966791-42064212 GCA_963921405.1 Cepaea hortensis
AGCCGGCTGTATTTCATATAAGGGAAAATATACGTCCATGTTAGTTGATGTATTTGATATAAGGGGGAATATACGTCCATGTTAGTTGATGTATTTGATATAAGGGAGAATATACGTCCATGTTAGTTGATGTATTTGATATAAGGGAGAATATACGTCCATGTTAGTTGATGTATTTGATATAAGGGAGAATATACGTCCATGTTAGTTGATGTATTTGATATAAGAGAGAATATACGTCCATGTTAGTTGATGTATTTGATATAAGGGAGAATATACGTTCATGTTAGTTGATGTATTTGATATAATGGAGAATATACGTCCATGTTAGTTGATGTATTTGATATAAGGGAGAATATACGTGCATGACAGTTGATGTGCTTAGTGTATGGGGGAATATACATGCATGATTGTTGATGTGTGTAGTGTATGGGAGAATATACGTGCATGACTGTTGTGTGTAGTACGTGGGAGAATATACGTGCATGACAGTTGATGTGTGTAGTATATGGGAGAATATACGTATATGACAATTGATGTGCTTAGTGTATGGGAGAATATACGTGCATGACAGTTGATTTGCTTAGTGTATGGGAGAATATACGTGCATGACAGTTGATGTGCTTAGTGTATGGGAGAATATACGTGCATGACAGTTGATGTGCTTAGTGTATGGGAGAATATACGTGCATGACAGTTGATGTGCTTAGTGTAAGGGAGAATATACGTGCATGACAGTTGATGTACTTAGTGTATGGGAGAATATACGTGCATGACAGTTGGTGTGCTTAGTTTACGGGAGAATATACGTGCACGACAGTTGATGTGCTTAGTGTATGGGAGAATATACGTGCATGGCAGTTGATGTGCTTAGTGTATGGGAGAATATACGTGCATGACAGTTGATGTGCTTAGTGTATGGGAGAATATACGTGCATGACAGTTGATGTGCTTAGTGCATGGGATAAATTAAATCCATGTTAGTTTCTGTGTTTGATGTAAGGAATACTATATGTCCAAGTTAGCTTGTGTGTTTAGTGTATGGGATAAAATTAAGCCCATGTTAATTGTTGCGTTTTAGTGTATGGGATAATTAAGCCCATGCTAATTGATTTATTTTAATGTATGGGATAATTAAGTCCATGTTAATTGATGTTTTTTTTTAGTATATGGGGTATTTAAGCTGATGTTAACTGATGTGGTTTAGTGTACGGGATAATTACGCCGATGGTGATTGATGTTTCTAGTGTATGGGATTATTAAGCCCGGGTTAATTGATGTTCCTCTTGTACCTTGCGGTGTCGAGGTGAAGTATAAACATCGTGAGAGTGCCCGATTATGGGCTTCATGTATCGATATTCCCATGGACTCTGCTACTCCCTCCGTCCTACGTTTACGTGGTCGGCCTCTTCCTCTGTTTCCATCTGGTCTATACATCATTGCTTGTTGTGGTATGCTGTTGACTGGTAACCTAATTGCATGGCCAAACATTTGACTTGCTGCTTTCTAATAAATCTAGCGCAGCTATAACCCCCACTGTAGTCCTGGTTTCTTCATCTCTGATCTTATCTCTTCTTGATACGTTGAGTATTCTTCTCAGGAACCTCACTTCTGTTATGATTGTTCTTTTCTCTTTTTCTGTCATTGTCCAGGATTGGCATTGGTAGCATAGAGTTCGTAGGAAGATTGTGTTATAAAGTGCTTTCTTAGTAATTATTGATACATGTTTGTTCTTTAGTATTGGTGCCATTTATCCAATGAGTTGGTTTGCCTTATTGCATCTATTTTCGATCTCGTCTTCTGATCTGCCATTTGATGATATTATACTTCCTAGGTACCTGAAACTCTTTACTTGTTTCAGGGTATGTTCGTTTAAGTGAATTGTTGGTTTTTATTCTTTATTTATAGTCATTACCTCTGTTTTGCTTGTGCTAATTTTCATGTTATGCTCCCTACACATTTCGTTTAGACTATTCACGTGGTCTTGTAATTCAGCTTCTGAATTTGCTATTAGTGCTTGGTCGTCCGCAAGCAGGAGTTCTCTATTGGTTAGATTTGCAGATGGTTCTTCTCCTGTGTTCTCGTCATGCTGTATTCTTGCGGTCTCTGTTTGGCTGATTTCTTTACATATGTTGTCTATATATGTTATGAACAAGAGAGGGGACAGGACACAACCTTGTCGTACTCCAGATCTTATGGTGAAGGGTTCTGAGTGTCCTCCAGTTGCTCTCACTATGCATTCACTGTTGTTGTATAAGCTTCTACATAGGTTTGTTAGATGTGTACTCACTCCATATTGTTTAAGAATTTCCCACAGCTTGTTTCTATCTACTCTATCGAATAATTTTTTCTTGGTTGACAAAGGCTAAGTAGAGGGTTTCATTGAATTCGATTGATTTTTCTATAAGTTGTCTAAGAGCAAAAATGGCATCTGTGCATCCTTTGTTTTTCCTAAATCTAAGTTGTGTTTCGCTTAGCTGAGGTTCTATAATAGTTCGTAATCTTTTCTCCAGTATTTTGCAAAATATTGTCCCAGTGTGACTCAACAGTGAAATGCCTCCGTATTGTGTGCAATCTCTTTTGCTGCCTTTGTTTTTCCAAATTGGGGAATTGGTACAAGAGGAACATGATGAGATGAGATGAGATAATTGATGTTTATATTATATGAGATAAGTAAGCCCATGCTAATTGATGTTTCTAGTGTATGGATAATTAAGCCGATATTAATTTATGTGTTAACGTGTAAGGGATAATTAAGCCATGCTAATTTATGTTTCTAGTGTAAGGGATAATTAAGCCCATGTTAATTGATGTGTTTTAGTGTTCGGGATAATTAAACACAGGTTAATTGAAGTTTCTAGTGTATGGAATAATTAAGCCCATGTTAATTTATGTGTTTCTAGTGTATGGCATCATTAAGCCCACGTTAATTGAAGTTTCTAGTGTATGGGATAATTAAGCCCACGTTAATTGATGTTTCTAGTATATGGGTAATTAAGCCCACGTTAATTGGTGTTTTTAGTGTATGAGATAATTAAGTCTATGTTAATTGATGTTTTTAGTGTTTAGGATATTTAAGCCCATGTTTATTGATGTTTCAGTGAATGGGATAATTAAGCCTATCGTAATTGATGTGGTTCTAATGTATGGGATAAGTAACCCCATGTTAATTGATATTTCTAGTTTATGCTATAATATACTCTTATCCCACCTGAAATGCTTAGTATATGATATTATTTAATTGCAAGTTAGTTCATGTGTTTAATGTATGGGATAATGCATATCCGTGTTAGTTCATGTGTTTAGTATATGGAATAATATACACTGATACTAGCTGGTGGTTCAGTATATAAGATAATAAATAAGCGTGATATGTAAGTAAAAGTACACTTTTACGCGAGTATAAATGTACTGGACATAGGGTGGTAGCCCCATTTTTGAATACGCCAATAGGTACTTTATAGGTGATGTGGTCATTGGCACACCGGTCGCATTTGCTTCCCAAGACATTCCATGGTGCCCTGAGTGATACAAACATACAAAAATACAGTATGTTACTTGAGCCTTTGGGGATAAGCGGTGCTGAATGGATTAGAGCACCCACTCGTAAACTTCCGGTGTGCTGGTGACAACGCCTACACTGCTCAGTTTAACTAAAATGTTCACTTCTCGTCCTTGACTTGGGGGACGTAAATTACAAGTACCTCAAAAGACGAAGTGGGTTCGCTTGATGGCGAGGGACACTGGTAATAAGGGAAGCTAACCCACACATAAAAATCGATCATGCAAAAGTCAGTTCACTGCTACTAGTAGTAAATGATAATCATAAGGATGATGATAGTAATAATGACATAATGATGATGGTGATGATGATGATGATGTCGTGTAAGAGGATCATGATGACGGTGTCATATTGAAATATGTTCAATGGCCCTACAGAACACAGATAATAACTTGATCACACCACAGGGAATAATTATGGTCAATCCTGCCTCTGCTGCTGTCATTGTAAATTATCCACCACATTACGACTCCATCAACATTGTGGTCTGCCTCTTCGTTGCCTCTCCGGACACCTCCCTCCATAACTTTGTCTTTCTACTTTCCAAAATATTTCATTTTCTTCACTTCTTTTAGTCTAACGCGTCAAGTCTTCTTCAGCACTGGGTTTTTATTGGCTAAATCTGTTTGTCCTCTTTTTTTTTTCCAAAGAATTTCTAATACTCCTCTGTAACATTTGTATTTATAATAGCAAACTCATCATCATCATCACCAAATGTCTCGCCAGCTGGAGTAGGCTTTCATGTTTCTTGCACAGATCTCGATCTTTGGTGTAGTGGATCAACTCTGCTGATGATATTCCTCCATGCCACTGTCTCATTCCATCCAGCAAAGGTTCTCTTGGTCTGCCTCTTTCCCCCCTGATCTTTCCAGTTGTCACGATATTCTCCAATGCCTCTCTTCTCATTACACGACCATAGAAAGATGTTTGGCTCTTTCTCACTGTTGTATATAATGTTCTAGTTTCATTAGCCTCTTTCATGCAGTCGTTTGTTACTCCGGCAGTCCAAGAAATCGCAACATTCGTCTCAGGAAGCACATCTCTGTTGCTTTCTAAGTCCTTCCTAATTTGTTCATTTACATTCTAAGATTCACTGCCATAAAGCAAAAATAAAACTACTGAGCGTAAAATTTACTGGGAAATAATCCTGGGTTTGATCACAACGTCCTGCAAAGGACGTGCAACATTTGCAATATATAATGTCAAGATACAGGGTGTATTTTTAAAGACTGTGGGGTTTGTGAAAATATTGCCGTCCCAAGTTTTGTATTTACCTTTTATGTTGCATGAACTCCACAGAGGGTGAATAGAAAACTTAAAACGGCAATATTTTCAAAAACCCCAGTCATTAAAAATACACCCTATAGTTCCATAACAGATACTACAGTTAGGGTTGTGAGGTATTAGACATGCACATAGTCTGAGCCGCGACATGAGGTGGGGCGATCATTGCCATTCTTTGCCGCCTACCCTTCGCAGGTTATTCTCCAAATATGTCGTGACAGGGGACAATGAGAAAAGGAAACGGAAAGAAGGATGAGGAATGGAGCGGAGGTTAGAAGCGAGAAGCAGGGGTAGGCCGAGAGAGAGAGAGAGAGAGAGAGAGAGAGAGAGAGAGAGAGAGAGAGAGAGAGAGAGAGAGAGAGAGAGAGAGAGAGAGAGAGGACGCTGGGCACTTTGACATCAGTGCATGGGGGAGCGTCGGTATCAGCGATGTTTGGCAATACACGAGATAGAAGACTAGGGACACATATGATCACCAACGCCACAAAGTATGGACTATGTAAACAAGGAAACATAAGTGGAGATGTTTTTCAGAATAATGTTGAGAATATTGTGGAGAGAGTCGAATGTTGAGAATATCGTGGACAGGGAAGAATGTTGAGAATATCATGGACAGAGAAGAATGTCGATAACATTATGGATTGAAAAGTCAATAAATAAATTATTTATTGCTACAGATGTTACAAGATGGCTCATCGAAACCATAAAGACAAATGACATTTTGAGAGCATTTCAAATAAAGAGGTAGTGTAAAGACATTAATCTTGCATGAGAACAAACTAGACGAGAGAGGCAAAGGAAGACAGAGAAATGGTGGAAAGCTTGAAAGGCTGGAAACAATAACAATATAACCAACACTAACTGTATCCAAACATTAGGTAACAGAAAAGTCTGCAGACTTCTGAACGCCTATCTCCTCTTCAGACCAGGCACTTTAGGTGGAGAATTGCCGTGCGTTCTTCCCCGTATTTTACAAGACATTCCAACCGTCTTTGTGAACTTGTGTTTTACATAACACTATAACTGTCTTTTTGAACCCCGTGTTTTATATGACATTACAACCGTCAGGTTTTATATACATTACAACCGTCTTTGTGAAACCCATATTTTACATGACATTACAACAGTCTATTTGAAACCATAGTTTACTTGACATTACAGCCGTCTATGTGAAACCCATATTTTACACGACATTACAGCCTTCTATGTGAACTCCACGTTTTACATAACACTATAACCGTCTATTTGAACCCCATGTTTTACATAACATTACAACCGTCTATTTGAGCCCCATGTTTTACATAACATTACAAACATCTATTTGAACCCCATGCTTTAAATAACATTACAACAGTCTATCTAAACCCCATGTTTTACATAACATTACATTTCATTGGCACCTTGCTGTCTTGACAGACGATAGTTTTTGCTTCAAAAAGGCATAATAACTTTTACCCATGGCGATAGCGAATGTGACTGATAAAGCCAATTCGCGCTGTAAATGCTCGTTCACAGTGGGTGCATGTGAACACGTGGTCATTTCCACCATCATGCACCATCTTACATCTCACACGCTCGGTGTGTGACTTATCTGCAATAATTTTCTCCTTTGTCTTTATTCCATTTCTGATGTTTGCCCTCCATGCAACACGTTCAGCGGCGACTTGCTCCCAATGTGCATTATCAATGCCTGTATCAATCATGTCCCGCTTACACACATCTTTGTATCGTAGTAGAGGCCGACCCTGAGATCTCTTACCCATCTGTAATTCACCAAAAAAGGTGTCCTTTGGTATTCTACCATCATCCATCCTCGAAAGATGTCCTATCCATCTAAGTCTACGAAGACTGAGCATGGAATAAACCGTCACACAACCTGATCTTTCCAATACTTCAGTATTTGTGATTTTGTCTTGCCACTTAATACCAAGAATTCTTCGCAGACACCGCATATGAAAGCTGTTTAAACGTTTCTCTTGATGTGAGTAAGTTGTCCAGGTTTCACTGCCATAAAGATCAGTACTAAGGACACAGGCTTGGTAGGCAAGGACTATTATAACCCCATGTATAACATTACAACCGTCTATTTAAACCCCATGTTTTACATAACATTACAACCGTCTATCTAAACCCCATGTTTTACATAACATTACAACCGTCTATTTGAACCCCATGTTTAACATAGCATTACAACCGTCTGTTTGAACCCTATGTTTTACATAACATTACAACCGTCTATTTGAACCCCATGTTTTACATAACATTACAACCGTCTATTTAAACCCCATGTTTTACATAACATTACAACCGTCTATTTAAACCCCATGTTTAACATAGCATTACAACCGTCTATTTAAACCCCATGTTTTACATAACATTACAACCGTCTATTTGAACCCCATGTTTAACATAGCATTACAACCGTCTATTTAAACCCCATGTTTTACATAACATTACAACCGTCTATTTAAACCCCATGTTTTACATAGCATTACAACCGTCTATCTAAACCCCATGTTTTACATAACATTACAACCGTCTATTTAAACCCCATGTTTAACATAGCATTACAACCGTCTGTTTGAACCCCATGTTTTACATAACATTACAACCGTCTATTTGAACCCCATGTTTAACATAGCATTACAACCGTCTGTTTGAACCCTATGTTTTATATAATATTACAACCGTCCACGTCCGTATTCTATATGACATTACAACAACCGTCGATGTGAACCCTATGTTTCTCACCGTATGCCATAGTCTACCAACAACCGTGAGTTTCGCGCATTATTTATTAAATAATTGTACACATAAAATAAGATCCAATAAAACTGAACAAATTGCTTTAAACGATACACCAAGCTTGGGTGTAGAGTAGGACATGACAGAGAGGACGATCTTCTAAATCTGGTTCATAACACTGTAGTTCACCACAGTGAACCCTGAAGTGGATCAGAAAACGGTCGTTAATGTGAACCCTGGTTCATGCCATGAACTCTGATGTGTATAAACATTTCACATTTAAGAAAATTCACGTGTTAATCTTGAGGAATAGACATCCACAGTTGTTCACCCTGATATGGTTTAATTCATTTAGTTACACGTAGTTAACTTCGATATTTTATGGTTTATTGCCTTTCATCAAAGTTAACCTCGACATGTATATGATTTATTACCATTTATCAAAGTTAACTTCGAGATTTATATAATTTATTACCATTTATCAAAGTTAACTTCGAGATGTGTATGTTTTGTTACCATTTACCAAAATTAGTCTTGAGATTTATGTGATCTATTACCATTTATCAAAGTAAACCTCGAGGTTTTGTAATTTATTACCAATTATCGAAGGTAACTTAGAAATTTGGGTGATCTGTTACCATTTATCAAATTTAACATCAAGGTTCATGTGGCTTGAAAGCAATGGCGTACTATTGAACGTAAACTTGCCTAGTAAATCACAGACAACAAATGCTGGTGTTGATTTCGACATCCTGTAAAGGACATGCAACAAACTTGTTTTTTTGGTTGTTGTTGTTTTTGTTTTTTGGTTGTTTTTTAAATCCATCTTTGGCTGGATGTTTTGGGTCAGTGTTTCTACTGTTCATGAAGTAACGAGGCTCTGCAGTGAAGAAGTTACTAATGCAATTTATAATTCCGCATACCACGATCTAGACACAGCCGAGGGCGATTTGGAAGTAGACTGCCTTGGCTTGGTTTCCATACAATGGTATGAGTGGCGGTCGTTTAGAAAGAAGTTGCAAACCACTGAGCGCAAACTTGCCCAGAAATCACAAACTGCAAAAAAAAAAAAAAAAATGCTGTAGTTGATTGCCACATCCTGTAAAGAATATGCAACTAACTTTTGTTATGAAGTAACCAGTCCGACGCCAACCCTCTTTAGTCGCATTGTACGACATGTACAGGAGATTACAGGGAGGATGGCCTTTACTTCCCCCTGGGGTCCCCGGTACCGTACTGGCGGAGCTCGGGAGCATACAAGACTTATCACAATATATCGTAGTGAACCTGTACACTTTGCATGATTTATCACCATTTATCAACTTGAACCCTGGCATTTATGTGATTTGTCAGCCTCCGTCGACATGAACCATGAGGTTTACATGGCTTGTCAGCGTTGATCGAATCGAACCCTACAGTTTCAGTGAAATACCTTTCACTAATTGAAGTGCGCCATGGTATATACATTCAAATGCTTATAATAGTCAAAACTAACGTTATCAAATGTAAACCAAATAGATTTAATTTTGACATGTTATCTCCTCGGTGTTCCGGTTTTAGAAATAGTAACGGGCGCGTTATATACACTAGTTATAATAATAATAATAATAATAATAATAATAATAATAATAATAATAATAATAATGCCTTCTGTTATTAAAATGGTTGAGTTGTTTAAATCATTGAAGATGCTCACGGACTTTCTGTGATAACATTTCATCCAGACATCTGAACTTTGAAACTGTACTAATCCATTGTGGAAAGAACTAAGAAAATACATACAAGAAATGATAGTTCCAACACCAGTGAATGCAATACGAGACAAACAGTAGCTTTAAAGGTAGCAGAAGTTAGCTGCTCACTTTTCCCAATCTTCCAACGAATGTCCCCCTTTAGAAAAACAATCCTGAAGCTTTTGAACACACTTTTTTTTCCCTATCCCGGGTGGGGAAAAATAAAAGCCCTCGGTACCGTCTCCAATAACGTGACGCTGTTAACCAACCCCTCAGCTTCCTCGCGGTCCGGTGTCAGCTTGATGTGGTATGCTGGAAAGTTTAATCCCAAGCCACGCCCCTTGAGAGGGGAAGTCAAGCGCTTTGTTTCGCTGCGATTCTCCTACTCTATTCATCGCTGGCTTCTAGTGGGGACATAAAATGGGCTTACACCGCCTCACGATTGGTTGCGGGGGCCTGGTTTTCGTTCTGAGAGGCTTTGCTTTGGAAAATTCGATGCCCCGGCATTCTGCGAGGAGATGAGATAACGACCTACCTTCCACACTTAGCGTTTTATTGAATGTGGCGTGCATAAACACCCTCAGCCATAAGTGATTTGAAAACAAGGAAAAGAAAGCGGAGCGATGGTTACTTTTCATTTCGGTTTACAGACAGTGTGTTTGGGGAAGAAATAAGAAAATGAAATCATATTCTTGTAATATACATAAGGTTGATGTATGGATGTACAAGCAAAACATTGTTTCAGTTCAGTTAGAACTCTCATACAGCTAGAAATTACACCAACACTCACAAACTGCTCTCCCCCCCCCCCTCTTTCTCTCTATCTAGCTATGTATCTATCTATCTATCCATCTATCCATCCTGTCCGTCTGTCGTTCTTTTTATATGTCTGTCGGTATGTCCTTTTGTCTGTCTGTTCGTCAAGTCTGCCTGTCTATCTATCTCATTGTAGTCCGCCCGCCCATCCGTCATTCCGTCTGTCTGTTTCTTTGTAGTAGGTCGTTCCGACCTTCAGTCCGTCTGTAAGTCTGTCTGTCTGTCTACCTAACTGTCTGCTTGTCATTCTGTCCGTCCTAATCTTCTGCCTGATATTCACGAACGGGTCATAAGCACTTTCCCAAGCCATGTCAGTCCCTCACACCCCACTTTCCCTACCTCATGTATTCCCTTGCTGGTTGTCGCATCATTTCATGCTCTCTGGGTCTTTGAGTCCCAAACAACGGATCGTGTGTGGGGGAGGTCCCAACCAACACACCGGGCCATGTATATTTCCATATTTACACTTGGTCACAGCATTCTAAAGCAATCTGGCTACTTCATTGACTGTTAGTTGGTTAGTTAGTTAGTTAGTTAGTTAGTTGGTTGGTTGGTTGGTTGGTTGGTTAGTTAGTTAGTTAGTTATTTAGTCGCGGTTCCAACTTCACAGTAACTGGTCGTCCCCATTAGGTTCCGTTCCTGTGCCAGTGAATATCACACCAAATGCTCCCCACTGCCCTATGTGAAAAGTGGAACAAACAGGAGTCTCGACAAACTAACAGCCCACACATGTATGCTATGCATAATGCCACCGTCAGAATGCCAACACAAAAGTCCTCCACGGAAATACAGTTCATCGTCGATGGAAGCGGCAGTTACTAGAAAACCAGCAACCACGGCTCCCGAGCATTACAACTCAAATTAAAACAGCGGTACAGAACAAGATAATGAAGATATCTATCTAGGCCAAAGTGAAACGGCAGAAACAATATGCGGGGAACATGACAGAATTAAAATCATGATATCAGATGGTATTCAGAGAAACACACAAAATTATAATGTTAAATAATATATAATAATTATTAATATGATAGACGAAGAAGCATGTACGCCTGGTGACCTGCTTTATATGAACTGTGGCCCAAGGGGTCACGAACGCAATTTGCCAACCCGTATACCGCATTCGAAGCACAACCGCGGGCTATTTGAAAGCAGACCGCCGTGCGCTAGTTTTCATATAATGGTATGAGTGCCGGGGGTTCAGAGAGCAATTGCAAACTACTGAATGTAAACTGACCTAGAAATCATAGATAGCCAAAAAATGCTGGAGTTGACTGTGACGTCCTATAAAGGATATCAATCAATCATGTGGCATGCCGGAAAGGGTGGGCGGTCATGACTCGCCATTTCACTCGATCACCGGCGTCGTGTTTTAGCTCAGTGTTCCTGTCTCGTCCATGCCATGTGGCCAAGCCATCCAGGTATTTTCCTCTCGGTCTTCCTCTTGGTCTGTTCCCTTCGATCTTGCCAGTTGTCACTAAGTTCTCCAATCCATTTCTTCTCATAACATGCCCACATTTTTTTTTATTGTCTACGTCTAATTATGGACAAAACAATGCTTGCTTGCTTGCTTGTGTTCGTTGGCTTGAGCTCCAACGCAAAGTCCTGTATGTCGGATGAAGGCATCCTGTTGTCCAACATCAGTGTGATGTCATACAGGACCTGAGGTTTGCGTGAGTATCCGTTGTCCCATGTCTGGCTTATTGGTGCGCAGACTGGTGGTTCCTCGCCGTACAGGCAGACACTCTCCGACTTCGGGGGAGACAAAACTATAAACGAGATGACGAATAGAGGAATTCGGGATGCAGTGACAAGATCTAGGGAGGTTGAATACTGAAAAAAAAAAAAAAAAAACTCAATATCCACAAATGACTCAGCCTAAAATAGATCCCAGGAAATTTCTTGGGGGAGTAAATGTGGTTGATGTGATATCAACGCCAACAACCATTGATTGGCGACTAGTCTAAAGATATGGAGCTAGCATAATATACCAAATATTCCTTATACCATCAAGAGGAATATTTACCTACTTTTACTTACAATTCAAACAACAAAGGAAAACTGCACTTGACTCACCAAGATGGATTTGCCCTCGCCTACCGGCTCGGTAACCAGGGTTATTAGAGTTTGAGGTGGATGTTTAAACTTTGCTTCGACCCAGCCTAACCAGGGTCCCAGGAAATGTCTTGCTAAGTAAATGAGACCGGGATGTTATTACCCATATCACTCCATCAATGCTGATCAGTCTTAAACACGTGGGAGACAGGGCAATACGCCTCAAGGGTCTTCCTGGCGAAGTAGTTAAATAGCCTGCCGCGCGCTCCGAATGTTGTGGGTTAATTGCGGGCTATGCCTTCGGTTCACTAGTGCAGTTTTCTCGGAGACACTTGGGGTCTACGCTGGAGTTACGGGGTTGGTGTCTTATGAGAAGCTTTCGGCAGGCCGCTCCATGGAAAGAGACCGAGCCATATGAGTTAAACCTGGTGCAATGAACTCGATCCTCTCGAATTTTGAACCATTTTAATAGGCGTGGTGTTTAGCGGGCAGGCACATAAATTAAAATATTTCCTCGTAGGCACAAGGATGATGTCATGTGGAAGATGCATCACAGAGATAAAGAAAGAATATGACCAGCAAAAACGGCATTGTATCAAATGAACACTTTTTATGCAATAGCTTCATGTCATTGAGGATTAGAAAGAGAATTCTTGCATGTTACATATAAACTGATTTAACACGTGGCTGCCAATCTTGGGCAATTAATAAACCAGCGAAAAATCTCTGGAGGCTTTGGAGTTGTGGTTTTATAGAAGAATGCTGAAAATTTCTTGGACAGACAAAGCCAGAAGTCTGGATATTTTGTGGTAGAAGTCGCAAAGTAAACATCACAAGCATGAGAACACAAGTCTTCAATTTTGGCCACATAATGAGAAGACAAAACCTGGAAAATGTCGTGACAACTGGAAAGATTTGTGGAAAGAGACACTGAGGAAAACAGCGGGAGAATATTTCTGACAGTTTTGTGTCATGGCACGGAAGGGAGCCGATACATGCCGCTGGAGATTGCAATATGTGGAGCATCATGATCGTCCACGCCAGTCGGCAAAGCACTTGATGATGATGATGATGATGATGATGATGATGATGATGATGATGATGATGATGATGATGATGATGATGATGATGATGATGATGATGATGACAATGGAGAGAGGGAGTGAATGACTGGGCAAGCCGTTTCTTCATCATTTATTTTATCAGTCAGTTAAAACCCGGGCCATCCGCATACCCAATCTATCCATCAATTATTGTGAATGTCTTGTCTCCTTTCTACCTATCTACCCATCTGTCCACCAGACTTAAAAAATAGTTAAATCATTCCCCAGATAAGGGAACTCACGACCCCTCGTTTACAAGATCATTGCTCTAGCCACTGAGCTATGGAGGCTATCAAACTTTCTGGACATTCTGACCGGCAGCGGAGTAGGTAGGGGGGCAGCCTCATAATCTGTCTGTCCTGCTCCTGTCTGTCTTTCTGTCTGTATCTCTGTTTTTCTGTAATTCTTACTGTCTCTCGACTGGCTGTTCTGTCTATATATTTGCCTATTTGTCTGATTGTCTCTCCGGTCGTCTGTCTATTTCTGGCATTTCGTACGTCTGGCAGTCATTATGCCTGCTAGTCGCTATGTTGCTAACTCGTCTGTCTTTCTACCACCCTGTCCGTCCGTCCGTCCGTCTGTCTGTCTGTCTGTCTGTCTGTCTGTCTGTCTGTCTGTCTGTCTGTCTGTCTGTCTGTCTGTCAGTCTGTCAGTCAGTCTGTCTGTCTGTCTGTCTGCCTGTCTGTCTGTCTGTCTGTCTGTCTGTCAGTCTGTCTGTCTGTCTGTCTGTCTGTCAGTCTGTCTGTCTGTCTGTCTGTCTGTCTGTCTGTCTGTCCGTCCGTCCGTCCGTCCGTCCGTCCGTCTGCCTGTCAAACGCTACTCGCGAGCCCCGCTGATAATGAAATGTACAGCATGGTCTGGCCACCAAACCCTCCCAGGACACGTTATGTTTACCCCGCTGACCCCTGGTCAGTGCTCACAGCAGGCGCCACTTAACACCGCCGGTCCGAGTACACGTCAACCGGTAACGTTGATACTCACCTCGGCCAAACCCCACTGACGCCATGATTATGGCAAACATCACCATCGTAACTTGATTATCACACCCAGCGCTTTTTAATTATGACTGTCAGGTTCAGTATATGAACACAACAGTGGCGTTTCTAGACGATGAAGTGTGCAGTTCTCCTCAACTGACCAGTTATCATCGCGTACATGGCTGCTAAGTCATTTTAGTTCTTCTGCTGCTGCCTCGTTTGGGGAAGACATAGCTGATAATGACTCTTCTTTCGCTTGATATTGTACTACCCATTATTATTATTAAAATAAGATATTATTATTATTATTATTATTATTATTATTATTATTTAATGCATCATGTTTCACACTTTTCAATGCTTTCGAGTAGTATGTGCAGGATAAGTACACACACAGACAGACACACACATACACACACAATCACACACACAGACACACAGACAGACAGACACACACACACACACACACACACACACACTGACCGTGGAGAGATAATATATATACAGACCTACAAGCACTTGGAATCAACGACTGGCAAGAAAGGTCAACCAGAGAGACGAATGGAGACGGGTTGTATCTGCAGCAAAGAACCTCAATGGCTCGGAACGCTGAAGAAGAAGAAGAAGAAGAAGAAGAAGAAGAAGAAGAAGAAGAAGAAGAAGAAGAAGAAGAAGAAGAAGAAGAAGAAGAAGAAGAAGAAGATTTCGTTATCTCACCTTTAACTCGAGCGTAGTCCATACACGTGCTATTTCTACTGATTGTTGCTTCTACTACTGTGTGTTGGATTGATTGTGTGCCAGGGTTAGCTTTCCTTATTACCAGTGCCCCTCTTTATCAGGCGAACCCACTTCGACTTCTGCGGTACTTGTAATGTACCTCCTCAAGTCAAAGACAGGAAGTCAACATTTCAGCCATACCCAATGGAAGCGTGGAAGGAATTGTGTTGCTTGTAGTATTATTTGAAGAGAGAGAACGTTACCTTGGATGGAATCTGTCTAGAGGAAGCACATCAATGCCTGCCGTAGTCGGACACACTGGCCTCGGAGATACATAACAGGGTGTGACGCCCTTCCCTCGAAAGAAGAACGAAGAAAAAGAGGATATGGTGCTGAGCTGTGTCTCTTCCACTTAACCTTTCAATCAACCTGACTGACTGACTGTCACCTTGCCGCCTTGACAGACGATAGTTTGTAAAATGGAGTTATACCTCTTCATAACAAAAAGCCTGGGCTGAATTTAGAGACCATGTATTGCCCATGCAACATGATCCCTCTCTCGGCCTGTCTAGTTTACTCAGAGGAAAGGTGACACCTATACGTTTGGAACAAGACAAGCTGCAGATGCTGCCGGATCAGCAAAGCAGTGCTCTAACTGTCTGCCTGTTGGAGCTTCGATCCTAGACCAGTTGCCAACCAAGGCTTAGGGCCTGGTCTGCCCTGCTATGACATTTAGTCTTTAGGCTGCATTTCCTCGTACAAGGATAAGGCTTGTATCCTCCCATTTGCGCTCAGTCTACCTATACTTTGACAAAACGAGAACACCTCTGTTCCTCTGCGCCGACGGGTTGACACTTTTGCTAATTTGTATGGCAGGAGGCAGAGATCCATCTACATATGCTGCCTCGTTATTTCGATATAATAACCATGGCTTAAAGTTAGTTGCATTGCCTTTACAGGACGTCGTTATCAATCCCAAAATTGTGGGCTGTTTTTAATTTCTTGGCAAGTTTACGATCAGTAGTTTGCCATTGCTTTCTAAACGAGCGGCACTCATACCATTTTATGAAGACCACCGCAATGCGGTCTGCTGACAAATCGCCCGCAGCTGAGTTTCGAAATCGTTATGTGGGACTACGAATTGCGTCCGTAGCCTCTTTGCCAAGGAGCTGGCTCTGATGTGATAGCCTACTAATATCCTCCATAACATGTACGGGTAAGATTTATATCTGGGAACGAGAGTATAAAGTAATAGGGAATTATTAGAAAACACTTGGCAGTACATTTCCGTTAGGGCTAAAAATAACTTCGCTGTAAACGTCAGTAAGAAGTTGTGTACGCCACTACATATCAACGTCACAACCGTACTCAAAAATTGCATATATATTTTTTGCACATGCTGTTTAGAAGATTCGAATGATCAAATCATGTTTCCGTATGTTTGACAGGAACGACTGATGAATTTAAACTGACATATTTATGGTTAGGAGTGATGGAGAGACTTTTAAAACGATAAATAGACGAAAATTTCGTGACGTCACTAACGGACTTCTGCGTCACCGGACTTGTCTTTCAGTTCTACTTTTTAAGTTTTGTGAAGATCACAGTGATCTCTGGAGGCTCAGGGCCGGGTGAATAAGAGCGCTCGTTCTTAAACATCCGGTGTGATGATGCCGAGGTAGCGGGTTCAACCCCTACACCTGTCTGTTGGACTAAAATGGTGACTTCTCATCCTTGACTTGGGGACGTAAATTACAAGTACCTCAGAAGTTGAAGTCACGTGATGGTGAGGGGCACTGGTAATAGTAAAGCTAATCCACACGCAAAAATCAGGTCATAGCATTAAAGGTAGTAGTAGTAGCACGTGTGTGGACTACGCTTGAGTTCAAACCCAGCGAATACAACATGTAAAAAATAAAAATAAAACATCCACTTGAATCTGCAGCAATGAAACGTGGACAGAATTCGTGTCTCATTCGTTCATTCATTCATTCATTCATTCATTCATTCTTCCTCTTCTTCTGCGTTCATCCGGAGTTTTTTTTTTTTTTTTTCGGATGTGATTGCGTTGTGCCTGTTTACAGCAGAGCTGCGTTCTTGCGCCGTTAGGCCGACACATCCGACTTCTGCGGGCATTTGTTGACCGGGTTAACCTTCCCGGATTCATTCATTTAGTAGCATGTCCTTTGCAGAACTTCGCTCCCATTACAACCTTCCGGAAAACCTCACGATCATAAGCAAGATGTCCCGCGTCCGATACTCTCATCTGGAGATCATCCGCCACATCCTGCACCCATCTTCTCTTTGGCCTTCCTCTTCCTCTCTTCCCAGGCATATAACCCTCCATTATTGTTCTCTCCAAACTTTCGTGACATTTCAAGTAACCAAAATATTTCAATTTTCTTTGTTTTATCGTTTTTAATAGCCAACCTTCTTCAATATTCAGCTCCTGAAGTATTGATGCATTTGTTCTTTTCTTTACCCAAGATATTCTTAGAACTCGTCTATAACATTTATATTCAAAGGCATTTAAGCGCTGCTCAGCTTGTTTAGTGTCTAACCATTGAAATAGCACCATCGGTCCCAGAATTTAATATTCCTCTAACATAGATGAAATAACAAACTGACGAACACATCCGTCCGTAATGCTGTGTCCAGTATATTACGAACATTTGGAGAAGCGCCATAATTGGTCGGTTCCTATGTGGTAAACGTATTGCACACACATATCAATTGTTGCGGAACGATTGAAGACACTAAGACAGCACATGAACTAATTACAAGCATTGATTGACACACACAGAAGAAGAAGACAAAAGTAGAGATTAGAAAACACACTAACAAAAGTCAGTTCATGTCCTTTACAAGTCGTCGCAGCCAACCCCAGCGTTTACTGGCTGTTTGTGATTTACTAAGGTAATGTTAGTTCAGAAGTTTGCCATAGCTTTCAGAAAGGCAGACGCATCATACTATCGAAATCAACGCAAAGCAGTCGGCTTCCAGGTCACTGGCGGCTAATTACGAACCCTGGTCTCGGTATGTTGGAGAATTTTTCTCCTCCTCCTCCCCCTCCTCCTCCTCCTCTTCCTCCTTCTTCTCCTCCTCCCCCTTCTTCTTCTTCTTCTTCTTCTTCTTCTTCTTCTTCTTCTTCTTCTTCTTCTTCTTCTTCTTCTTCTTCTTCTTCTTTTTCTTCTTCTTCCTCTTCTTCTTCTTCTCTAGCTCCTTGATTAATTCATCATGTTTCACACTGTTCAACGCTTTTGAGTAGTATGTGCAGGATAAGTACACACACATACACTCTCACACACACAGACACACACACATACATACATACATACCACACACACACACACACACACATACCGTGCGAAGGTTACGACTTTACTGCGACTTTATAACTGGGAAATGGGGCGGGGGGGGGGGGTAGGGAGGCGGTGGAAGGGTTATTAAGTACCTGTAAGCAGCAGGCCTACACATCGTTAGCCTGGCTTCATCTAAAACCTGGCCCAAATGGCACAGATGGCGATGCACACATCAATAGAATCCATCATTACACATAAACAAAGCCACCGATGTTGTGCAACAAATCAAGTAACATTCCACGCTGGATGGAAAAAATAGCACCGTTATCTTTGACACCAAATCTACAAAGGTTAGCACGCTTTCATTGAGTTAACGCTCTAATTAACTCATATCCGCCCAAATTTACAAAAGCGACTGCGCGGTTACACCTTTGATCCCCAACGCAGGTACGGATGATTGAAGATCAACACAGCGATTAATAGAATGGCGTGGCATCTCGAGTACATGCGATATTGGTCGGATAATTTTTCGCCATGACACGAGTATCACGTGACACTGAACTGTGCATTACGTCATCTCCTGTAGCTAATATACGTGCCAGTAGGGCGCCATGTGCAACAGATTCGGCTAGTTAACGATAATGGGTGTGTGGTTTTCTAGGTCAAGTGTATGACTATTGAGTTAGTATGGGTCAGTAATAATTTTCCACAGCATTGACACCATTAGTACATTATGCGCTTTTTTTTAACTCAAAGTTTATACTTATGCGCGTGCTGTAAAACCATGCTTGGCTCTCTATCTTCGGGAATAACTTTCCAAACATAACCAGTTTGTTTTTGAGTATTTTTTTTTAAATGATAAATTATGCCCGAAAATGTACAATAGAAGCTTGCAATACAGTTAACGCCAGACTAAGACTTGGCGATGCCCTAAATTATATAATAAGTGAGACCAAAAGGAAGGTGGGGGGGGGGGGGGAACATAAGTAGAAACGACAAGTTTACTAGAACACAATAACAAGTGATAAAATGGACCTCCTACTAAAGCCTTTGTCAGCACACACAGAACAGCCATATACTAATGCAACTACATGAATAACTACATTAAAGACGGCTCGGAAGACCTATGTCTATGTACTGCAATAGACCAGTTAACAAAAGACAGTTGACATTGTAACAAAACAATGGCCATTTTTGATCGCGTTATTGTCCGAAAGGATAACAACATTCTAGGTCTCAAACTCCCCTTGAGCTGACGCCAGGGAAGCGGGTTCAACCCAGACAACGGTCAGTTAGATTTGAAAGTTGAATTCTCGTTCAGAAAGCAATGGGAAGTTAATGCATGTAAACTTGACTAGAAATCCAAACTCGGGTTGATCGTAACGTCCCGAAAAGGACGTGCAACATCTGTTTAAGAGGTCAGAGGGTCTGGACAAGGTTGTGATAACTGTGAGGCGGCCAGCGGTAATCTGAGGACATCTTTCCGGAGGCACACGATCGTCTATGCCGCTCGATCTTGAGCATGATGATAAAGGTATAACCACCACACTGCCCGGAATGGTTTATTTCTCGTAAAAGATTCAGTGCCGGATAAAAAGTTGCTTCTGACCAATCAATAATGGATGGCGGAAAATGAGAAGTAGGAGTGTGTCCCAGTTATGACTTAAAAGTTGTTAATATGGTAGCAGATGTTGTATTATATATCAAATTAAACGGGATTGCGTGGGAAAAACTGCTATTTATAAGCCCATGGCAGATATTACAAGTCGCTTACGACAATTAATTCTCCCATGGATTAACTAAATCACTTAATTATATGTTAAAATTGGCATTTTCCCTACGTTCGACAACTTATGTTTTTCAGAACACGTTTCTGCCTTGTTAACTGATTCAGTGTAGGTCCGCATGGCCGAATGGATAAGAACGCGTGTTTTAAACATCCGGTGTGCTGTTGCCGAGGTAAGGGTTTCGAACCCCTACACCGCACAATTGGACTAATATGTCGACCTATCGTCCTTGAATTGGGAACGCAAATTACAAGTACCTCTGAAGTCCGAGTAATGGCGAGGGACACTGTTAATAGAGAAAAGCTAATCCACACTGCCTGCTCCGCGACGAAGCACGCGTGATACGCGCGTTCGAAGCACAGCTGTGAGCGATTTGGTAGCAGATCGCCTTACGTTGGTTTTTTTTTTTTTTTTTTCAGAAATCAATGGTAAACTACTGAATACAAACTTTCCCAGGAATCACGAACAGAGAAAAAAAAATACTGGGGTTGACTGCTACATCATGTAAAGAATATGCAGCTAACTAATCCACACGCAACATTCAGTCCAGCACTATTAGAAGTAATGTGTATGTACTACACTTAAGTTCAAAGCGAACGAGCGCGAAAACACCTGATTCAGCACCGAAGGATAATATATCGTCACACGTGACTTCCCATTTGGACAGAAGGACGATATATCGCCATACTAGGGTCACCGTGTTATTTGTTGTATATCAATGCTCCATGAACGGGAATTTACATTATAATACTTGTTCATTTGATTGTGTACCATGTTTGGTTCTAACCTACCTTTTATTTGCACTGAATCAGTTAAGGAGCAATTCGGCAAAAACTAAGGCAACCTAACGGCCCAGGTGTCCTTATTTCTGACATACCCGAACGCCCTGTAAGTAAGTTCTTGTGTTGTTTCGCTTCCTTCATCAAGCGATAGCTGTCTGTGTTTTCCTATGTTGCTACCTGCTGACTTGGCAGCCCATGCAACGGCTTGCTACAGTCATTATGTCTCGGGCTACAATTAAAACCATTCCATACGTCGGCCATTTTTCTCGCCTCTGCGTTCAGTTTTTGCGTTATTCTTGCCACCGCTGTGGGTGTAGAAAGCACTTACCGAAACAAATCAAACACGACCTCCAGGGCAAGAGCTAGAAGGTTGTAAGTGAAAATAGATTGTAATTGGAAAAACAAGAATGATATGATCTCCGATGGGATGAAATCTGGGATCTACAGCCAAGAAACGACAATATAGGAATTCTTGTCAAGGGAAATAATTGTATTCAGGATGGGGGAAAATATTTCCTAGCAACTACAGGTGCTAACATTGGAAAGTAGCAATTCTGTAAAAGTTTATTTAGTTTTAACTTGTATTTTTATTTTTTTCATTCCCCCAAAACGGAAGGCCTGCTTGCAAGAAGCCTTTCTTCCAAACGTTGTTATGGGAAAGCACAAAATAAACGATCAAAGCGAACATGGCGCCGACAGGGGCGAATAATTGGCTTCTCGGCGGGGTTTGCTTTGAGCGCGGTTGTCGATGAGGGAAAATTACGTTGAAGGGGGAAAAAAAAGAAATCCATTAAATGCTGTTCGTAATCAAATTATTGAGTATAATTAGCCCCATTTGAAGGTCCCCGACATCTTATACTGACTGCTATCAGTGTGAGGTAGGGTAAACAGAATAAGGTAAAATAAAGAATATTATGAGAACTGAAACTGGATAAGAAAATAAACTAGATGTTTTCGTAATGGCATACAAAGAACGGCAAATTAAACTGAAGATTTTTGGTTTGCAAAATAATTATGGTAAATTGATACCACTGTAGTAAAATAAAATATAATGTCAAGGCAGTTTTGTCTCTGTTTGTGTGGCAAATATTCAGCTAGTGTAAGTAAGTAAGTACGTAAGTACGTAAGTACGTAAGTAAGTAAGAAATTAAGTAAGTAATTAAGAAAGTAAGAAATTAAGTAAGTAAATAAGAACATAAGAAAGTAAGTAAGTAAGAAAAAAAGAAAGTAAGTTAGCATGAAATTAGTGAGTAAGAAAGTAAGTAAGAAATTAAGTAAGTAAATTCTCGTAAGTGGCGGGGTAGGGGTATCCACTATCAAAGGAGAAGTAAGGTGCCTCCTTCCCTCCGCTAGCCTACGGGACACCCCTTGGGCAAGGTGGAGTACCCGTTTAGCAGGTGGTGGATGAAGTTGAAGGTTATGGTCTCCAGCTTCACGACGGTAGGCAGAGGATCTCTTTGTGGGGGGGGGGGGGGAAGAGACAATGGCTACGGTCATTGACTAGTATGACCACTGCTAAGAAGGAAAGCAATGGCAAACTAGCTTCTTTACAGATGCCAAGAATATTATGTTTTACGGTCTCATCGAAAATCAGAGTAACATCGTAAATGGATGCTCCTTAGGATCAGCCTCGCCCGGTAGAGATAGTCATGTGCAACAGGTGACTCCAGACCGCCAGCAGGCTACTGAGTGCAAAAGATTACTATAATTGAAAGTAGGAACTTGGAATGTTAAAACAATGAGTGCAGATGGAAAATTAGAAAACACCAAACAAGAAATGGAAAGTGAGAAGATTAATATATTAGGAATGTGCGAAACGAGATGGAAAGGGGCAGCGATCAAGACGGGAGAGGATTGTAAGATTATTTATTCTGGGGGAGAAGAACGGCAACGAGGTGTAGCCATTATATTGGATCGGCAAACATCAAATTCTGTTAAGGGATACTGGGCTGTGTCAGACAGAGTTCTATTAGTAAAATTAAACGGAAGAACTTTTAAAATAAGTGTCATTAAAATATATGCTACTATCGGATGTTTAGGAAAATCTCAAAGAGATAGAGGACAACTAGTGTTCCTCTTTCCTAGTGTGATCCTGGCTCGTTATAATTTTAATAGCCTTCCCTGGTTCAATTGCTTGTGTCCATAAATAGAGTCACGGAGAGGCAAGGAAGTCCTCAAGGTGAACAATGAAAATATTTCTTCGAACTACTTCTTCTGCGTTCATCGGAGAGTTTTCTTCGGGCGTGATTGCGACGTGCCTGTTTACAGCAGAGATGCGTTCTTTCGCCGTTAAGCCGACACATCCGACTTCTGCGGGCATTTGTTGACCGGGTTAACCTTCCTGGGGGTTTCTTAGGAGTTTGACTCTCACTGTTGTGGTGTTAACCCTCATTCCAGCGGGCCCATTTAGAACAGACGCCCATCTGATGTGTCGATGCGGGGAGGGGGGGGGAGGGCTTGCGTGTGCCAGTAACCTCAAGAGCATTGTCGACGGAAACAAAACTACATGTCGGAAAGGCCTTGGGATAGGGACCAGACGAAGCATGACACAACCTTCTGCTCTGCAGGTAAGACTGAGGATAGCAGTCAAAGTCTAAATCAGGCACACGATGCCGCCATTTCAAGGTCCAGACACATACTCTAAAGCTCCCATTCGAGAGATATGGCTGAACGCCTCTAAGCCATAAACCCTCGGATGTGAGAGCCAGGCCGATACCCACATACCGAATAATGGAGGTGAGATGCTGAGCACGTTACATGCTCAGTTCAGATACTTGTTCGAAGGCTCTCATATGGTGGATATGTGGGATGCAAAAATGAGAGGGCCTGGCCGTTTCTCGCTCATAAAGATAGAATAGATGTGGCATGCATTCAAGAGACACACCTCAATGCCACTCGCATATTCTCAGTCAGGGGATACCAGGCCACACGTTTTGACCGCGAAGGACACAAAGGAGGAGTTCTAATACTTACACGAAATACAACACCTTGCAGCGAAATATCTGTGACCTCTGACAACCAAACGGAAATTATAGGTGCTGATATAATGATAAAGGACGTGAAAATAAGAATTTACAATCTGTGTAGCCCAGCAAATAAGGACCTTACACTCTAAAACATTAAAATAACTGACACTAACTGCATTATTGTCGGAGAATTTTATAGCCGTTTAGGAAGATGGGGATACCCAGATACTGACAAGAGATTGTTGGAGAGAAAAAACAGAAAACCTGAATTTTGACAGGGATGGAAACAAATTATGGAAACTAGTGAAAGCCATGAACAATGAAGAACCTAGAAACAAACAAATAATAATTAAACAAGGAAATGCCTTGCTTACAGGAAAAAATAATGCAAATGTACTAATGGAACACTATGCCGGTGCAAACCACATTGATATTACAACCGAACAGAAGAAAGCAATCAAAGTCAAACAGATACATCATAGTAATACAGAGACAGCAGCAGAATATATGATGGCAAATCTAACAATGGGCGAAATGGAACAGGCAATGAATACCCTAAAAAAGAAGAAATCACCAGGAAAGGATAGTATTACAAATGAAATGCTAATAGGACTAGGCACTAAGGCAAATAAGAAACTACTAGCAGTCCTAAATAACAGCTGGAAGAGAGGAATAGTTCCACAGGCATGGAAGGAAGCTATACTAATACCAGTCCCAAAGAAAGGAAAAGACCTGGAAGAACCAAATGGCTATCGACATATCAGTCTACTTATCTGTGTAGGAAAATTAATGGAACGCATTATCAATGGCAGGCTATCATGGCATCTGGAAGAAAACAAACTCTTAACACAACACCAAGCAGGATTAAGAAAGTACAGATCCACTGAAGATCAAATAACCTATATAGCTCAGGAAATAGAGGATGCATTTCAAGAGGAAAACACACACACACACACTAGCGGTCTGGATAGATTTAGAAAAAGCATTTGATAAAGTATGGAAGGAAGGACTGAAAGTAAAGCTGCAAAAAATGCATGTTTGTGAGAAAATGTATAAATGGATCAGCCACTATCTTGAGAACAGAACTGCCAGGAAAAAGTACAAGGACAAACCAGCAAAATGATGCTGTTGGAGCAAGGTGTCCCCCAAGGAGGAGTTCTTTCACCAACATTATTCCTAGCATATATAAACGACATCACAGAAAATTTTCCAGCCAGAGTACACACATCCTCCTTTGCAGATGCCCTAGCCATATGGACATCTGAAGAATATATTAGTACAGCTAACAGCAGAATACAGCAAGCCTTATTAGCGCTAGAGGACTGGTCAAAATCATGGCTAGTGAAGATAAGTGGGGAGAAAACAACATGCACAGTATTCTCCCTCTCAAATAAATCTCAACAACCTAAGCTGGTATTGAATGGAAAAGTATTGCGCCGTGAAGAAAATCCAAACTATATAGGAGTCACCTTTGATCGTCGCCTGACATGGAAGACACAGGTTGAGAAAAATCGAACAAGAGCAAGGCAAAGAATGGCAATCATGAAAAAGCTTGCTGGTACAACGTGGGGAGCAGATGAGAAAGTTCTCAAGAAGTTATATACTGGACGGGTGAGGACAGTACTGGAATATGGCATTGCAGCTTGGGCAACATCAGCTAAGTCAAACTTTAACAAAATAAGTCCAAAAGAGTCCAAAATCAAGGAATGCGAATCATAACTGGAAGCCTGAAGACAACGCCTATTAATTAACTAGAAAAGATCACTTGTTTACAACCAATGCAGGATAGAAGAGATAGCCGAGCCCAGCAACAAGCAGAAAAATTCAGAAGATTGACAGACAACCTTATGTATAACAGGTTTAAGGGTTTTGGAAAGGGAAGACTGAAGCGTGGCAACTTTGTAGAAACTGCAAAACGAAAGATTAGGGCAGAACCCATACTTAACATATCAACAGTCAAACCCATTTACAATGCACACAAGTTCCCAGCTTGGAGACAGCAGCAACTGCCTGAGATGATAGAAAACATTCATCGTATTGAGAAAAAGAACACTCAGAATGAAACCGAAAGAAGAAAAATAAATCTAAACTACATAAAAGAACATTACACAAGCAGCAATTGGTCCCATGCATATACAGATGGATCAGCCAACAAATTCAATATAAAATTAAGGAGGAGGAATTCTCCTAATTTTAAAATATGGAGTGAAAAAAACACAGTCAGTGGCAACTGGAAAATTTTCACGTAACTTCAAAGCGGAGGTAGAGGCTTTGAAAACTGCAGCAGAAATGGAGGAAAATAAAGAGAAGCAAATAGCTATCTCCACAGATGCAGAGTCAGCTGTCTCAATACTGAAGAGCAAAAACAGCACAGAACTAGCTGACCTAAGAGCAGCACTGCATGGTCTATGCCAGAAATCCAAAAAAGTTGTAATACAATGGATGCCATCACATTGCAGGATACCTGGAAATGAAGAGGCTGACAGACTAGCAAAAGAAGGTGGACGACTACCACAGCATGACATAGACATAACCTATAATGAGGCAAAGAGGTTTATGAAAAGCACTTATAGAACCAAATGGGAATCAGAGCATCCAGGCCACCAGAAGGATGATGCATATTACAAACTCGACCGGAGAGAACAAGTAGCAATCTTCAGACTCCGCACAGGACATAACAGGCTGAAATACCGCTTGTTCAATAAACTAAAGATAGTAGATAGCGATGAATGTAATTGTGGAACTAGTAAAATGACAGCTAAACATTTGCTGCAGGAGTGCCCAATATATGCAGAACAGAGAAAGATAGTTTGGCCCACACCTGCTTCATTTGAGAACAAGCTCTATGGAGATATCAACAAGCTCAAGTTGACTGCAGCTTACTTTAACTACATTCAGGTTGACATCTAAAGGTGCATGAAGAAGTAGTTAGACTGCCGCACTTCATACCACAGCTATGTCTATAACAAAAGTGTCCCAGAGGCATGAAATGGAATATTGCTTGGATAGCAAATCCATTACGTGAAAAGTCCGAATCAAAATCTCACTGTGTGGGCTTCATAAAAGGTTGAAAAAGTGTCCTTGTGGCACGAAATGGAATATTACTTGGATAGCACATCCATTACATGGAAAGTCCGAATCGAAAGCTCACTGTGTGGATGTCATCTGCAGACTGCATTCTTCTGGTTTCCAGAAGAACAGTCTTTGGTGAACGGAAGGCCCAATATACGGAAGTGAGGCTAAGCAGCCATGTGCAGGGCGTGACGATTCTTTGGGTGAGCCCAGTACCAGAGCGCTGCATGTCGGCTCTGCAAGTATGGAAGCCTCCTAGGATTGCGGGGAATGCCCATGGTCTGCCCCTGCCTTCCCTCGAGGGCTAACCAGGATGTCTTTGGCTGTTCTATATGGGCCTTCTGGGATGGGGGATAACACCACAACAGTGAGAGTCAAACGTCCTAAGAAACCTCCGGGAAGGTTAACCCGGTCAACAAATGCCCGCAGAAATCGGATGTGTCGGCCTAACGGCGAAAGAACGCAGCTCTGCTGTAAACAGGCACAACGCAATCACGTCCGGAAAAAAACTCCGGATGAACGCAGAAGAGGAAGAACAAGAATTGCTATCTAAGCAATATTCCATTTCGTGCCACTAGGACACTTTATCCAGCGTTGATGACGCCCACACAGTGAGCTTTCGATTTCGGACTTTCCACTTAATGGACTTGGTATCCAAGCAATGTTCCATTTCTTGCCACTGGGACTCTTTTTCCACTTTGATGACGCCCACGCAATGAGCATTTGATTCGTAAGCAATATTCCATTTGATGCCTCTGGGACGCTTTTGCAACCGACATACCTGTGGTATGAAGTGTGGCAGTCTAAGTACTTCTTTATGCACCTTTAGATATCAACCTGAATGTAGTTAAAGTAAGTTGTGGTCAACTTGAGCTCGTTGATGTCTCCATGGTGCTTTTCCTCAAATGAAGCAGGCGTGGGCGAACATATTTTTCTCTGTTCTGCATTTATTAGACACACCTGCAGCAAATGTTTAGCTGTCATGTTACCAGATCGACAATTACATTGATAGATATCTCCTATCTTTAGTTTATTGATCAAGTGGTATTTCAGCCTATCATCTTTCTGGTGGCCTGGATGCTCTGATTGCCATTTGGTTCTATAAGTGCTTTTTATAAACCTCTTTGCCACATTATAGGTTATGTCTATGTCATGCTGTGGTAGTCGTCCGCCCTCTTTTGCTAGTCTGTCAGCCTCTTCATTTTTAGGTAAACTGCAAAGAGATGGGATTACAACTTGTGTGGATTTCTGACATGATCCATGGAGTGCTGCTTTTAGGTCAGCTAGTTCTGTGCTGTTGATGCTCTTCAGTATTGAGACAGCTGACTTTGCATCTGTGAAGACAGCTATTTGCTTCTCGTTGTTTTCTTCCACCAAGAGCATGTCTGCTGCAGTTTTCAAAGCCTCCACTTCTGCTTTGAAGTTACTTAAAAATTTTCCAGTTCGCACTGACTGTGTTGTTGTTGTTGTTGTTTTTGTTTTTGTGTGTGTTTTATTTCCCACACCATATTTTTCTTTAATTTAGGAGAAATCCCCCTCCTCCTCCATTTTCTATTGATTCATTTGCTGATCCATCTGTATATGCATGGGTCCAATTACTACTTTGATTATGTTTTTTTATGTAGTTAAGGGCTATTTTTCTTGTTTCTGTTTCAATCCGAGTGTTTTTTTTTCTCAATACCAGGAATATTTTCTATCATCTTAGGCAGTTGCTGTTGTGACAAAGCTGGGAACTTGTATGCATTGTAAATGGGTTTGACTGTTGATATGCTAAGTATAGGATCTGCCCTAATCTTTCGTTTTGCGGTTTCTATGAAGTTGCTACGCTTCAGTCTTCCCTTTCCAAAGCCAGTAAACCTTTTATACATGGGGTGGTCTGTCAATCTTCTAAATTTTTCTGCTTGCTGTTGGGCTCTATTATCTCTTCTATCCTGCATTGGTTGTTAACAAGTGATCTTTTCTAGTTCGTTAATAGGTGCTGTCTTCAGGCTTCCAGTTATGATCCGCATTCCTTGATTTTGGACTCTACTTATTTTGTTAAAGTTTCACTTAGCTGCTGTTGCCCAAGCTGTGATGCCATATTCCAGTACTGGCCTTACCCGTCAAGTGTATAACTTCTTGAGAACTTTCTCATCTGCTCCCCACGTTGTACCAGCAAGCTTTTTCATGATTGCCATTCTTTGCTTTGCTCTCTTTTAATTTTCTCAACCTGTGTCTTCCATGTCATGCGACGATCAAAGGTAACTCCTAGATTGTTTGGATTTTCTTCATGGCCCAATAATTTTCCATTCAATACCAGTTATTGGGTGCTGAGTTTTATTTGAGAGGCATAACACTGTGCTTGTTGTATTTTTCTCACTTATCTTCACTAGCCATGATTTTGACCAGTCCTCTAACGCCAATAAGACTTGCTGTATTCTGTTGTTAGCTTTACTAATATATTCTTCAGATGCACATATGGCTAGGTCATCTGCAAAGGAGGATTGTGTACTCTGGCTGGAACAAATTTTCCGTGGTGTCATTTACATATGCTAGGAATATTTTTGGTGAAAGATCTCCTCTGTTTTTGTTGGTGTGTCCTAGTACTTTTGTCATGGCAGTTCTGTTCTCAAGGTAGTGGCTGATACATTTGTACATTTCCCCACAAACATGCATTTTTTTGAAGTTTTACTTTCAGTCCTTCCTTCCATACTTTATCAAATGCTTTTTCTAATCATAACCAGAATGCTCGTGTGTTATTTTTCTCTTGGAAGGCATTTTCTATTTCCTGAGCTAAATAGGTTCTTTGATCTTCAGTGGATCTGTACTTTCTGAATCCTGCTTGGTGTGGTGTTAAGAGTTGGTTTTCTTCCAAATGCCATGTTAACCTGCCATTGATAATGCGTTCCATAGTAGTAAGGGATGTTGTAACTACTCAGATTTTTAGGACTTTAGTCCTTCGTGGTGACGTCATATTTTACTATACAACAGTCATGATCCTACGATCTGACGTCACCAAACTGAGTCTTTTCGGACCACATTTTTTAAAAATTTGGCTGGTGTTTTCTTGGGCCTGGGTGACTACTTCTAGTTGTCCTGCTGACTACTTCCGCTCTAGGGGCGGGGTGGAGGCGTCGGGGGCGGTGGTCGCGGCAGCAGCGGCGGCAGCGGCGGCGGCGGTGGCGGCAGCGGGTTCGAGTCCCAGTGTGTGTGTGTGCGTGTGTGATGGTGTGTGTGGTGTGCTCGAACCCCAATCATATCGACCCCCTTCGATGAGGAAGACCGAAATCTAATATAACAGAAAATTGATTTATTCCATCTCTCGAGATAACCCGAGGATCCATAGTTGGATTCCATTAATAAACTTTTGTACGCTACGGCAGGTTTCCTTACCCAGATATCAACATTAATCGCTTAGTGAAAATCTGGTTTAAAAATATACTAGACAACTATAGAATTTTATTAAAAATTAAGCCTAGAAACTTAATTAAACACCAAAAATTTCTTGTATGTTTAGTAGAGAATAGCTACGTCAATAAAAAAAAAAACTACGAGTCTCCATTAATTTAAACCACAACTTCCCAAGATAATCATAAAAATATGTAATATTATTAAACCCCGCAGTTATACCCCTTAATTATAAAAGTATGCCAAGGGAGACAAACCTGGGCCCTTGACTCAACCAGAATTGTTTCCCCCTTTTACGCACTAACTTCCCCTTGAATGACCCCGTACCTGCGAGCACAAGCAACCAGTAACGCTTCCCCGAGCACGCCCCACGAGAAACATACAATGGCCAGCGACGGTCGTACGAGATTACCCGATACCAGTCAACCAAAACGCCTACGGAATTGTCAATTAACGTCGACGGATTTCAATGCTTATCACAGATGGAGAGCAGAAGACAACCGGGACTGTGAAGGGAATATTTGCGCGAAAAAAAATATATAGCTATACGAAGCTATTATACAAATAGTTTGAAATATTTAAATAGATATGTATGTATTTATGTATTTATTTATTTATATATGTATGTATTTCTATAGCTGCCCGTAGATCGTCCCAGTGGGTATATATACGTACATGCCTTGATGACTTGGTCACGCGGGATATGTGCACGCATCTGTATGTGTATATGTGTGCGTGCGCGCGCGTGTGTGTGCTATCAATTACATGGCGTCGCAGTCAACCTCAACATTGTTTGGTTGTGCGTGTGCCATTATGGCATCTGTGTGTGTATGTGTGCGCGCATGTAGGCGTGTGTGCGTGCGTGTGTGTGTATGTGTGTGTGTGTTATCAATTACAGGACATCGCAGTCAACCTCAATATTCTATGGAGTTTCATGTGTGCTGGGCAAGTTTGCAATTGTCATTTTGAATTAACACCAGCCAGGTCATGTGCGTGTGAAGAGGGTGTATCAACAACTAGTTGTCTATCTATTACAGGACGTCGCAGTCAGCCCCAACATTGTTTATGCAATGCATTTACAGGACGTTGCAGACAGCCCCAACATTAATTGGTAATCGTGTGCCATCATGACATCCGTGTGTGCGTGCGTGTGTATGTACATGCGTGTGTGTGTGCGCGCTATCTATTACAGGACGTCGCAGTCAACCTCCACATTCTATGGATTGTCAGCCGTCCTGGGGCAAGTTTGCAATTGTCATTTTGAATGAACGACAACCAGGGCATGTGCGTGTGAAGAGGGTGTATCAACAGCTAGTTGTCTATCTATTACAGGACGTCACATTCAGCCCCAGCATTGTTTGGTTGTTCGTGTGCCACCATGATTTGGCGTGTTATTTCACGACCAAATGTTTGCACCGTACTATAGTTGTGTCTGGCTATTACATACTGCAATCAAGTTGCAATGCATTGCATTTACAGGACGATGCAGTCAGCCCCAGCATTCATGCTTCTTGGGCAAGGTTGCCGTTGTCTTTATGAACGACCGGAAACCATGATCTTCTGCGGTGTCTGTCAGCAGGATTCCTATCACCGTCATCACTCACCACCACCAACAAAAATCGTCATCGTCATTATCATCATCATCATCATCATCATCATCATCATCATCATCATCATCATCATCATCATCATCATCATCATCATCATCATCATCATCATCATCATCATCATCATCATCATCATCATCATCATCATTTCATCATCATCATCAGCTCATCATCATCATCAATATCATCTGAGGGTGACCAACTGGGTGATTCATTACGGGGCTAGGTCGGCGGAGTGAACGTACGTGAACGTGTTCAGACATGTCTTTGGGGGAAGATGACTCAGAGTGTACTGACAGCATAACGATACAGTCGAGACACTTGGGTAATGCTCACACCCGATTAAATATGACGCTGCTTCCGGTCATATGTCTAAGGTATACAATCGAAACACGTGACTAAAACCGGTTAAAGATGGCGTCGCACTCTGTTGCATGGGTAAAGGTACAACCACGTGGCTAAAACCGTTCAAAGATGGCGCTGTAACCGATCACGTGTCTTATGGGATACATCCGAAAGCAAAGAGTGCGTCACATCCGGTCACATGACCAGAAAGTACATAATAATCTGCTGAGTCATTCTACGTCAGCAAATAGCGGGGCTAAGACGACCAGCATTCGTCGAATAGAAGAACCGGTCTCAGTGAACTGCAAACATCTCACAATGTTACAACTCGCTAACGGTAAGTTGGTTCATCATCAGCATCATTATCATCAGCTCACCATCATCACCAGCATCTGAGGGTGACCGACAGTTAATGGTCACAGCGGAGCAAATATGACTCTGCTTCCGGGTACTGTGTATTGGTGACAACCAGACCACGTGGACAATAGTTACAGCCTGTCAAGGATGCACCCCATCCGGTCACATGTGGGAGTGGCAAAACCAGACCACATCCTCGCTGACTAAATCCGTTCAAAGATGGCGCTGTATCCGGTCACCCATGGGTAATGGTCACATCCACTGAAATATGGCGCTGCTTCCGGTCGCATGTGTAATGACTACAATCAGACCACATACACACTGGATACAAGTGGTCAACGATGGCCTCGCATCCGATCACATGTAGTAAGGAGAGAAACCAGACCATGTGACTAAAACCGATCAAAGATGGCGCTGTATCCGGTCACGTGTCTTATGGGATACAACCGAAACACGTGCCTAATGACTCAACCGGTCATAGATGGAGTCGCACCCAGTCACATGACCAGACAGTGCATAATTTCGGCTTACTCATTCTACGTCAGCAAATAGCGTGTATAAGACGGCCAGCATTCGTCTAATAGAAGTACCGGTCTCTGTGAGCAGCAACCAGAACATCATGTGCCAAATCTCTAATGGTAAGTTGGATTTTTTGATACATCTGTCACATTTTCGTTGTGTTTTTCCAAGTAGGCATACAGTTAACCTAACAATACTAGTATAATAAAGAGATATATGGTGCTAAGCGCATATAACTGGAGTATGTGCTCTGCTGGCTGCGACACCAATTAACACATACACATGACTGATTTATTAACCTGAATGTTTGCATACAAGTGGCCTATTCTAAGATGCAGAATAATGACATGTCCTGATCTGTCCATAACACGGTAGTCACCTTGAACAAGTACTGTGGCTTTCAGGTTGACTTCATCATTCATTTCTTTTGGTGGTATGTAACGGGTGGATCAGTCTTATCTTATTCCACTCCTTCCGTACCCAATCGACCAGCGCTGGCGTGTCTGGGTACTCCACAGTGGGATGACAACCCTTGTATGGTGACCTTATGCCCACTGCTAAGTTCAGAAAGTAGTGTCCTTAGCACCGACAATGTCCCACAACGAGCGCCTCGAGCACTGATTTTTGCATTTGCCAATTGCAACTAATGATACAACCGAGACACGAGTGTAATGACCCAATAGGTAAAAAACAGCGGTAATGGAAGAAACCAACGTGGAAACTAACCCACAAAATAGCCCAGAGGGGGAAAGAAATTCGTTCTGGTGCATGTGTGGTCGGCGAGTGCCGCGACTAGAGATTGTCTTCTTCTGTCAACTGGTCGTTATATACACAGTCATTGGCGTATCACTATTTAAGCTGTCTCGAGACAACGTCGACGCGGTCGAGGGCAAGTTGTGGATCGCTCTTCTAAGCAGCTGTCTGGGTTACATGCTACCAAACTCTAAAATATGAGTTTCTACGTGACATTACCGAGCAATGCTTCGCCGAACATGTTTCCCAAGAACACTCCATGTCACTATTTCGTCAAGTTACTGCAGACTATTCAGGTGAATCAACATTTCGAAGTGGGTCTGGCCAAAATTCAATTCCCCAACTACTACTACAATGTGCTAGAGAATGAAGTATGGCTAAGATACATCCCACCAAACGGTAGAGTGATAAGAAAGGCGTGTCCCCCGGGCCTGTACAGTTCACCAGAGGCGTTTATAACTGCACTGAATTGACTAATGAAAGATCGGAAGGTGGACGAGCAGCTCTGTGTTCTATTCCACTTCGACAATGCATCAAAGAAAGTCATCGTGAAAATACTCGAACCCGGGGCCACTATTACATTTAGTGAGAAGTTGCAAGAGATACTAGATACAATTGAAGGTGACGGGCGATAGACCGGAATAACGACCTGCAAAATGTCTACGTATACTGCGATCTCATTGCGGCGAGACCAGTCGGAGATGTCATGGTCCCACTACTAAGGACGGTTCCTATCATGAATAACCTCTCGACCTCAGTGATTCGCGCCTATGATAAACCTCACTACATACCGCTGAGTCGTTACTCCTTCGACACGGTGGAAATACTTCTAACCATTGATACGTGCACAAAGGTTGCATTCACTACCGGGACTTCAGTGCTGATGTTACATTTTCGAGTTCGGAAGAGATCAGACCTAGAATAATGGTGAAATACGTGGCGTTACATCGAAATCCCTGACTGGCCGAAGACCTGATGTACCTGAAACTCAGATGATTGATCCCTCGGTTATCTACAAGACTCAGATACCAGCCCACCAAACAGGAGACCAGTTTTATGACTACATGCTAAGTGACATGTACATACCAGGCTACCAACCGAGAAAATCAGCCTACTCAGGCAATGGTGTGAAGAAAGCCAGAAATAACATACAATGTGTATAGCTCTGTATGTGAAAATAAAATGTTGTGATGATACTATGTATACCACCTCATATCACATCATCCATTTCGTATAATGACATTATGCATTTTTTTATTCTTGAAAAATGTACTGAAATACTGTAAAATGTACTTGAAATACTGTAAAATAAACAGGCATATATCTTCTTCTTCTTCTGCGTTCATCCGGATTTTTTTTCGGATGTGACTGCGTTGTGCCTGTTTACAGCAGAGCTGCGTTCTTGCGCCATTAGGCCGACACATCCGACTTCTGCGGGCATGTGTTGACCCGGTTAACCCCCCCCCCCCCCCGGAAAAAGGCATATATTGTAATTACGTCTTGGTTGTTGAATTTTTGTTAGTGGTTACGGTGTATATAGTTGTCATGTGATGAGAGAATGATACATATTGGTGACAAATTCAAGAAATATTTCAACAAAACTAAGGAAACGGGTTAACCAAAGTAGAAAAATTTGTCGACCATAGTCTGAAATAGGTCAACCAAAATTATGAAAAGTAGGAAAGTTTGCAAAACGTAAGAAAATCTGTTACCCAAAAGGGAAAAATATTTGGCCACATTTCAATCAAATTTATGAAAAGTAGGAAAACTTGTTAACCAAATGGCAAAAACCTTGGTCAAGTAAGAAAATTTGTTAGTCAAATGTGAATAGGTTAGCCGAATTTCAAACCAAACTTGTAAAAATCTCAGTCAAACATATGAAAAGTAGGAAAATTTGTTAACCAAACGTGAAAAGTTTGGCCAACTTTCACCCAAACTTTTGAAAAGTGTGAAATTTTGTTGTCCAGATGTGAAAAGTTTGACCAAATTTACCCAAACTTATGAAAATTAGGAAAACTTTGTGAACCAAATGGCAAAAATCTTGGCCAAGTAAGAAAATGTGTTAACCAAATGTGAAAAGTTTAGCCAAATTTCAAACCAAACTTTTAAAAACCTCAGTCAAACATATGAAAAGTAGGAAAATTTGTTAACCAAACGTGAAAAGTTTGGCCAAATTTTACCCAAATCTATGAAAAGTAGGAAACTTTGTTAACCAAATGTGAAAAGTTTGGCCAAATTTCAGACAAACTCATAAAAAGGAGGGAACTTTGGTAATCAAATATGAAAAGTTTGGACACATTTCATCCAAACCTTATGAAAAAATAGGAAATTTTGTTAACAAAATATGTAAAGTTTGGCCAAAGTTAAAACAAAACTCACAAAAAGTAGGAAATTTAGTTAACCAAAATGTGGAAAGTTTGGCCAAATTTCAACCAAATCCATAAAAAGTAGAACATTTTGTTGACCAAATGTGAAAAATTGTGGCCTAAGTTCAACCAACCTTATAAATATCTCACCCAAACTTGTGAAAAGTAGGAAATTTTGTTGTCCAGCTGTGAAAAGTTTGAAAAAATGTCAAACAAACTCATAAAAAAGTAGGAAACTTTGTTACCCAGATGTAAAAAATTTTCGACAAATTGAAATTTGGCCAAACTTTTCACATTTGGTTAACAAAGTTTCCTACTTTTCATAGATTTGGGTAAAATTTGGCCTGACTTTTCACGTTTGGTTAACAAATTTTCCTACTTTTCATATGTTTGACTGAGGTTTTTATAAGTTTGGTTTGAAATTTGGCTAAATTTTTCACATTTGGTTAACACATTTTCTTACTTGGCCAAGATTTTTGCCATTTGGTTCACAAAGTTTACATAATTCTCATAAGTTTGGGTAAATTTGTTCCAACTTTTCAAATCTGGACAACAAAATTTCACACTTTTCATAAATTTGGGTGAAAGTTGGCCAAACTTTTCACGTTTGGTTAACAAATTTTCCTACTTTTCATATGTTTGACTGAGATTTTTATAAGTTTGGTTTGAAATTCGGCTAACCTTTTCACATTTGGTTAACAAATTTCCTTACTAGACCAAAGTTTTTGCCATTTGGTTAACAAGTTTTCCTACTTTTCATAAATTTGATTGAAATGTGGCCAAATATTTTTCCCTTTTGGGTAACAGATTTGCAAACTTTCCTACTTTTCATAATTTTGGATGAGCTATTTCAGACTATGGTCGACAAATTTTTCTACTTTGGTTAAACCGTTTCCTTAGTTTTGTTGAAATATTTCTTGAATTTGTCACCAATATGTATCATTCTCTCATCACATGACAACTATATACACCGTAAACACTAACAAAAATTCAACAACCAAGACGTAATTATAATATATGCCTGTTTATTTTACAGTATTTCAAGTACATTTTACAGTATTTCAGTACATTTTTCAAGAATAAAAAAATGCATAATGTCATACGAAATGGATGATGTGATATGAGGTGGTATACATAGTATCATCACAACATTTTATTTTCATATACAGAGCTATACACATTGTATGTTGTTTCTGGCTTTCTTCACACCATTGCCTGAGTAGGCTGATTTTGTTTGGTTGGTAGCCTGGTATGTACATGTCACTTAGCATATAGTCATAAAACTGGTCTCTTGTTGGTGGGCTGATATCTGAGTCTTGTAGATAACCGAGGGATCAATCATCTGAGTTTCGGGTACATCAGGTCTTCGGCCAGTCTGGGATTTCGATGTAACGCCACGTATTTCACCATTATTCTAGGTCTGATCTCTTCCGAACTCGAAAATGTAACATCAGCACTGAAGTCCCGGTAGTGAATGCAACCTTTGTGCCCGTATCAATGGTTAGAAGTATTTCCACCGTGTCGAAGGAGTAACAACTCAGCGGTATGTAGTGAGGATTGTCGTAGGCGCGAATCACTGAGGTCGAGCGGTGATTCATTATCGGAACTGCCCTTAGTAGTGGGACCATGACATCTCTGACTGGTCTCGCCGCAATGAGATAGCAGTATACGTAGACATTTTGCAGGTCGTTATTCCGGTCTATCGCCCTTCACCTTCAATTGTATCTAGTATCTCTTGCAACTTCTCACTGAATGTAATAGTGGCCCCGGGTTCGAGTATTTTCACGATGACTTTTTTTTTTATGCATTGTCGAAGTGGAATAGAACACAGAGCTGCTCGTCCACCTTCAGATCTTTCATTAGTCGATTCAGTGCAGTTATAAACTCCCCTAGTGAATTGTACAGGCCCGGCGGTCACGTCTTTCTTATCACTCTACCGTTTGGTGGGATGTATCTTAGCCATACTTCATTCTCTAGCACATTGCAGTAGAAGTTGGGGAATTGAATTTCGGCCAGACCCACTTCGAAATGTTGATTCACCTGAATAGTCTGCGGTAACTTGACGAAATAGTGACCTGGAGTGTTCTTGGGAAACATATTCGACGAAGCATTGCTCGGTAATGTCACGTAGAAACTCATATTTTAGGGTTTGGTAGCATGCAACCCAGACAGCTGCTTAGAAGAGCGATCCATAACTTGCCCTCGACCGCGTCGACGTTGTCTCGAGACAGCTTAAATAGTGATACACCAATGACTGTGTATATAACGACCAGTTGACAGAAGAAGACAATCTCTAGTCGCGGCACTCGTCGACCACACATGCACCAGAACGAATTTCTTTCCCCCTCTGGGCTATTTTGTGGGTTAGTTTCCACGTTGGTTTCTTCCAACTGTTTCTTCCTGTTTTTTACCTATTAGGTAATTACACTCGTGTCTCGGTTGTATCATTAGTTGCAATTGGCAAATGCAAAAATCAGTGCTTGAAGCGGTCGTTGTGGGACATTGTCGGTGCTAAGGACACTACTTTCTGAACTTAGCAGTGGGCATAAGGTCACCATACAAGGGTTGTCATCCCACTGTGGAGTACCTAGACAAGCCAGCGCTGGTCGATTGGGTACGAAAGGAGTGGAATAAGATAAGTCTGATCCACCCGTTACATACCACACAAAAAATGAATGATGAAGTCAACCAGAAAGCCACAGTACTTTTTCAAGGTGACTACCGTGTTATGGACAGATCAGGACAAGTCATTATTCTGCGTCTCAGAATAGGCCACATGTATACAAACATTCAGGTTAATGAATCAGTCATGTGCATGTGTTGATTGGTGTCGCAGCCAGCAGAGCACATACTCCAGTTATATGCGCTTAGCACCATATATCTCTTTATTATACTAGTATTGTTAGGTTAAATGTATGCCTACTTAGAAAAACACAACGAAAATGTGACAGATGTATAAAAAAAAATCCAACTTACCATTAGAGATTTGGCACATGATGTTCTGGTTGCTGCTCACAGAGACCGGTACTTCTATTAGACGAATGCTGGCCGTCTTAAACACGCTATTTGCTGACGTAGAATGAGTCAGCCGAATATTATGCACTGTCTGGTCATGTGACTGAGTGCGACTCCATCTATGACCGGTTGAGTCATTAGGCACGTGTTTCTGTTGTATCCCATAAGACACGTGACCGGATACAGTGCCATCTTCGATCGGTTTTAGCCACGTGGCCTGGTTTCTCTCCTTACTACATTTGATCGGATGCGAGGCCATCGTTGACCACTTGTATCCAGTGAGTATGTGGTCTGGTTGTAGTCATTACACAGATGACCGGAAGCAGCGCCATATTTCAGTGGATGTGACCATTACCCATGGGTGATCGGATGCAGCGCCATCTTTGAACGGATTTAGTCAGCGAGGATGTGTTCTGGTTTTGCCACTCCCACATGTGACCGGATGGGGTGCCATCCTTAACAGGCTGTAACTATTGCCCACGTTGTCTGGTTGTCGCCATTACACAGGTACCCGGAAGCAGAGTCATATTTGATCCTCTGTGACCATTAACTGTCGGTCACCCTCAGATGCTGGTGATGATGGTGAGCTGATGATAATGATGCTGATGATGAACCAACTTACCGTTAGCGAGTTGTAACATTGTGAGATGTTTGCAGTTCACTGAGACCGGTACTTCTATTCGACGAATGCTGGTCGTCTTAGCCCCGCTATTTGCTGACGTAGAATGACTCAGCAGATTATTATGTACTTTCTGGTCATGTGACCGGATGTGACGCCCTCTTTGCTTTCGGATGTATCCCATAAGACACGTGATCGGTTACAGAGCCATCTTTGAACTGTTTTAGTCACGTGGTTGTACCCTTACCCATGCAACCGAGTGCGACGCCACCTTTAACCGGTTTTAGTCACGTGTTTCGATTGTATACCTTAGACATATGCCCGGAAGCAGCGTCATATTTAATCGAGTGTGAGCATTACCCAAGTGTCTCGACTGTATCGTTATGCTCTCTGTCAGTACACTCTGAGTCACCGTCCAGTTTTCCCTAAAGACATGTCTGAACACGTTCACGTACGTTCACTCCGCCGACCTAGCCCCGTGATGAATCACCCAGTTGGTCACCCTCAGATGATGCTGATGATGATGATGAGCTGATGATGATAATGAGCTGATGATGATGACGATTTTTGTTGGTGGTGGTGGGTGATGACGGTGATGGTAATCCTGCTGACAGACACCGCAGAAGATCATTGTTTCCGGTCGTTATGAAAGACAACGGCAACCTTGCTCAAGAAGCATGAATGCTGGGGCTGACTGCACCATCCTGTAAATGCAATGCATTACAACTTGACTGCAGTATGTAATAGCCAGACACAACTATAGTACGGGGCAAACATTTGGTCATAAAATAACACGACAAATAATGGTGGCACACGAACAACCAAACAATGCTGGGGCTGACTGTGATGTCCTGTAGATGCATTACATTACACCTTGACCACGCTATGTACTAGATAGACACATAACTATAGTACGAGGTGTAGATTTGGTCGTGAAATAACACGACAAATCATGGTGGCACACGACCAACCAAGCAATGTTGGGCTGACTACGACGTCCTGTAATAGATAGACAACTAGCTGTTGATACACCCTCTTCACACGCACATGCCCTGGTTGTCGTTCATTCAAAATGACAATTGCAAACTTGCCCCAGGACGGCTGACAATCCATAGAATGTTGAGGTTGACTGCGACGTCCTGTAATAGATAGCACACACACACACACACAGAAACTCATGTACATACACACGCACGCACACACGGATGTCACGATGGCACACGGTCACCAATCAATGTTGCGACTGTCTGCAACGTCCTATAAATGCATTGCATAAAAAATGTTGGGGCTGACTGCGACGTCCTGTAATAGATAGACAACTAGTTGTTGATACACCCTCTTCACACGCACATGACCTGGCTGGTGTTCATTCATAATGACAATTGCAAACATGCCCAGCACACATGAAACTCCATAGAATATTGAGGTTGACTGCGATGTCCTGTAATTGATAGCACACACGCACACACACACACACACACACACACACACGCCTATATGCGCGAACACATACACACACACGGATGTCATGATGGCACACGCACAACCAAACAATGTTGAGGTTGACTGAGACGTCGTGTAATTGATAGCATACCCGCGCGCGCGCACGCATACATATACACATACAGACGCGCGCACATATCCCGCGTGACCAAGTCATCAAGGCATGTACGTATATATACCCACTGGGACAATCTACGGGCAGCTATAGAAATACATACATATATAAATAAATACATACATAAATACATACATATCTATTTAAATATTTCAAACTATTTCTATAATAGCTTCGTATAGCTATATATATATATTTTTTTTTTTTTTTTTGGCGCAAATATTCCCTTCACAGTCCCGGTTGTCTTCTGCTCTCTATCTGTGATAAGCATTGAAGTCCGTCGACGTTAATTGACAATTCCGTAGGCGTTCTGGTTGACTGGTATCGGGTAATCTCGTACGACCGTCGCTGGCCATTGTATGTTTCTCGCGGGGCGTGCTCTGTGAAGCGTTACTGGTTGCAGGGACGGAGTCATTCAAGGGGAAGTTAGTGTGTAAAAGGGGAAACAATTCTGTTTGAGTCAAGGGCACAGGTTTGTCTCCCTTGGCATACTTTTATAATTAAGGGCTATAACTGCGGGGTTTAATAATATTACATATTTGTATGATTATCTCGTGAAGTTATGGTTTAAATTAATGGAGACTCGTAGTTTTTTTTTATTATTGACGTAGCTATTCTCTACTAAACATACAAGAAATATTTGGTGTTTAATTAAGTTTTTAGGCTTAATTTTTAATAAACTTCTATAGTTGTCTAGTATATTTTTAAAATAGATTTTCACCAAGCGATTAGTGTTGATACCAGGGTAAGGAAACCTTCCGAAGCGTACAAAAGTTTATTAATGCAATCCAACTATGGATCCTCGGGTTAGCTCGATAGATGGAATAAATCAATTTTCTGTTATATTGGATTTCGATCTTCCTCATCGATGTGGGTCGATATAACTGGGGTTCGATCATACTACACACCCCACCACACACACACACACACACACACACACACACACACACACACACACACACACACACACACACACACACACACACACACTGGGACTTGAACCCGCTGCCGCCGCCGCTGCAGCCACCACCGCCCCCGACCCCACCACCCCGCCCCTAGATTGTAAGTAGTCTGCAGGACAACCGGAAGTAGTCACCCAGACCCAAGAAAACACCCGCCAATTTTTAAAAAATGTGGTCCGAAAAGGACTCAGTTTGGTGACGTCAGAGCGTGGGATCATGACTTTTGTATAGTAAAATATGACGTCACCACGAAGGACTAAAGTCCTAAAAATCTAAGTAGATACAACATCCCTTACTACTTTCCATTAATTTTCCTACACAGCTAAGTAGACTGATAGGTCAATAGCCATTCGGTTCTTCCATGTCTTTTCCTTTCTTTAGGATTGGTATTAGTCTAGCTTCCTTCCATACCTGTGCCATTATTCCTCTCTTCCAGCTGTAATTTAGGACTGCTAGTAGTTTCCTTTTTGCTTTAGTACCTAGTCCTCTAAGCATTTCATTTGTGATTCCATCCTTTCCTGGTGATTTATACTTTATTAGGGTATTCATTGCCTGTTCCATTTCTTCCATTTTTAGATTTACGTCATATATTCTGCTGCCGTCTCTGTATTACTATAATGTGTCTGTTTATCTTTGATTGCTTTCATCTGTTCGGTTGTAACATAAATGTTGTTTGCACTAGCATAGTGTTCCATTAGTGCATTTGCAGCCTTTTTTCCTGTAAGCAAGGCATTTTCTTGTTTAATGGTTATTTGTTTGTGTCTGTGTCCTTCATTGTTCAAGGCTTTCACTTGTTTCAATAGTTTGTTTCCATCCCTGTCAATGTTCAGATTTTGCTGTTTTGTTATCATTCCAACAATCTCTTGTTGTTTGATGTACTTTTCTTTTATACGTGGCTGAGATGGCTTTGAGAGAGATGTTCGCTTCAGTTGTTTGTTTTCTCTCTGCTGTCTTCCTGGCATCTTCAACATTGTCTTCCAAAATTTGTAGTTCTTCAGTCCAGTATTGTTTGTAATTTGTCCTCGCTCCTCTTGGAATGGACTCAGTGGCCGCCTATATTATTGCTGTGTTTAGCTTTTCCACCATTTGTTTCATGTTGCCATGTCGTGTATTTATGTTTTCACAATATGTGTCTGTTAGTATGGCAAATATGTCCCAATCAATTCGTTTGTAATTCCAGCGAGGCAAAGGCGTTTGCTCCTGTGAAACATACTCCATATTCATTACTAGTTTAATTGGTCTGTGGTCACTACATGATAACTGATCATGCACATGGCGATCGATCTTGTGGAGGATGTCTCCTGTGCAGAAAGCTAAGTCTGGAGTATAAGTAGTAAACCATCTTCTAGAGTAGAAACCCGGTGTGTTTTCCGCTTTGTTGAGTAGATGGAGATTTGAGTCTATTTCTCAGGGCTCCACTTTCTCTCCTCTGTTGTCAGTATCTGGGTATCCCCATCTTTCTGAACGGCTATTAAAGTCTCCGACAATAATGCAGTTTGTGTCAGTTATTTTCATGTTTGAAAGTGAAAGGTTCTTATCTTCTGGGTTATACAGTTTGTAAATTCTTATTTTCACGTCCTTTATCATTATATCAACACCTATAACTTCCATCTGGTTGTCAGAATTCACAGATACTTCACTGCAATGTATTGTGTTTCGTGTAAGTATTAGAACTCCTCCTTTGTGTCATTCGCGGTCGAAAAGTGTGTCCTGATATCCTCTGACTGAGAATCTGTGATTGGCGGTGAGGTGTGGCTCTTGTATGCATGCCACATCTATTCTATCTTTATGAAGACGCTGTGTTAGGGAGACTATCTTGTTAGAAACTCCTTCAGCATTCCATTGTAGTATGTTGAGTGTCCGGGGTGTTTGGTCAATAGCTCTTAGCCTACTCCTCTGTGCCTTGACTCCATAGCACAGGGGAAGGTGACCACAAGTACGAGGGTAAGTTAATAAGTAAGTCATAAATGGCTGTAGAAAAATAACTAACTATGATAACAACTTGAAACTAGTTTATTTTTATACATACATTGTCCCTATATTTCTCAAAATAATTTCCACCAACATTGATGCACTTATCCCATCGTTTTATTAGTCCTCTAAAACCGGGTGCATAGAGCTGCGTGCCCTGTCTTCTAAACCTCGTTTTCACTTCACATTCAACTTCGGTCATTCGCGAAATGTCTCCCGCCAAGTTGGGTTTTCAGTGGACTTAGCCCCTAGCGATTTCCCGTAAAGCGGTGCATGGTTGGGTAGAAAACGTTACAAGGGCGAGTCAATAAGTAAGTCACACAGTTCTGTGGGATGACCAGGAAAATTAAACAAAGGGAGAAGAGGGTCTTAGTGTTCCCCAACAGTTATACAACCCCATAGCTGGTTCCTCTCCATCCAATCCTCCACTACATGGCGCTCACGGCTTAAACTACCAGATAAACAGCGCCATCTTCGTCCAAGCCTGTCACCCATGGTCTCCAGGTTGAGTAATACCTTGATCGGTTCGGAATTTGATAACTATATTCACCATTCCCCTTTGTACAAAATTATTCTCCCTAGTTATCCTTCCATGTAAAAGAAAAGGTCTCACACTTTAAATGTCTTAACTCCTTCACTACATGCAATGGGTATTTACTAATAAACAATATAAGTACATTATGGCATCGTCTCCTGCATGACATTCAGGTGGGTTCCTCCCAATCAAATGTTTTGAGGAGGAGCATCTTCCCTCCTCTTCAACATGTAGGTATATGCCTTTACCTTACTCATCCATAAGATTCATCATCATCATAGATCCAACACAATTCAGGAAACAAAACCATATAATTGTAACACGAGTTATATGGAATACAGAGTGGCGTCATGCGTCATGCGTAGAGGCACACTAAACTATCAATTAGTGTATGGGTACTACTATCATCTTCTCTTCTGATAAAAGTGGCAGTATGCATCAGTTTACCTACTATCAGGTGATTGATTGATTGATCATACTCATCCTCAGTATGCCACGTCTCCTCACCCAATCTACAATCATTCAACATAAATCATAACCATACTTGCATAGATGATGAATAGACATAATTAGGTGACTAACAATCAATAAGATAAAAGATAAATTCATACATTTAACACCGACGAAGTCACAATTGAATCACCACATAAATGCTTCCATAGAACACACAGGATTGTATGATAACTCACAGGGAACTATTTACATTTAATGTGCCCATGTATTATTTCTAAGGCGAATTACCCTATCTAGTGAATGCACATTTAAGATAGTTCCTTACTACTGAACTATGGATTCTAACCTCCTAAATCCTAAGTTAATCACCAACTCCTAAATCATTGCTGAACTAGCTTAACTGCTTAAGGAGTAAAATGCACAACCTAGGCATAATGCTCATGATTGCATAGAAGCTGTATAACTAGGGGGGAAAACCTCACTATGGGCTAACCTAGTGCACAGATTATCTACGAACTACGACATCTGAATATTGTGCTTAGTCTCTCCTGAATTAAGTTCTTAAGGACTAACCACATTTTTACACCACACCAACTTACCATTTTCTGGGAAATGAGCATAGCTAACTTAATATTACAGTGTGCTTACCTTCAACATATTTCAGGCTCCAGACTAGGTTTTTGCTGTTCTAGTTCGCTGGCTGTTTAATAGGCTGGCCCTTCTGTCTCTTCCTCTTTTGGAGTTGGCTAAACTTCAGATGGATTGTTGAGTAGAGGACACCAAGCCGTCAGTTCCAGTGGACCTTCTCCTTTTGAGCGGTTGCTGAAAGTTTTTTTTTCTTTTTCGTTTTACACACACTGCACTTCTGCCGGTCCTCACTCCATTTTTAAAGACCTCGGTTGTTGTTTTTCCTGCCCTTCCTCGACTGGTCTCTGACGTCATTCCGGGTCGTGAACAATGGCTGAGCTTCTTTTCGGTTATATTTAAATTATTGTCGTTCCATTTTCAGATCAGCGCTCTTTTTCAAATTAAGATGATATAAATTTAATCTTTCTTCTTAAACTATAGGCGCTACTTCCTTCATTTTTAAATTTGAATTTAATTGTAATGGTGATGGTTGTTGGCGCTGTTGCTAACTGGAGGGTAGTGTGGGGAAATTCAAGATGTATACTACAGCTCCAAGAAGTGAATGCAGTGAATAATGTATAGAGGAATTTTATAATGACATGGAGTTTGCTTTGAAGAATTGTAAAACATCAGAAATAAATATCATAATTGGTGATTTCAACACATGAGTAGAAAATCAAGGCGATGGGTGCAGTGTAGGCAACCATGCTTTGGGAGAGCGAAACGAAAGAGGATACAGACTTGTAGAATAGGCAAAAGAACAAGAAATGGTTGTAGGAAACACCGGGTTTAAACAGCATCATAGAAGATTGTGGACATGGAAGAGTCCAGACAGGAGGATTAAAACCCAGATAGATTTCATCCTGATTAGCAGAAGGTTTCGAAATGCGTTAAGAGTCGTAAAAACAGTTCCCAATGCAGACTGTTACAGTGATCACAGATTAATTACAGGCACATTGAGGGTAAAGTTAAAGAAAGTCAAGAATACAACAGGAAACACAAAATATGATTTGTGCAAATTGAAAAATGACAAAGAAATACAAGATAATTTTAACATACAGGTATAGAACAAATCTGATATATTGTCTGCTCTAGAGATCCTATTTCAAGATGTGGATGATCAATGTGAAATGTTAAAGAATTCAATCGACCCAGTCCAGCTTCAGTAATAACATTTGAATCTGCGTCTATGCGGATCGAACCGCGACCACCGGGACGGCAGGCATGTGTCCAGCCATTAGCCAGGGCGGCACCTGAATATGCCGATGCTGGATCTGAATGTCCACAATTATAAAAGCTACCCACGAAAACAATAATTATAGCACGTGTGATTCTATCTGTAACATTTTGATACTCGATGGTGCTTCGGAGTTCCTGCACTGTGTTGGTATTCTCCTGGTGGATCTATAGAATGAGACGGAGCACTTATGGAGACATCCTTGGGTAAAGAGCATTATCCTCCCGGTGTAGCATTTATCGTTTGCCTGTCTATGCCTGAGAGGTTTGAGTTAAAAACTAAATTCATGTTACGTGGATGGAACCGGTTGTGGTTATGTGAAGTGTTAGAACCATCAGCCCCGGGAAGGTTAACCCGGTCAACAAATTCCCGCAGAAGTCGGATGTGTCGGCCTAACGGCGCAAGAACACAGCTCTGCTGTAAAAAGGCACAACGCAATCACGTCCGAAAAAAGACTCCGGATGAACGCAGCAGCAGAAGAAGAAGAACCATTACGTTTTGTAAGCCTGAAATAGGTGACCAATCTTTGCCTCCCGTAGCGAACGTGGAGAACAAACATCGAACTCTCATCCACCCATTCTACTGCCAGCGTTACATCCTAACCACTACCCTAACGCTCAATGATTTTCGCCAACAGCTACAAAAAAGGCCGCTTGTCCAGGCAGTCGCCATCCAGGATTCAGACTTCTGTAATTCTCTGGGTGGTAGGGCTGTGTTTTTTAACAAACGAGGAAAGAAGCAAAGGTGGATGAGGGCGTGGCATCGTGGTTTAACGGTAACCCGGGAAATCTTCCAGAGCGGAGATAAATACGCCTAAGCTTCCAGATATAATTAAGTGTTTGTGTTCTTTCCAACCTTCAAGCGGATTCGGTTGCCAATGTTCTTTTTCCAAGATACGGGATGTTTAGTGAAACCCAAGCCTCATAGATGTGGCAAACAGTGAAGCGAGAAGCGGGCCAGCTACCAGGGGCAGATATGGTTTCAGCAAATAAAACAAGGTATTAACATTGGGGAATTTAGCACATCTACCTGATTAGGAAGGACCAGGTTCAACAGGCATTTCCTTCTTTTTAATTCTTTGGTCTGTCAAGTTGTATTTATTTATCTGTGTCTTTTACTTCTTAAAAAAATATTTCATCCTTTTTTTAGGGGGAGGATTTGCACCGCGAGGCTTGTTGTGATTCTTGTTCACTTGTTGCTATAAATGTGGATTCCAATTAGTTAGAGTCATGTCTCACACTCAGAGGGATGTTTTAGGTGAATGCTCTGGAAATTTTGAATATTATATATAAAATATTTGAGGCCTGAAAGGAGTTTGTATCTTTCTGAATAAGTTTGGTGTAGTCTTGTTTAGGCTGTGGAATGAATCCGGTCAACTGTCATGGCAAACAAGTGCACTAGTCAAAATGCCGTCTCGACATAAGAATGGGTATATCAAGAACAACATTGTAATAACAATCAAGCACAGATCTTTCAACGCAGACATACATGAAATTAAAGAAAGCTTCATGAAATTAAAGACAGCATATATGAAATTAAAGAGACAATACATTAAATTAAAGAGAGCATATCTCATCTCATCTCATCTCATCATGTTCCTCTTGTACCTTGCGGTGTCGAGGTGAAGTATAAACTTCGTGAGAGTGCCCGGTTATGGGCTTCGTTTATCGACATTCCCATGGATTCTGCTATTCCCTCCGTCCAACGTTTTCGTGGTCGGCCTCTTCCTCTGTTTCCATCTGGTCTGTACATCATTGCTTGTTGTGGTATGCTGTTGACTGGTAACCTACTTGCATGGCCAAACCATTTGACTTGCTGTTTTCTAATAAAATCTAGAGCAGCTTTAACCCCCACTTTAGTCCTGAGCATATATTAAATTAAAGAAACAATGCGTGAAATTAAACAGAGCAGCAAAAGATGGACAACTGTGGATTGCAATGACCAGGGAACGTGATGGCGATCAGCGCAGTGCCTGAAATATTCAGTGACAATGTTCAATAGAGGAAGACTTCTTATCGGGATGGAAACAGGCAATTGTGTGAACTCTTTTGGCCCAGAAGTTTCCCCAGTAGCTGTTTGTTAACTCTTTGGAACGAATAAGATTCCCCAATTACTGTTTGTTAATTCATTCAGTCACAGAAGATTTCCCTTCAAATGTTCATTACCTCATTGTCACAGAAAGTTTTCCTTAAGATGTTCATTATCTCATTCAGTCACAGAAGGTTTCCTTTCAGATGTTCATGATCTCTTTCAGTCAAAGAAGATTTCCCTTCAGATGTTCATTACCTTATTCAGTTACAGAAGATGATTAGTTGTTTGTTAACACATTCAGAAGCAGAAGATTTACAGTAAAGTAAAGTAAAGTAAAGTAAAGTAAAGTAAAGTAAAGTAAAGTAAAGATTTCCCAACTAATGCCCAAGGGATCATCAATAACAACAATAAGAAGATTATGAGTGTACGACTTACAAAGAGGCAGCAATTATAAACTTTACATAAATTGATAACAATGATCAATAGAGGAATAGTTCTTATTGGATGGAAACAAGCAATTTGTCTTACTACACCACGGCAAGAGAAGTGAAGTGGGACATTCTGTAACAATTGGTGAGATTAATGAACACAGAGAATGTCGAAGGCAGCGATTGGTGAGATTAATTAACTCAGAGAATGCGAAAGGCAGCGATTGGTGAGATTAATAAACAAAGAGAATGACGAAGGCAGCTATTGGTGAGATTAATGAACACAGAGAATGACGAAGGCAGCGATTGGTGAGATTAATGAACACAGAGATGGACGAAGGCAGCGATTGGTGAGATTAATAAACAAAGAGAATGACGAAGGCAGCGATTGGTGAGATTAATGAACACAGAGAATGACGAAGGCAGCGATTGGTGAGATTAATGAACACAGAGATTGACGAAGGCAGCGATTGGTGAGATTAATGAATTCAGAGAATGACGAAGGCAGCCATTGGTGAGATTAATTAACACAGAGAATGACGAAGGCAGCGATTGGTGAGATTAATGGACACAGAGAATGACGAAGGCAGCGATTGGTGAGATTAATGAACACAGAGAATGACGAAGGCAGCGATTGGTGAGATTAATGAACAAAGAGAATGACGAAGGCAGCGATTGGTGAGATTAATGAACACAGAGAATGACGAAGGCAGCGATTGGTGAGATTAATGAACACAGAGAATGATGGAGGCAGCGATTGGTGAGATTAATGAACACAGAGAATGATGGAGGCAGCGATTGGTGAGATTAATGAACACAGAGAATGACGAAGGCAGCGATTGGTGAGATTAATGAACACAGAGAATGATGAAGGCAGCGATTGGTGAGATTAATGAACACAGAGAATGACGAAGGCAGCGATTGGTGAGATTAATGAACACAGAGAATGACGAAGGCAGCGAAAGGAGGTTCCAGACAGCCCTGTACCACGACATGGAGATATATCAGAGCCCCAACTGAGGCATAATGCTAGATAATATTACTTGTGAAAGAGGCATGATCGCATCTCATCTCATCTCATCTTGTTCCTCATGTACCTTGTGATGTCGAGGTGAAGTATAAACAGCGGGAGAGTGCCCGCTTATGGGCTGCACGTATCGATATTCCCATGGACTCTACTATTCCCTCCGTCCAACGTTTACGTGGTCGGCATCTTCCTCTGTTTCCATCTGGTCTGTATATCATTGCTTGTTGTGGTATACTGATAGTTGGTAACCTAGTTGTATGGCCAAACCATTTGACTTGCTGCCTTCTAATAAAATCTAGCGTTGCAATAACGTCCACTCTAATCCCGATTTCTTCATTTCTGATCGTATCTTTTCTTGATACATTGAGTATTCTTCTCAGGAATCTCTTTTCTCTTTTTCTGTCATTGTCTAGGTTTGGCATTAGTAGCATAGAGTTGGTAAAAGATTGTGTTGTAAAGTGCTTTCTTGGTGACTATTGAAACATGTTTATTCTTTAGTGTTGGTGTCATTTGTCCAATGAGTTGGTTTGCCTTGTTGCATCTGTTTTCGCCAGTTAGCAAAAACTTAAGAAAAGCACATAGATTCAAAACTGTCTGCAGTCGGATAAAATCAGAAAGAATAAGTATTACAGAGATAAAGAACATAATTAAAATTAGTTGCAAATCCTTTAAAGGACGGATCAGTCAAACTGAGCATTTTTGGCTGTTTATGATTCCTGGGAAAGTTTACGTACAGTAGTTTGCCATTGCTTTCTGAACGACCGGCACCAATACCATTTCATAAACAACCAACGTAAAGCGGTGTGCTGCCAAATCGCCCACGGCTGTGTTTCGAACTGAGTCAGTAACCCGTTCGCCATGGAGCCGGCATAAGAACATAATAAGAACATAGCAGGACAAGCAAAAACTTTATGTTATTAAGCTAAAAATACTGTGTACAATAATACACCATTATACGAGGTTAGAAAAGGAATGGTTAAATGTCACACAGAACCCAGTTTGAACACATGGCTGTGAATCCGGGACAACTAGTAAACAAATAAAAATAACAAAAAAATCTCTTGAAGTCTGAGAGATGTGGTTTTACAAAGAAAGCTGGAAATTCCTTGAACAGCCAAAATTAGTACTCTAAATGGTTTTAAAGAGGCTATGACATATAGACAACTAATCACAAACATCAGAAAGAGGCAGTCATGATTTGTTGGACACATTATGAGAAGAGGAAAACTATATGTTGTGACAACTGAAAAGATTTATAAAAAGAGTGATTGAGGAAGACAACGATGGAAGATTCTTGAAAGTCTTGGCACTGAAGAATGTTAGCACGAGAACGAACGAACGAACGAACGAACGAACGAACGAACGAACGAACAAACGACAATCTTTATTTTCAAAGGGTTAAGAATTGGGCACGCAGACCCGTCTGACATTCTGCCCTTCTTCTCTATTTTCTCTCATTTATTATTTGAGAGCTGATATGTGCGGTTAAGCGTTTGGTTGGAGATTGCAAGGCGTGGAGAAACATGATAGCCCACTCCAATCGGCAAGGATATATATATATATATATATATATATATATATATATATATATATATATATATATATATATATATATATATACCGGGTGTTTGTAAAGTCTCACTACACCTTGTATGTAGAACACATTTGAAAAATGAAGTACATTATGTCAACAAAATATGTGCTCCACAGTCCACCGTAAAGCAGTATGCAGCGAATGGCTCTCGTCTGCTGGAGTAATTCTTTGCACTCCAAATAGAATGGTGTTATCAACAGAAGAATGAATTGTTCAAATTTGTTCTACATACAAAGTGTACTGAGACTTTACAAACACACACACACACACACATATATATATATATATATATATATATATATATATATATATATATATATATTATATATATATATATATATATATATATATATATATATATATATATATATATATATATATATATATATATATATATATATAAGACAGACGTCAGCGTTGACTTCACTTTCAGGAAGCAATGGCAAACTACTGAAAGTAAACTTGCCTACTAGAATTTGGAGTTGGGATTGATCGCAACAAACTGCAAAGGACATATAACATTGATATATATTTATACAGGTGTGTTCGTGGTCAAGTTATACAGGTGTGTTTGTGGTCAAGTTATACAGGTGTGTTCGTGATCAAGTTATACAGGTGTGTTCGTGGTCAAGTTATACAGGTGTGTTTGTAGTCAAGTTATACAGGTGTGTTCGTGGTCAAGTTATATAGATGTGTTTGTGGTCAAGTTATACAGGTGTGTTTGTAGTCAAGTTATACAGGTGTGCTCGTGGTCAAGTTATATAGATGTGTTTGTAGTCAAGTTATACAGGTGTGCTCGTGGTCAAGTTATATAGATGTGTTTGTAGTCAAGTTATACAGGTGTGTTCGTGGTCAAGTTATAAAACTGCTTGCCTTGTAATCCGAAGGCCGAGGATTCGTTTTAGACTCCTTCATCCAGTTCCCGAGTGAAGTTTTTTTTTTCGGGAGTAATCGCCGCAGTTACGGATTTCGTGCTCCGTGCGACGCTTTCGGTAGGCGGACCAATCACATGGGATAAAACCGATGCAATGAAGTCATATCTGTTGCACGTATATCGCCTATGTATATATTATATATGCACATAACCATGGAGCACATCGAGATGTTCGAACTGAATTCGCATGGCGGCGGATATATTTCAGATTGACCTGAGCGATCAACTCTAAAATGGCTACTAGGAAATGTCTCAGAAAGTAATGGCGGCCGGTGAAATGCTGTTAATATCACCCACCGAATGCCGATTGGTCTATGGAATATGGGTCACACATCATATACCCACTGCGCCTTAAAACGCGTGAAAGGGTCGTTTGTAATTTATTTAACTCTGGCTCTACCTGGGAACACAAGTCAATTAAACAATAATTCCCAGCCTCGAGTGGGATTTGAACATGCAATTTACGAGTCGGGGGGGGGGGGGGCAAATCTGCTAGCAATTGCGTTACCGCAGCTCCCTGTACACGTCTTGCCCTAGCAGAATTTACAATAAACACAATGAGTATATATATATATATATATATATATATATATATATATATATATATATATATATATATATATATATATATATATATATATATATATATATATATATATATATAAATATATAATTTGGAGGCGTAGTTACATTGTGGTTAGTAGACATGCTGACTAGCGGAGTCGTCCGGGTTCAATCCTAGTAGAGACTTCTTTTTTTTTTGCCCGTTCGCCTTGAACTCAAACATAGTCCATTCATGTGCTACTACTTCTAGTGCACGGAACTGATTTTTGGGTGTGGATTAGCTTATCCTATTACCAGTGTCCCCCGCCTTGAGGAAGATCCACTCCAGCTTCTGAGATACTTGTAATTTACGTCCCCAAGTCACGGATGAGAAGTCAACATTTTAGTCCAACATACAAATGGCACAGATCATTTCTTGTGAATTAGCGACTGGCATCGCAGCACACAAGGCAGATCCACAGGTGAACCCTCTCCCTGAGCATAGTCTGCAATGTGTGGATACCAATCGTTCTAGAAGCACAGTATATGTGTACCTTGGTCGTCCTCTAATGCACCACCTCTGGATGGAACCGCGGCTAAATCCACATTCTTCCTCTTATTCTTCTTCTTTTGCGTTCGTCCGGAATGTTGTTTTAGACGTAATAGCAGTGTGCCTGTTTACAGCAGAGCTGCGATATTTGAATCTTTCGGCTGACACATCCGACTTCCTCAGGCATTTCTTCTTCTTCTTCTTCGTTCATCCGGAGTTTTTTTTTTTCCGGATGTGATTGCGTTGTGCCTGTTTACAGCAGAGCTGCGTTCTTGCGCCGTTAGGCCGACACATCCGACTTCTGCGGGCATTTGTTGACCGGGTTAACCTTCCCGGGGGTTTCTTAGGACGTTTGACTCTCACTGGTGTCGTGTTATCTCCCATTCTAGCTGGCCCATATAGAACAGCCAAAGACATCCTGGTCAGCCCTCAAGGGAAGGCAGGGGCAGACCATGGGCATTCCCCGCCATCCAAGGAGGCTTCCATAATTGCAGAGCCAACACACAGCGCTCTGGTACTGGGCTCACCCAAGGAATCGTCACGTCCTGCACATGGCTGCTTAGCCTCACTTCCGTATATTGGGCCTTCCGTTCACCATAGGCTGTTCTTCCGGAAACCAGAAGAATGCAGTGTGCAGATGACATCCACACAGTGAGCTTTCGACTCGGACTTTCCACGCAATGGATTTGCTATCCGAGCAATATTCCATTTCGTGCCACGAGGACACTTTTTTCACCTTATTTGAAGCCCACACAGTGAGCTTTTGATTCGGACTTTCCAAGTAATGGATTTGCTATCCAAGCAATATTCCATTTCGTGCCACTAGGACACTTTTCCCACCTTTTATGAAGCTCACACAGTGAGCTTTTGATTCGGACTTTCCACGTAATGGATTTGCTATCCGAGCAATATTCAATTTCATGCCTCTGGGAGGCTTTTGTAACCGACATACCTGTGGTATGAAGTGTGGCAGTCTGAATACTTCTTCATACACCTTTAAATGTCAACCTGTATGTAGTTAAAGTAAGCTGCGGTCAACTTGAGCTTGTTGATATCTCCATAGAGCTTGTCCTCAAATGAAGCAGGTGTGGGCCAAAATATCTTTCTCTGTTCTGCATATATTGGGCAATCCTGCAGCAAATGTTTAGCTGTCATTTTACCAGTTCCACAATTACATTCATCGGTATCTCCTATCTTTAGTTTATTGAACAAGTGGTATTTCAGCCTGTTATGTCCTGTGTGGAGTCTGAAGATTGTTACTTGTTCTCTTCGGTCGAGTTTGTAATATGCATCATCCTTCTGGTGGCCTGGATGCTCTGATTCCCATTTGGTTTTATAGGTGCTTTTTATCAACCTCTTTGCCTTATTGTAAGTTATGTCTATGTCAGGCTGTGGTAGTCGTCCGCCCTCTTTTGCCAGTCTGTCAGCCTCTTCATTTCCAGGTATACTGCAATGTGATGGGATCCACTGTATTACAACTTTTTTGGATTTCTGGCTTAGACCATGGAGTGCTGCTCTTAGGTCAGCTATTTCTGTGCTGTTATTGCTCTTCAGTATTGAGACAGCTGACTTTGCATCTGTGAAGATAGCTATTTGCTTCTCTTTATTTTCCTCCATCAGGAGCATTTCTGCTGCAATTTTCAGAGCCTCTACCTCTGCTTTGAAGTTACTTGAAAACTGTCCAATTGCCACTGAATGTGTTTTTGTCACTCCATTTTTTAAATTGAGGAGAATTCCTCCTCCTCCATTCTCTATTGAATCTTTGGCTGATCCATCTGTATATGCATGGGTCCAATTGCTGCTTGGGTAATGTTCTTTTATGTAGTATAGGGTTATTTCTCTTCTTTCGGTTTCATGCTGAGTGTTCTTTTTCTCAATACCAGGAATGTTTTCTATCATCTCAGGCAGTTGCTGCTGTCTCCAAGCTGGGAACTTGTGTGCATAGTAAATGGGCTTGACTGTTGATATGTTAAGTATGGGATCTGCCCTAATCTTTCGGTTTGCAGTTTCTACAAAGTTGCTACGCTTCAGTCTTCCTTTTCCAAAACCATTAAACCTGTTATACATAGGGTGATCTGTCAATCTTCTAAATTTTTCTGCTTGTAGCTGGGCTCTGCTATCTCTTCTGTCCTGCATTGGTTATAAACAAGTGATCTTTTCTAGTTCTAGGCGTTGTTTTCAGGCTTCCAGTTATGATTCGCATTCCTTGGTTTTGGACTCTACTTATTTTGTTAAAGTTTGACTTAGCTGCTGTAGCCCAAGCTGCAATGCCATATTCCAGTACTGGCCTCACCCGTCCAGTATATAGCTTCTTGAGAACTTTCTCATCTGCTCCCCACGTTGTACCAGCAAGCTCTTTCATGATTGCCATTCTTTGCCTTGCTCTTGTTCGATTGTTCTCAACCTGTGTTTTCCATGTCAGACGACGATCAAAGGTGACTCCTAGATAGTTTGGATTTTCTTCATGGCGCAATATTTTTCCATTCAATACCAGCTTAGGTTGCTGAGTTTTATTTGAGAGGGAGAACACTGTGCATGTTGTTTTCTCCCCACTTATCTTCACTAGCCATGATTTTGAACAGTCCTCTAGTGCAAATAGGGCTTGCTGTATTCTGCTGTTAGCTGTACTAATATATTCTTCAGATGTCCATATGACTAGGTCATCTGCAAAGGATGATGTGTGTACTCTGGCTGGAAAATTTTCCGTGATGTCGTTTATATATGCTAGGAATAATGTTGGTGAAAGAACTCCTCCTTGGGGGACACCTTGCTCCAACAGCATCATTTTGCTGGTTTGTCCTTGTTCTTTTGTCCTGGCAGTTCTGTTCTCAAGGTAGTGGCTGATCCATTTGTGCATTTTCCCACAAACATGCATTTTTTGCAGTTTTACTTTCAGTCCTTCCTTCCATACTTTATCAAATGCTTTTTCTAAATCTATCCAGACCGCTAGTGTGTGCCTTTTCTCTTGGAAGGCATCCTCTATTTCCTGAGCTATATAGGTTATTTGATCTTCAGTGGATCTGTACTTTCTGAATCCTGCTTGGTGTGGTGTTAAGAGTTTGTTTTCTTCCAGATGCCATGTTAGCCTGCCATTGATAATGCGTTCTATTAATTTTCCTACACAGCTAAGTAGACTGATAGGTCGATAGCCATTTGGTTCTTCCAGGTCTTTTTCCTTTCTTTGGGACTGGTATTAGTATAGCTTCCTTCCATGCCTGTGGAACTATTCCTCTCTTCCAGCTGTAATTTAGGACTGCTAGTAGTTTCTTTTTTGCCTTTGTCCCTAGTCCTATTAGTATTTCATTTGTGATTCCATCCTTTCCTGGCGATTTCTTCTTTTTTAGGGTATTCATTGCCTGTTCCATTTCTTCCATTGTTAGATTTGCCATCATATATTCTGCTGCTGTCTCTGTATTACTATGATGTATCTGTTTATCTTTGATTGCTTTCTTCTGTTCGGTTGTAATATTAGTGCATTTGCAGCCTTTTTTCCTGTAAGCAAGGCATTTCCTTGTTTAATTGTTATTTGTTTGTTTCTAGGTCCTTCATTGTTCATGGCTTTCACTAGTTTCCATAGTTTGTTTCCATCCCTGTCAAAATTCAGGTTTTCTGTTTTTTCCCTCCAACAATCTCTTGTTGTTTGATTTACTGTTCTTTTATATTTTGCTGAGATGGCTTTGAGAGTGATGTCCTCAGGCATTTTGTTGGCCGAGTTACCTTCCCGGGTAAATCCACATTCATCAGCCTGCGACAAGTCTAGCTGGCCAGTTAGTGTAACAAAACGTTAAAACAAAAATCTGGCCGTGGCATGAGCGAGGTGGGTCGTGGTTTCCACGCCAACTCTCCTCGTTCGCTACGGGATTAAAAAATACCGGCCACCTGTTTCTCGGCGCACTCAAGCCTTCGAAACCTACACAACTGTGACGGTCCTATCACTTCAAGTTCCCACACAGCAGGTTTGTTTTTAGTTTATTTTATTTTTTTTTAAGCAGCGGGTTGAAGTAATGGTTAGGACGGTATGCGGACAATGGTTGACAATGGATGGTTGTCAGCTACTAAACCTCCGCACACTTAGGTCTATCAAATGGGATCTTCTTTACACAGTGTCTGTTTATAGCTGGGCCTTGCTACATTAGTTCTACTTTTCTCTTTCGAACAAGCCTGCTCATCACATACCGTCCCTGTACCGAAGTGGTTTAGCCGTCTGTCTCTTGCTCTGAAGGACGTGGCTTCGATTCCCGGACTGCGTCGTTCAAACCATGAGCGATTTTTTTTCCGGAGACTCCTGACGGGTCAATGCTGGGGGTCATCGCTGGAGCTACGGAGCTCGTCCTTTGTGAGATGCTCTCCGCAAGGGGCTGGCCGTGCTACTGAGAGGAACATAAAAAGATGAACAAATAAGAACAATGAATGTTCTAATTTTTTTCATCTTTTTATTATTCTCATCCCGTTCTTATGCCTTAATGCAGTAACTGTAAGGTCGTCTCCGTGAATATATGTTGTCTTTTGTGTATGTAATTGTTTGCTTATGAAGGCTGGTCGCCGCAACGTCCTGTATGTTTCGTAACTCTATTCTGTAAAGCTGCATATCTTTGTGTTATTTTATATTGTGTACATTTTCACAGATTTATCACGGTTCCACTAATTTTATTCATACGGAGAGAATCCGCGCCAGACGCAGTAAAACCCAGTGCAGTGAAACAGACCCTCTCAGTGTTAGTACTTTAGTTCAGCATGCAATTTATGATTGCAGATAGACTTGAGAATGTCCCACTTCTCGATAGTCACATCCTATTCCTATTGTTTGGACCTCATGAGCACTTGAGGGATCAACAGGACACTTAGTCACGAACCGTCAGCTAACCTTACTCCCCTAGGACAAGTGACGTTTGTGTTCAGTAGCAGGTTGTAGGACACGGGAAGTCTCCAATGTCTGAAAGGATCAACGGTGAAAAGTGGGGTACTTTTACCGTAGAGCCAGCTGGTAGACAATAGGTTCATCTCTACTACAAATTTCACCTCTACGACAATGACGCCGTACTAGACAGCAGGACAGAACAAAACATGGCTGTCTAAGGCGGTAACTTGACTCCAACCAGGAGAAGGTTTAGCTGGGTTGTCCAAACTTAAGGCTCTAGACTTTGTCCAAATAGAGAGATAATAGTGCCAGCTGAGGCTTGGGGGCTGAACTAGCATGGCACAAACCATGTTTGCACAGTGGCCAGCCATTTCCAACTCAGCTTATTCACACCCTCCTTATTCCGGGAATGACTGGCGAAAATGAGAGTGAGGTTCAGAAAAAAGGCATTGCAGATCCACATGGCCGAATGGATAAGAACGCGTGTTCTTAAACTTCCGGTGTGCTGATGCCGTGGCAGCTTGTTCATCCCCTACACGGGTCAGTTGAACTTATCGTCCTTGATTAGGGGACGTAAATTACCTTAAACGTTGAAGTCGGAGTGGGTTCGCCTGATGGCAAGGGACACTTTTAACAGGGAAAGCTATCCCACACGCAAAATTCAGTCCAGCACTACTAAATATAGTGTGTATGGACTACGCTTGAGTTCAAAGCGAGCGAGCGAAAAAAAGAAAGTAAACAAATAGGCATTTAAGAGAGAGAGAGAGAGAGAGAGAGAGAGAGAGAGAGAGAGAGAGAGAGAGAGAGAGAGAGAGAGAGAGATAGAGAGAGAGAGAGAGAGAGAGAGAGAGAGAGATTACGAACGAACGAACGGACTTTATTTTCAAAGGGTAACAAATTGGGCCCGCAGGCCCGTCTTACATTCCGCCCTTCCAATCACTCATCTTTCGTTCATCAATAGTGCATAGGAAAAGCATTGTCAAATGAATTTTGTAAACATAAACAATGCATATTACCATATTATGAGACACATCCACTACCCACTCACACATCCCCCATTCACCCATACATCCCCAACCCAACCAGACACACACACACACCCCAGGCACACATACATTCCCCCACACATCCACCACATCCACACACCTACACATCTCCCCACCCACACACACTCCCACCAACCACACATCCGATCCACCCACACCCCAAGCACACATACATTCCCCAACCCACACATCCCCCACCCACACACATCTCCCCACCCACTCACATATCCTCCACCCGTCCCATTACCCACCAACAATCACCTACCCACATATCCTCCTCCACCTACACACCTCCAATCACCCAGCCAAACACACAAACCTCAACCACACATCCCCCACCCACACCCCAAGCACACATACATTCCCCAACCCACACATCCCCCACCCACACACATATCCTCCACCCGTCCCATTACCCACCAACAATCACCTACCCACATATCCTCCTCCACCTACACACCTCCAATCACCCAGCCAAACACACAAACCTCAACCACACATCCCCCACGCACACACACATCTCCCCGCCATCTCGCATATCTCGCACCTACCCAGAGAGAGAGAGAGAGAGAGAGAGAGAGAGAGAGAGAGAGAGAGAGAGAGAGAGCAAACGAACTAACGAACGAACGAATGCATTTTATCTTGAAAGTGTCACAAATTAGGCTTGCTGGTCCGTCTTACATTCAGCCCCTCCAATCACGTGGATGGGATGAATCAATTATCTATTGTGCATGATACATTCACATAGAAGAAGAAAAAAAAACGCTGTCAAATGAATTTTCTGAAGAAAACAATGCATAATACCATGTTATGAGACACACAGGCAGACAAACACACTGGGATCGATGTCAGAGAGAGAGAGAGAGAGAGAGAGAGAGAGAGAGAGAGAGAGAGAGAGAGAGAGAGAGAGAGAGAGAGAGAGAGAGAGAGAGACTTAAATAAAAGCTTCATTTTTAAGCACAATACATGATAGTACTGGCAGGTGGACAATATTTTATGTTCAACTTTATGACTATCTATGTCATCATCATCATCATCATCATCATCATCATCATCATCATCATCATCATCATCATCATCATCATCATCATCATCATCATCATCATCATCAAGTGCCCTGCTTAATTGCTTTGACAATTATGCTTGTCCACATGTTGCTATTTCCAAAAGCATGTATAAATTCATGCCACGTCACAAGGCTGTCAACAATCTTTTCTCGCTGTCTTCTTCTATCTCTTTTTCCACAAATATTTCCAGTTGTCACAATATGGTCTATCCTCCATCTTCTCATAAAAGCAAACAAATTATGACTGCCTCTTTCTGATGTTTGTAATAAGTTGTCTTTGTGTATAAACCTCTTCTAATGTTTGTGATAAGTTATCTCTGTGTCTTTGCCTCGGTCAGAACGTTTAGATAACTCATTTTTCTATCTCAGTAGAAGTATTTATCACAAGTGTCTTTTTTTCGCTCTCTAGCTTTGAACACTTAGCTTGGTGTAGTCCATAAACATGCTACTACTTCCAGTCCACTGGACTGATTTTTGCGCGTGAATTAGCTTTCTCTATTACCAATGTCCCTCGCCATCAGGCGAACCTACTCCGACTTCAAAGTTTAATGTAATTTCATCATCATCATCAAGTGCCATGCCGGTTGGCGTAGGCGTTCATGGCTCTCCACGGATCTCGGTCTTTGGTGTTCTGGATCAACTCTGCTGATGATTTTCCTCCATGCCACTGTCTCAATCCGTCCAGCATCATTTCTCTTGGTCTGCCTCTGCCTCTCTTCCCCTCGATCTTTCCAGTTGTCACGATGTTCTCCAATGCCTCTCTTCTCATCACGTGATCAAAGACAGCTGTTTGTCTCTTTCTTATTGTTGTATATAGTGTTCTAGTTTCATTAGCCTCTTTCATACAATCGTTGTTTGTTACTCTGGCAGTCCAAGGAATTCGCAACATTCGTCTTAAAAACCACATCTCTGTTGCTTCTAAGTTCTTCCTAATTTGTTCATTTACATTCCAAGATTCGCTACAATACAGCAAAACTGGTTCAATGTAGCATTTTAGCACTCTCTTTCTTACATTAATTGATAGCGACTTATTGCATAAGATACTCTTCATTTTTTGAAATGCAGCTTTTGCCTGCCCTATTCTGCTCTTAATCTCTATTGTACATCTTCCATCTGATGTTATAAGTGCCCTTAGGTATTTAAAATTATCAACTTGGTTGAGAATTTCTCCTTGTATTTCTATTTTGGTGTCACAAATATATGTCTCTCTGTTTCTCTATTGACCTTTCTATTAGTGTCCGTAATGTATAAATTGCATTGTTTGTACCCTTTCCTTCCATAAAACCATACTGTTCTTCACTAATTTCCATTTTTATTTTCTTTCTTGTTCTTCTCATTATAATTCTGAGTAGAAGCTTAGTGACATGGCTTATGAGGTTAATTGTACGAAAATCTTCACATTCAATTGCTCCTGGTCTCTTTGGTATTGCTATAAATACAGATTTTAGCATATCGCTTGGTAAATATCCACTGTTGTAAATATCATTCAGCATTTTGGTTAATATATCTACCCCAAATTCTCCCAATACTTCTAATTCTTCTACTGTGATTTCATCTGGTCCAGCTGTTTTTCTTTTCTTCATATGTTTCATAGCGTCAGCGACTTCTTCTTTTAGAATAGGTGGGCCTTCTAAGTTACTTTCTTCTGTTAATGCTTCCCTTTCTCCACTATATAATTCTCTTATATATTCATCCCACCTCTTCATTATAGTACCTTCCTCCAATAATATCTTTCCTGTTTTTGATTTCAAATACCCTGTATTTATTCTTAGTTTTCTTCCCGTGAGCTCACTGATTTGTCTGTGCATACTTTTTTGATCTTTAATGGAATTTAATTAAATTTTTTTTGTGTGTGCATTGTTCGTTTAACCAACTTTCTTTTGCCTTCACACATTTATCTCTTATTTCTTTATTTATCTTAGCATACTCTTGTTTGTCATTTTTATTCCTTTTTTGTCCATCAGCATTAAGATTTCTTCATTCACCCATTTTTTTAAAGGTTTTTGGCTTCTCTCCGGTAATATTTCTTTGCTAGTTTGATGAAGGGAGTCCCTTAACATTTCCCATTCTTCATTTATATTCTATATTTTAGCTATTGCATTGTACCTATATTTCACAGTCACTCTGTATTGTTCTTGAATTTCTTTATCTACTTTCAGAACTTCTTTATTAAGTCTCAAGTTCTTAACCAATTTTTCCCCTCTATTTAATCTTACTTTTATTTGTCCACATAGTGGTACATGATCACTATTACCGTCAGCACCAGGCATTGTCTTTACATTAATTATAAGCATTTCTAAATCTTTTATTAATAAGTATGTAGTCAATTTGGTTGCGTATTTTCATATCAGGGCTTTTCAATGTGTATAGTCGTCTTTTATGGTGTTTAAACCATGTATTTCCAATTATCATATCATTAATATTTGCCCATTCTATTAGTTTCTCTCCTCGTTCATTTCTTGTACCTAAACCGTAATTCCCCACTATATCCTCTATTTCTCCCTTTCCTACATTTGCATTAAAATCTCCCAGTATTATTTTTATTTCTAGTGATCCAATTTGAGCTATTGCCATTTCTATTTCATCGTAAAAGTGTTGTATTTCTTCATCACTACTGCTTGTTGTTGGTGCATATACTTGTATAATATTTATATCTATTGATTTGCCATTGATTTTGACCATTATAACTCTATCTGAAATACACCAGTATCCATTCATAGATTTGGATGTTTTTTCATCAAATATTATTCCTACACCCTTTTCATGTGTGTCCCCTCCAGAATAAATTATTGTGTGTTTGTCGGTTATAATTTTGCCAGATCCCTTCCATCTCATCTCACTTCATTCATTCATTCAGTAGCATGTCCTTTGCAGAACCTCGCTCCCACAACAACCTTCCGGAAAACCTCTCGATCATAAGCAAGATGTCCCGCGACTGATATACCCATCTGGAGATCATCCGCCACATCCTGCACCAATCTTCTCTTTGGCCTTCCTCTTCCTCTCTTCCCAGGCATATAACCCTCCATTATTGTTCTCTCCAAGCTTTCGTGACTTTTCAAGTGACCAAAATATTTCAATTTTCTTTGTTTTATCGTCTTTAATAGCCAACCTTCTTCAATATTCAACTCTTGAAGTATGGATGCATTTGTTCTTTTCTTTACCCAAGATATTCTTAGAACTGGTCTATAACATTTATATTCAAAGGCGTTTATGCGCTGTTCAGCTTGTTTAGTAAGTGTCCATGTCTCACAGGCGTATGTTGCAATGGGAAAGATGCATGCTCTTAAAAATCTAATTTTTGTAGTTCTGTCTGTCCCACTCCATAATGTGTTCAGCTGTTTTAGTCTTCGAAGAGCAATTGATAGTCGCCGTTTAATTTCTTTCATTGTGTCGTCGTTGTTGGTAATCAATGACCCAAGATATTCAACATTTTCCACCAATTTTCATCTCACTTATGACTAGTATATTCATTTTTGATGTTTTCCATTTCTCTTAGAATATTGTTTAACTTTCCTAATGTAATTTACGTCCCCTAATCAAGGACGATAAGTTCAACAGACCGGTGTAGGGGATGAACAAGCTGCCACGGCATCAACACACCGGAGGTTTAATCACGACCTCTCTTATCCATTCGGACATGCTGACCCCTCCATTAGTGAATGCGAAATGGTCCATATCTCACACCCGCATATTGCCGCTAGAAAATTGATATTTTAGAACAACAATTAGTCTAAATTGTTCTCTGGTGTTGTGCTGAACTGTGTATACCTTTTACTCTCTGATAATTTCCGATAATTTATCCGTATACTCAAGTCTATAAAATTGGGATGGTACACATATTAATAGCAGGTTAGTCATACGGAATAGTGTGACGAACAAAGACAACTTATCACATACACCAGAGAGAGAGACAGAAAGAGAGACAGAGACAGAGAGAGACAGACAGACAGAGACAGAGAGGCAGAGAGAGAGACAGATAGAGAGAGACAGAGAGAGACAGAGAGAGACAGAGAGAGAGACAGAGAAAGAGACAGACAGAGAGACAGAGAAACAGAGAGACAGAGAGAGACAGACAGAGAGAGACAAACAGAGAGAGACACAGAGAGAGACCGAGAGAGAGACAGAGAGAGAGACAGAGAGAGTCGTTACCTTCCGGCTACATTATCAGAAGAGAATAGTTAGGAAATGTCGTGACAGCTGGAACTATTTGTGGACAGAGAGACAGGGGAAGACACCGAGAGAAGATTCTTGACTGCCTTGTGTCATTGCATGGACGAGTGTTAGTACCAGAAGTGAAAAAAAAAAAAACTGTTGGAGATGGAAAGTTGTAAAGAAGCATGATCGTACACGCCAGTCGACAAGACACTTGATGGTGATGATGGTTATGAACGTTATCTAGGAGAGAAAAACGGTCAGAAAGGAAGGTAGTCGGCCGACCACATAATGCCTGTATATAGTACATCTAAATGTTGCATGTCCTTTGCAGGATTCTTCTATCAATCCCAGGCTGATTTCCTTGGCATTCAGTAGTTTGCCATTGCTTATTGAACGAGAAGTCATTGTTTACGTCCAACAGACCGGTGTAGGGAATGAACCGACTACCCCGCCACACTGGAAGTTTAAGAGCGAGCGATGCTAACCTTTCGGCCACGCTGACATCTACCTAGTATATACGAAGACCTAACATTTAAAAAGCTTACAGCAGTAGTTGCGCTGCTATTCTCCGTCCCTTGTTTGTATGCAACCAGCCAACAGGAAACGTGAATCCAGTTTATGTTCTAGACAGTTCTTTATTATATCGCGTTTCCTTCACAGGGCGGTGTAAATTACAAAAGGACCTCCCCGATTTTGCCTGAACTGCCAGCACTCAGTTTACGAACCTGCCATGAAGTGCTAGCTCACGACAGTGCCAAACTGCACCCAGCGAGAGCGTTATTGGCCCTCTTGCAACTGAAGACAATTCATGGCTTGATATTTAATTAATTTTCCCCCTGCCTCGCCAGAAGACGACGAAAGGGGAAAAAAAAGGGGACAACTGTGTGGGATATAAACATAGAAAGAAGGTGCGTTTGTTCCCATACACCTCCCGCGTCATGCAGTCACTAAATCAATATCATGGTTACAGTGTCACCATGACACCCGCATACAACCGTCTCAGGCGCAAGGACGCTGTTCAGTAATACGTGCCCATCAAGGCCAACGACGTCTTAAAGCCTTAACAGACAGCACTGCCTGGCAGGCTGGGTGATGATAAAGAAAATTTGCGAACATTTTCTTCTCCTTTTTTTTCCAATTTCTATTTTTCTTGTCTTCCGTATCACTCCTGACAAAATTTCGGGTCTGAAAATCTATTTGATTCCGTTCGTTTTTCTATTATCTGCGTTAACCCGATACTTTCCCCGCACTTCTAGGCTCGACTTCTCAACAACGAACCTCTCCCTCTTTCCTCCTTCTGTCCCGCCCTCGAATCAACTCTTTCACAAAAGCTGTGGGTATAAGGTTCCTTTCCGAGTATTGACGTGTGATAGAACCGTAAATATCCGTAGTTTAGTAGAGGGTCCCTGGCGCTGCTGCCTTTATTTTAGGATCGGAAATTTGAGCATCCACTATTTAAATGTCCCGGCCCAACCGATTCAATTATCCTGTTTGTCGGGAGTGAATCCGATTTTCTTCATTTGGAAACTAGATTTGTGAGTCCCTTCCACTAGATGTTGACTCTGGACTAACTCTGGAAGTTTCCCGCCAACTTTATGTTTTCTTTCTTTCTTCATTGGTTATTCTTTCATTCTTGTTTCTGTTCAATAAACCATTAGAATGTCGAGTTAAGACCATATAAATTTATGCATAGAAAGGAATATGTTGCGCTGCTTGGAAACTAAAACAAATGTAGAAATTTTAGAGACATTGGCAATTTATGTGTGTGTTGTTGAGTGTACACACAAAGCAACACAGGGAAAGAAAGAGCGAGCGAGAGAGAGAGAGAGAGAGAGAGAGAGAGAGAGAGAGAGAGGGAGAGAGAGAGAGAGAGAGAGTGTGTGTGTTTAGACATCCGTTGCAGCCAACCTTCATTGTGGAGATGCAACTGAATAACTGAATGAAAATTGACTTATTGATTGATTGATTGATTGATTGATTAACGGAGTTTAGATTAATACCTTAATTATTTTTTCTTTTCTTTTTCTGTAGACAGAGACAACGAAAATACCGTGCAAAAATATATGAACATATCAGAGAACGGAGGAGAAGAGGAACATCATATTCTCGATCTGCCCCCCCCCCCCTCTCTCTATATATATATCCCACCCTTCACTCTCTCTCTTTCTACCCCCACTCTCTCACTCTCTCTCTCTCTGCCCCTATCTCCCTCACTCTCTCTACCCCCCCCCCCATTCTCTCTCTTTATGTCTCTCTATTTTTCTGTCCAATTCCTAACCCACTGAGACGGTCTGTTTGTCTGTCTGTCTGTCTGTCTGTCTGTCTGTCTGTCTGTCTGTCTGTCTGTGTCTTTGTCTATCAGTCTGTTTGTGTGTTACTCGTCTGTCTATCCGTTGCTCTCTCTCTCTCTCTCTCTCCCTCTCCCTCTCCCTCTCTCTCTCTCTCTCTCTCTCTCTCTCTCTCTCTCTCTCTCCCTGCTCGCCTTACCTCTTTCTCCCCTAACCCAAACTCGTTCTCTCCCTCCCTCCCCCCCCCCTCTCTCTCTCTCTCTCTCTCTCTCTCTCTCTCTCTCTCTCTCTCTCTCTCCTCTATTACCTGACCAATCTTATCTCATCCCCTTGAGCGGCACTGAAAGGAACCTACCGCCAACAATGTCTATTACCCGCCGCCAACAAGGATGGACCGGACCACCTAGACAGTGCCTGTCAGGGCAGACGTCCTGAGATGTTGCTCTTGCTGACACTACAGCTTAGGCAGCCGCTCCTGAGCCCAGAGACGTTCATTTCCTGGAAAGTCATGTCTGCTTGACTGCCTCCCTGACTTGCGGAAGCAAAATCTATAGTTTGATTGTATTTCTCTTGTGTGCGTGTGTGTGTATGTGTGTGTGTGTGTGTGTGTGTGTGTGTGTGTGTGTGTGTTTTAAAGGGATAAATAGGTAGGCTGTAGTGTAAATAGGTAACAAATAAATGGTGAGAAGATACGCAGACAAACTTGGTTAAAAATAGATAGGTAGACAGACATATGGATGAATCATAAGTAAAACAGACAGACAGACAGACAGACAGACAGACAGACAGACGGCGAATGGATCAGTTATTTGGTAGATAGGCAGGTAGAAGAAAGAACGAACGAACGAACAGTCTTTATTTTCAAAGGGTAACAAATTGGGCACGCAGGCCCGTCTTACATTCGGCCCTTCCAATCACTTATCTTTCTTTCATCAAAAGTGCATAGGAAAAAAAACATTGCCACATGAATTTTGTAAACATAAACAATGCATGTTACTATGTTATGTGACTCATCCACCACCCACCCACACATCCCCCACTCACTCCAACTCCTCCACTCAACCACACACATACCCCACACACACATATATTCCCCCACCCATCCACCACATCCCTACACCTACACATCTCCCCACCCACACAAACATCTCACCCACCACACATCATATCCACCTACACCCCAAGCACACATACATTCCCCAACCCACACATCCCCCACCCACACACATCCACCCACCTACACACATCTCGACACCCACTCACATATCCTCTACCCGTCCCATTACCCACCAACAATCACTCACCCACATATCCTCCTCCACCCACACACCTCCAACCACCCAGCCAAACACACATTCCTCAGCCACACATCCCCCACGTACACGCACATCTCCCCGTCAACTCACATATCCAGCACCTACCCACACACAAATTCCGAACCCACCCACATAATCTTCCATCTCCCCCAGCCCACTCACAGATCCCGAGCCCACCCCTACAAACATCCCCCACCATCTCCTAACCTACACACACTCACCCACCTTCATATCCTCTACCCACCCACATATCCTCTACCCACCCATCCCCCAATCAGTTAACCACACACCCTTACTCATATATAATCACCCACCCACACATCCTCTACCCAACCACACATCCTCCACCCACCCATCCCTTAACCACACACCCCTACCCATATACACACACATTCCCACCCACGCACAATCTCCCCACCCATACATACATCCCTCACATACATCCCACCCACCAACACATCCCCCATTCACAAACACAGACCTCCCATCCACGCACAACCCACACACACATCCCCAACCCATACACTCATCCCCTCACAAATTCCTTCGTACTTATCCCTCAACCACTAACACCCACACATCCCTCACCCACTCATCAACACATACATCTCCTATCTACCCACCAACACTCACACACCACAACCACCTATCTAAACACACATTCTTCACCCACCCACATACACATCACCCCATCCTCCAACCTACTATTATGATCAAACTCTCACACTTTACACACACATACAGTGACGATTGTCGTGAGCATTGTCGCAAAATTGTAAAGAAAATGGAGAAAAATTGTACATATACATTTTGTAACATAAAAATTAGTGATGCAATTCAACTCTCTCTCTCTCTGAAGTTCTCTCTCTCTCTCTCTCTCTCTCTCTCTCTCTCTCTCTCTCTCTCTCTCTCTCTCTCTCTCTCTCTCTCTCTCTCTCTCACTCACTAACGCTTTCGCTCACATTACAGTAATGTTATATTATACATGATAAAATCAAGTGTCATACATACAAAATGATAATGTGAAAGATGAAAATACACAAAAAATATGGAATGGCATATTACAGGACATGCGTGCACTCAACTCTCTCTCTCACTTCCTCTCTCTCCCCCCCCCCCCCCTCTCTCTCTTTATTATACAGGCACACACTCACACTCAATAACTCTCTCTCTCTCTCTCTCTCTCTCTCTCTCTCTCTCTCTCTCTCTCTCTCTCTCTCTCATACTCCCTAATTCTCTCACCCACTCTGCAGAAATGTACATGTGTTCATGTTATAAATTATAACATCAATTGGCATTCAAAATGGTAATATGAACATGAGAATACACAAAATATATGGAATAGCATGTTACATCATATGCGTGCGCTTAAATCTCTCTCTCTCTCTCTCTCTCTCTCTCTCTTTCTCTGTCTGTCTCTCTCTCTTCTCACCAACACACACCCATAGACACTCACAAACAATGCGCGCACACATACACACACATTAACAGATCCATTCTTCCACTGTCTCTCTCTCGTTTGCTCTCTCTCTCTCTCTCTCTCTCTCTCTCTCTCTCTCTCTCTCTCTCGCAATCACTATTTCACCCATTAAGTCACTCTCTCCGTCTTTCATTTACTCAATTCACACTCTCTTTCACTCTCACTCACACACAGACAGACACACACCCTCTTGCTATCAAATACACACTCCCTCGCATTAGGATAGGTAGATAGGCGGATAGTTAGTTAAGTAGGCACTTTGCGAAAGAGAAAGCTGTTAATGTTATCAGTTTTGAAATCAAAGAAACTTATAACAATAATTATGAAGACTTGTTTTGAAAAAAAAAAATTAATTGAAAACAAAATATTAATAGTAATCTCCACGAATTATAAGACACACAGATAAAAGCAATCATTTCGACGAAAATCTTTAGCAACGGGGGAAAACACACGGATATTTATTTACAAAACTGAAATATCACCACTACAAACAAGTATGAACGAAATATCATAAACAAAACGGTAAGGTCCATGAAAGAAAGTACGGAGAAGCAGAACGAAATAGTAGTGTTAAAAAACTAAATGAAAAAGAAGTGCAATAATAATAATAATAATAATAATAATAATAATAATAATAATAATAATAATAGTTTAGACAATTACATTGTTTTGTTAAATACATGCCCGTGTAAGCTCGACTTAGTGATTAATAACTCCGCCGCGGAGAAAGCAGTTCAGGAGGTGTCTGATCGTCAGAAGCTGTCCCCCTTTCCGGAATGTTTCCGCCCTTTACCTTCCTGAAACTCTCCGAGGTACGGCACACCCGGGTCATGACTTGGGGTGTCTTTCCCCTGCAACTATAAAACGATATTTCCGTCTGGATGGAGATGCGAACACATAACCGCCGGCGGCAGACAAGTGCACTATCCCCCGCGCCATCGCTGCTCACAACTATCCTTAGCCGTGATGGCTTGAAGGCATTCCTGTTCTGTTTGGACAGGATTAACAATTCAACCGTTACTACCCTGACTTTTGTACGTCTCGCAGAACTCCGTACTCACCCAAAACTCTTTTGAGTTTAATGGTGAATATTTTGACTAGAAGGAGCCGCGATAGCCTAATGGTCGGTCGCTCGTCTCCCGGCCTGTTGGTCATGATATCGAATCCTCACCAAGGCGGATTTTTAATATCGACATGATATTCCAGTTCCTGCCAGACTAAAATGGGCATCAGGTAGTGTCTTGGGAAGTAAAGACGGCCGGCTTGAAGCTGACCACACTCCTCACTGAGTGCCGAATAGTCTAGAAAACTGGGTCTAGCACCGTATATCCAATGGGCATTAAGGTGTGTAAATGGGTCCGTTACTTTTACTTTACTGTCTTTGGCCAGAACTGTGGTACTGCTATGGGCATCGAGGTAGATCCCAGATTGTGTGACCCCTCATGGGTCACATGATTGGCAATCGAGAGGAGTCTTAATAATCACCCATCTTCAATATTGCGTTTTTGTAGGATATATATGTGTGTTTAAACTCTATGGAGCCCAGCTGATTGCTGCTTTCTTTAACTATATTCCGGTTGACATCTGAAACTGTACGAAGAAGAATGCTTCTGGCTTGCCACACTTCATGCCACAGGTAGCCTATGTCTGTGGCAAAAGCATCCCAGTGGCAACGAAATGGAATATTGCTTCGCTAGCAAATAAATTACGTAAGAAGTCGGAATCGAAAGCTCAATGTGTTGACGTCATCTGCAGACTACAGTCGTCTGATTTCAGGAGAAGCAGCATATGGTGAACAGAAGACCCAATATACGGAAGTTAGGATAAACAAGCCATGTGCCGGACGTGACGATTCCTTGGGTGCTCCCAGTACCTCAGCGCTATGTATCCGCATTGCAGTTATGGATGCCTCATTGAGCCTTGAATGACGGAGAATCCCATGGTCTGCCCCTGCTTTCCCCTGTGTTCGGTTATTTTACACGGACCAGTTGTATTGGAGCGGTGAGAATGATACAACAACATTGAGAGTGGAAATGTCCTATGGAACACGCGGGAAGGTCAACCTGGTCAAGAAACGCTTGAAGAAGTCGGATGTGTCGGCCGAAAGGTGTAATTATCTCTGCTGTAAACAGACACAACGCCCGTCCAATGAAAGTTGTTTGAAATAAAAAATAGACCACAAACAAATTGCAAGTATGCAATGACTCCCACATAAGACAAGAATAAATTGCATTGCTTGCCAAAGCTTAGTATATACATGTGTGTTTTTATTTTGTGTTTGTTTTAAATGTTGCATATCCCTTTATCAGCTGCTGGTGATGTACTAGGCAAACTTTACTTTCAGTAGTTTGCCATTGCTTTCTTTGCCCCATACCAACACGTTACAACAGAACGCCACACGGTCTCCACACACACACACATACACACACACACATATATATGTGTGTGTGTGTGTGTGTGTCCCCCCCCCCCCCTTTTTTTTTAAATTACATTGTATTGTATATTCTTCTCTGTGATTGATATTACACTGTACTGCTGCCAAAGGCACACTCTAGCGATGGATTTCATGTAGGTGTCAGCAGAAAGAACAATCTGATATCTAATCGCATACACCTTCGCTGCGGTGATGACACTTGATATGCCTTGATTGCTATAAATGTGTTTTTGTCCACAGATTTATGAGATAATGCTGTGGTTGGGGTGATGGTTACTGTAAAATATACAAGAAATATTATATAGCCTTTTGTATATTTATGCTGTTTCGAACGATATCGAATTGCATAGTTTAATTCTTATATTAGCCATGCAACGCAACATACGTAGAATAGTTATTTCTTGTATGGCTACCTGGTTGGTTGGTTGGTTGGTTGTTTGGGATGTTGATTGGTCAACTGTTTTGTTGTAGGTTGGTTGGTTATTTAGTTGGTTGGTTAGTTGATTGGTTGGTTATTTTGTTAGTTGTATTTTTGGTTGGCTGGTTGTTTGGTTAATTGACTGGTTGGTTATTTGGTTGGCTGGTTGTTTGGTTAATTGACTGGTTGGTTATTTGGTTGGCTGGTTGTTTGGTTAATTGACTGGTTGGTTATTTGGTTGGTTGTTGTTTGGTTGGCTGGTTGTTTAGTTGTTTGGGAATATTTTGTTGTTGCTTGCGCTGGCTTTGAACTCAAGCGTACTCCACACACGTGCTACTTCTAGTATTGCCAATATTGGTGAGTGCACTAGACTATTATTACATGTGGTTCAGCTTTTCCTATTACAAGTGTCCCACTCCATCAGGCGAACCCATTCCGAATTCTGTAATTTACGCTCCCAAGTCAAGGTCGAAATGTCAACATTTTAGTCCAATTGACTGGCGAAGGAGTTGAACCAGCCACCTCCGCATCAGCACATCGGAAGCTTAAGAGCGAGCGCCCTTAACCTTTCGACTATGCTGACCTCTAAAGATATCAGTGAAAGAGAGGGGAGCTCTTGGAGGGAGCTGATGGAGTGGTACAGAATAAGATTAGTTAGTTAGTCGTCAGTGGCGGTTCCCACTTCACAGCAACGGGAATAAGATCTGTGGTCTCCCGGGAAGGTTAACCCGGTCAACAAATGCCCGCAGAAGTCGGATGTGTCGGCCTAACGGCGCAAGAACGCAGCTTTGCTGTAAACAGGCACAACGCAATCACATCCGGAAAAAAAAACTCCGGATGAACGCAGAAGAAGAAGATCAGTGGTCTAACTTATCAAGAACATACAAGACAGATAACGGTGATGTAATATGATCGTGTGCGCCGTCGTCATGACACATGCTGATGATGACGATGATAAAGATGATTATGTGTACCACTCCAGCACAATAACAGCTATCGGTGTTGTCCGTATCTTAACTATTCATGCCTGAAGGAGGCGAATCAAAACCTTGGGGTTTTGATTGATTGATTGATTGATTTAGGAACCGACATCACAGCATAAGCGCTCCTTGGGGTTCATATCGGTCAGTGGTATGTCCTTCATTTTGTCTCCAACGCCACACCTAAAGCTTTCCCACTGGTACATTCACACGTATAGACGCACGCATAGGTTTGGGGAGGTTGGGTTGTTATAGTGGCGATCCGGCCAAGCCGCCTGCCTCGGCTCTGAAAGTTGTCTGTTTGTTTTCGCTATTTCTCATTCGATTAAAGGGCGGAATGTTTTTCAGAGAACATTCTCGGAGATTGTCGGCGACGCTTCCTGCAGTTCTCTCTGCTGAAGACACTGAGCCATGTGGAATAAAAAAAACAAAAAAACTAGTGCAATGGATTAGTCTCGCTTGCTTTTAAGCCAATCACGTTTGAGAATTGAACACCCGACTACGAGCTGGCAAGCTAGTACAGCATAAACTCTGCCAACATTGTCCCAGACAGAAAAAAAAAAATACTAACAATTCCCCCATCAAGGGTCACTACTATAACATCAAATAAAAAACGACCTCTTTAGAGGCGTTATTCAGTTTCAATCTGTCATTTTCCCCCGCTAGAACGCGACTCTTATCTGCGCGCATCCCTCGAGGCAGCGTCTCGGTCTGTGTGGGGCCTCTCCACAATCATTTCCCCGCTCCTCGAATGGTTTCTAAGAGGCACTAAACTTACACAGGGCATGTGTATTGTGCAGTGCCGCTACCAAGTAACCTTCTCTTAACCTGGTATTGTTTCTAATGCTCGTTGCGGTAGTCCGACGGTTATCAAAATAGAACAACTGTATACCTCTGCTGTGAGAGGTTCAACTTTGCCCAAGGACAGATGCAGCTGGGAGTTTGCCTTGATTTCACTGGTTAGTGTGAGTGTAATTATAATCTGATTTTAAGTCAAGAGGATCGGCTTCATTGTACCGGGTTTTATCCGATGCGGCTTGGTCTCTTTCCGCAGAAAGCGTCACACAAAGCACGAACTCCGCAGTTCCAGCGACGATCCCTAGAATTCTCCGAGAAAATTGCTCTCGTGAACAGGATGCCACAGACAGGAATCGAACCCACAAACTTCAGAGCGCGAGCAGCGGTGTAACTACTTCGCCACGTAGACTCCCTATAATATGACTTGTAGTACTGCACTAATTGTTGTACTGGTTCATCGTCGATGGAAGCGGCAGTCACCAGAATACCAACAATTGCACACACATTATTGCCTAAGGCAAAACCAGCTAATTCAGCAAACTGCCGTCCGCCATTTTTAACAGTTTCTTCTACACACCCTATATACATTCTCAGTTTTATTAGGACAGCTCCAGGCTTCTTCTCAAAATAAATTTGAGAAGCACCGATGTTTTCTGGCCAAACAACGCAATTTACCTTGGTACTTGGTATTCAGTCTTTCGAGATTGGGAAACCACGCGGCAAGTCCCAGTAGTTTTTTTTTTTTTTTTTAAAACTACGGGTGGCTTTCCTTAGAAGTCTACAAATGCACTAGATGGACATCACTGATGTAGATTGGAACGCTTGTTCACCCAGATAATGAGTTAATAAAATATGTTTGCATATCCTTTACAGAACATCGCAGTGAACAGCAGCATCTTTCAGCTGATTGTTGATTTCTTGGCAAGATTACGCTCAGTAGTTTGCCATTGCTTTCTGAGCGGCGGCTCACATACCCCGTAAGTTACCGACGCGATTCGAACCACTGCTGATTCTCACCGTCGTCACTTTACTTACGAGAGTGCACGAGATTACGGAGAAAAGTCGCTAACCTCTAGGCCAGGAAGCCGACAATGAGTTAGTATGAGTTTTAAATATGTGAGTTCCGAATAATTTCATCTCGGACGACAAATAATGAAACCTACTTCCGATGAAATGTAATGGAAACACTTTGATTTTAACATATACAATTAAAGTAACAGTTGTAAGTTATTGCTATTCTTTCTCTTTCTGGTCCTCCAGGTCCCCCGCCACCACCACCACCACCACTTGTTGTTGTTGTTGTTGTTGTTGTTGTTGTTGTTGTTGTTGTTGTTCTTCTTCTTCTTCTTCTTCTTCTTCTTCTTCTTCTTCTTCTTCTTCTTCTTCTTCTTCTTCTTCTTCTTCTTCTTCTTCTTCTTCTTCTTCCTCCTCCTCCTCCTCCTCCTCCTCCTCCTCCTTCTTCTTCTTCTTCTTCTTCTTCTTCTTCTTCTTCTTCTTCTTCTTCTTCTTCTTCTTCTTCTTCTTCTTCTTCTTCTTCTTCTTCTTCTTAATATTATTATTATTGGTATTATTATTATTATTATTATTATTATTATTATTATTATTATTATTATTATTATTATTATTATTATTATTACTATCAAAGCTAACAGGGCCTAATAAGATTGTTTACTTATTAATGAATCTGACATTAGTCATTACATTGTTTAGTCCCGTTAAACAAGCGACCAGCATTATGATCTTACCCAATAGTGGAACATTATCATTCACAGTCATCATGGAGACGTGTTATACCTCTCTTGCAGTCTAACAGCGTGCAAAACATGCGTTCATTGGCAGATTCATAAAAGATATAATGGTCAGTCCTTGCCTTTGTTAGAGACTGGTGCATCTTTTATTTGATGTTTGTGCTTGGAGGTGAAGAGAGCCGAGAAATGCACGGGGAGTAGACACATATACATGTAGCAAAAAATAATCAGACCTCCCTGAATGAAAACGAACCTTACGAAGTGTAATAATACATGCATTTAGGTAGCATTGGAGACAAGACGGGGAACTGACAGAGGTATAAACACCAGAATACAAACGTTAAGAGCAGCTTTCATAGCACTAGACAATATATAGAATTATATGTAATAAGAAACTTACAATACTCAACGTTAACTTAATGGAAGTGAAACATGAAACACCTCTATAATAATACAAATAGTGTGACTCAAGTAGTATGACAGAATCAGCAATACCGAGCTTATGGAGAATGAGACAAGTTCCAGCCAATCAAACGGTAAAGACAAGACGCAGATGCTGGTTAGAGAACACATTGGAAAAAAAAAAACGTTTTAATATGATAACTAGGAATTCTTTCTCTAGAACTCACCTGGGAAAATAAATACAGGAAGACCTCGAATACGGAGAAGATAGTTAGAGACAGAGATGAATAACAGGAGAAGGAAAAGCAGATAGCAGCGGGAGATGGCAATGACAAGAGGGTCTGGAGTGGTGACTGACAGCTTATTCTCCGTAGGTTGATAACAGGCAGAAGAAGTGACAGAGCTGAGGTTGGCTGGTTGGTTTACAACCTTTACTACGTACCTCTGTTCCATGGTGCTTGGTGTATGTTTTGTCTCCTGAATTTGAGCCAGTTCTGTTGTAAAGAGGGTCATCTTCTTCTTCTGCTGCGTTCATCCGGAGTGTTTTTTTCTCTCCAGATATGATTGCGGTGTGTCTGTTATGCACCCTTGGGCCGAAACACTTAGGCCAACACATCCGACTTTAGCGTGCATTTTTAACGGGCTAGCATTCCCGGGGGACTTTCACTTTTGTGGTGCTGTCCACATCCCAGTTGGTCAAGTTAGAACGTAGACTTCACGTTCAGCCCTCAAGGGAAGGCAGGGACAGTCCATGGCATTTTCCGCCATCCAGGGCGGCTTCCATTGTTGCAGAGCTGACACATAGTGCACTGATGCTGGTCTCACCAAGGAATCGTTACGTCCTGCTCATGGCTGCTTTAATTCCTCACTTCAATGTATTGGGCCTTGCGTTCGCTACGTGCCGCTCCCGCACAAACCAGCGACGGTCGGATTGCAGATGGTATCCACTCAGCGAGCTTTCGTTTCGGACATGTGCTTAGTCGCTGTGCCAGGAAAACAAAATAGTTAGAGCTGTTCCGGGCACGACGGACATTTGGAAAACTAGCTAGTCAGAGCTGTTCCGTTACATCCGGAAGACTAGTTAGTCAGAGCTGTTCAGGGCACGATCGACATTTCACTCGGACGTAATTGCGTAGTGCCAGTTTTTATTTGCCACCCTTAGGCCGGTATATCCGACTTTGGCGGGCATTTTTTTTACTGAGGTTAGCCTTCCTCGGGTTTCGAGGGACGTTAGGCTCTTACTGTTGTGGTGTCTCCCACATCTCAGCTGGTCAAAGTAGAACGGTCAGAGACATCACGGTCAACCCTCAAGGGAAGGTAGGGACTGGGCTCACCCGAGGAATTGCCACGTCCTGCTCATGGCTGCTTTAATTCCTCACTTCCATGTATTGGGTATTTCTTTTGCCACTGGTCGCTGAAGCACGAACCAGGGGCGGACAGACTGCGGGCGACATCCACTCAGAAAGCTTTCACTTCAGACTTCCACGTAATGGATTTGCTAGCCAAGCGTTCCATTTCGTGTAAACGAGACATCTTCCACCTTTGGCTACACTTACTCTATGAGTATAGATATAGGCTTTCATCTTAACCATTGCGTGCGACTTGGGCGCATTTTCCACCTTTAGTAACCGCTCATGAGGTAGGCTACACGTGCTGCCGGCTCAGCACCTTACCTCTATGCATCAGTGAGCGAGTAACGGCCAGGCCCTCTCATCCGGGGATCCATCATATCCCCCAGCTGAGAGCCTTCGAACAGGTATCGTAACTAAGCATGCTCAGCAGCTCACCTCCATTTTGCAGTAAGTGAGTAACGGCCCGGCTCTCAAGTCCGAGGGCTTATAGCTTAGAGTCGTTCAGCCATATCCCTCAGCTGAGAGCCTTAGAGTATGTGTCCGGACCAAGAATGTCTGCCTTCGTGCGCCTGATTTGAACTTTTGACTGCTATCCTCAGTCTACCTGCAGAGCAGCAGGTTGTGTCTCTCTTAGTCTGTCCCCTAACCCAAGACCTGTCCGACACATTGTTGTGCATCCGTCGGCTCAGCTCTTGGGGTCATTGGGACACGCAAGCGCCCCACCCGCCCCACTGCGACAAGATGGAGACACATCCTGGGGGGGGGGGGGGTAAAGAGGGTCATAGATCCGTAATGGCGAGTCTTCCTAGTGCAGTGGCTAGCACACTTGACTTGTCTGCAGGCCCTGTGGCCATGCGTTGGCAATGCAGCGAGATGTTTATTTCCCTCCCTCTCTCTCTCTCTCTCTCTCTCTCTCTCTCTCTCTCTCTCCCCCCCCCTCTCTCTCTCTCTCTCTTTCTCTCTCTCTCCCCCCATTAATGTGGTCTCCAGGTCGACCGAGCCTAAAATGGATTCTAGGGTATTTCCTGGGAAATAGAAACGGCCGGAGTTATTTTCCTCGTATTGCCCATCGAGTGCCCATATGTCTATACAAATATAGGGCTGGCACCTTATGCTTAATATGCCTGCTGGCATGAAGAGAGAAGTCATTTACTTACTTATATATACCGTATATTATCCGATTGATATCTGGTTGATCCTATCAGTATGTCGTGTCCTACTTTAAAGTGTCGTCCCTGGAGTGAGGAGATCCGACACCCACATTATAATATTATTTTTTTTTCCCCCTCAATATTCTGGAGAATCCACCAGCTTCCGTCCAACACACTCCACCAGCCTATGGACACCTTTTCCTATCACTCTCTCACTGTCGTACTATGCCCCCTTCTCATACTTCCCCAACGCAACATACTCAACAACTCTTGCTTCTAAAAATTAATAAAGATTAATTTATTAAAATAAAAGTGTAACGTATATGAGACGTGTATGTGAAGAAAATGTGTGACGTGTTCTATAAAGTGTGTAGACTCTGACTCTCAGACAGCAACCCAGTCAGCTGATCCCAGCAAAGATAGACCACAGCACGTTAAGTCAGAACATGTACTTCTCACCCATTGCCGAAACCATCTTGCCGGATACTGCTTTGCCTCTGTAGACCTCTGGTAATCCAATTTCATGAACATCCGAAATAGACACTGGTGGTATTAAGAGTTAATCATGGACCGGTTGCCCTCTACACAATGTCCGTTCCTAATGTTCCTTAACAAACTGCACAAGTCTTTTGTAGTGTGTACGCAGTTAGTTAGTTAGTTAGTTAGTCGACAGATCATCCTCGTTGCACATCGAACCATTCAGTCCATAAGTGCTAATTTCTAATGTTAATTGTTGCTGTACTAACACTAGGTACTCTTAGCCGGTTCTCGGTTCGTTACTACTGTCTAATGCTGTGTGGTGCATCAGTATGCATCACTCTCTTTGATGAATCAATTTCCTTCTAGCGTAAGTTACGTTTCTGTATGCAACTTTATTGACTCTTGAACTGGTGTTCTTCAGAATGGGTTTTTTAATTCTTTCCCAAAACTTGTAGAGTTTCCTTGGATCTGGTAGGGAACCTAGGATAGAAACAACACATCTGGTGATAGTACTAGTCACTGATCCTTTCGGCTGAGTGTAAGCCTATCACCTTGCTTAATGATCTTTAGCTAACTAGAATTAGTCATAGAGCAGATTAGCTACCCACCTAGAGTCGAATCAGGCTATGACAAAGAAAAAAATCAGCAAACAGAATGCGGAACCCCGCCCACCAGGGACACCTACGGGAAGATCCCAATTATCCCTCATTACTCAATTCTCAACTAGTAAAGCTTATCAACACTTCACTAATCTATTCTTAACTAGCAGAGTTAATATCACTATTCTACTCTAACTAGTTTCCACTAACAGTGCTAATCATCACACTATAGTTTAACATGGCTACAGTCTATATTAATTATAACGAATATATTATAATAAGTTATACCTTAAATGGCACTACTGCAGTCCTATAAATCATATCTACATCTGCCATATAGGCACGCGTAAAATTAAGTCACTAATTAACACACGGTAGATATTATTTCCACTGGCACTGCAGTGCCCTGCACTCTGTCTAGAGCATTATTCAAGTCCACCCTAGTTGATCTCAACTCGAGTTTATATGGCAAACTACCAAAGTTGTCCACGTGACGTTATCCTTTACTCCCCCACACAGGTGGCACAGTGGCAAATCATCCCCTGTCAGGGATCCATCCTCCCTGGCTCCATTAATGTTAGATTTGTCATCACTGGTTGTGACATCCAAAACAATCTAGAGAGTTACTGTACAGTTCCAACAAAGAGTTTTTCCCAACACGCTGTCAATCTTCTCGATGTTCCGGAAACAAGACTTGACAGATGTACTGTTTCCTGTCTCTCGCTGCCAATTCCGGTTTGTCTCTGACTGTTGACAAACTGTCAAGCTTCTGTTCAGTGGTGACAATCCCAGCAGCCATTTCGCCTGATGTCCGGAACTATAACTGACAGACAGGGCTGTTCCATGTACTGAGCCGGGCAAGGCTATGTGATTCTAAATGTTTATAAACTGCCAACGCATTGTATCCCTTCCTTCTCACTCACCACCAAATGTGTTTATGGGCTGACACGATGTAACCTGTGCAGCTGTGTTTACTCTGTTAGTACGACTGTTGTGGCCTAGAAAATATACGCCAAGCAAACGTCGGTATTATTATCTGGTTAACTCATGGCGAGCTCGTGACATAGGCCCCCTCTTAAGAGAGTAGTCCATCTCACTCTTCTCCACCATGAGTTAAATCCAGATGATTCATTCCTCTTCTTCAGGAGCTGGGTGTCTTGACAAGAAATCCGCTCCAACATTCTCCTTCCCCGGAATGTACTCTACTGTGAAATTATATGGTTGAAGTAACAACGACCACCGCATCAAACGGGCGTTGAGCTTCTGAGAAGTAGCCAGGAACATCAGGGGCTGATGATCCGACTGGACCCGAAACTTAACTCCATACAAATATGGCTGAAATTTTTGCACTGCCCATACGAGGGACAAGCATTCTCTCTCGACGGTTGAATAATTCCTCTCCGCCTGTAGAAGTTTCTTACTTGCGTATGCTACAGGTTTCAAAACCGAAGCATCGTCTTTTCCTTCCTGTAACAAAGCGGCTCCAATTCCAATCGCACTCGCATCTGTTCTCAACACAAATTGTTTGGAAAGGTCAGGGAGCTGTAATACAGGTTTGCTGACCAAGGCCTCCTTTAACTGACTATAGGCCTTCTCACATTCTGGTGTCCAAATGATTTGGTCCGGGAATCCCTTTTTCAAGGTTTCCGTCAACGGAGCTCCCAGTTCAGTGAAATGTGGGATAAATTTGTGATAGAACCCACACAACGAGAGAAAAGATCGCACATCCTTCTTCGTTTTAGGTCTTGGTGCATTTCTGATTTTCTCCAGGTTCTTCTCTTCTGGAACAATGTGTCCTGGAGTGATGGTGTGACCTAGAAATTCCAGAGTCTGGTAACCAATCATGCACTTGGTTGGACGAGCAGTAAGCCCTGCTTCCTTGAGCCTATTAAACACTCTCTCCAAGGATTGTAAGTGGTCATCCAAGCTGTCACTGGAAATCAGAATATCATCCATGAATGAGATGATGGACGGATCCTGTAACGGATCTAGTAAAGTCCTCATCATGCGTGTAAACACACTAGGTGCATTGCTGAGTCCAAAGGGCATGACCTTGAATTCGTAGTGTCCACTGGGTGTACTGAAAGCTAACAGTGGTCGAATCTCCGGTTTGACTGGTATCTGATAGTACCCCCGACTCAGATCCACCTTTGAAAAGTACCGAGCCTTATGGAGCCTAGCGAATAACTGAGTTGGATTCGGCAAAGGTTCCACCTGAAACTGTGTATGACTGTTCAGAAGTCGGTAATCTATACACAACCGGTGTTCTCCACTTGGTTTGCGTAACAAAACTACCCCCGCATTGTATGGCGATGTGGATGGTGCAATCACATCATCCTCCAGCAATTTGTGTATTTCCTCCTCCAGGGCCTTTTCTTTAGAGAATGGCACTGGGTAAACCTTTTGGCGAACAGGCTCCTGTGTGGTCAAAGTCATCTCGAACTCCACCAACCTCGTTCGTCCTGGTTTATCAGTCAGTATCTCCTTATGAGACTTGAGAACCTGGGTTATCCTTTCCCTCTCCTGGGAGGTCACATCAGGGTTCACTTGCACATCCCTATAGGTTTCCTGGTGCTCCAAGGGATATTCCCTGCCCTCGCTGGTTCCCACTTCTGTCTCCACTGCAACTGCCATTGCCATGAGGTGAGCTGCCTTGTCTCCGGGTCTCTCTTCGTATTTCCGCAAGAGATTGATATGGAAAATCTTCGACTTTCCCCGGATCCGGATCTGATAGTTGGTTCTGGATATCACCCTTTCCACGGGAAATGGTCCTTGCCAACCTATCTCCAGTTTGTTGTTTCCCGTTGGGAGTAGCAACAAGACTTTATCTCCTACCTCTAGAGATCTTTCTTTAGACCTACGGTTGTAGTAAGCCGCATGTCTTTTCCTGGCCTTTTTCAAGTTTTGATTTGCCAGAGTCCATCCCTTATGGAGTTTTTCTTTCAGTTCCTCCACGTATTGATAGGATGAGATCACTTCTTCTGACGTCCCCTCTTCAGTCCAACTCCTCAACATGGCTTCCAACGGTCCTTTGATTGGACGACCAAACAGCAACGTAGCGGGTGGTAGTCCTGTTGAGCCATGAGGAACTTCCCGATAGGCAAAGAGTGCTGCTGGGATATATTCATCCCACCTATCAGGTTTTTCCTGCGCTAATTTCCTGAGCATTGTCATCAACGTGCCGTTGAAACGCTCTACTTGTCCATTGGCTTGAGGGTGGTAAGGGCTGGTATGTATGTGGTTAGAGTGAAACACCCTAAATACCTCCTCCATGAGTTTTCCACAAAACTGAGATCCATTATCCGTCAGAATTTGATCCGGAAAGCCTAATCTGGTAAAGGCCTCCATCAGTGCGTCCGCCACTCGTTTCGAGTCAATCGTGGTCAATGGTATGGCTTCACCCCACATTGTACAGCAATCCACCATTGTGAGTATATACATGTTCCTCTTCCGAGTCCTGGGAAGTGGACCCACGATATCGATGGCTACCCTCTCGAAAGGAGAGTTCATGATGGGCATCTCACCCAACACCACCGGTGCTGTCCAGTGTTTCGGTGCCACCCTCTGGCACTCAGGGCATGACTTCACATACCGACGCACATCATCTGTCATTCCCGGCCAATAGTAATGGCAGGAAATCCGCTGCATGGTGGCGGCAATACCCATGTGTCCACTAAAGGAGATGGTATGCCCCATATGAAGAATCTGGGACCGGTGAGCTTTCGGGACGACCAACTGACCGTATAGGTTGTCTCCCCTTCCTGCTCTCCTGTAGAGTATCCTATTCTTCATGTAGTACTGCCCCCGTCCTGGTGGATCAGCACTTTTCTGCAGCTTTTTGTAGCAAGGACGTAAAGTATCATCCTCACTCTGGGCAGTTCGTAGCTCCCCCGGCATTGGGTTAGTCACAATTGCGTCTGCCTCTTCCGTTTTCGTCTGAGAGCGAGTCTGCATTGCTCCCATATGGATTGGCTCCCTGGGCATTCCCAGAAAGACATACCGGCAACCTAGGATGACTGGAAAAATGGGATCGGTCAATACAGCGGCCTTGATGGTGCCGGTGACGTACCTTGACCGAATCTCCACATTAGCAATGGGCAACTTCATGGTTACAGCACTCTTCTGTGCAGGCTGTATGTCCAATGTTTCACCTGTGAATTGTTCTGGATGTACCAGATCCGCAGAAATCACGGCCTCCCCGTCCAGTCCTGTGTCGTATAAACACTCCACTTGACGACCGTTAACCTCTACCAATTCCACTACAGGTGGTTTTTCCTGGTCTGGAGTCTCTTCCTCGGCCTCGACCTGCTCGGTGGGCCCCACCTTAGGTTTCCCTGAGCACACGACGAATTGAGTGTCTCCTGACTCTCCTCTGCAGTCAATAGCATTGTGCGTATTCGACTGGCCTTGGTTGCACCATTTCCCTGTCCTAGATGTTCTATTGCCAGACTTGAGTGAGCTCTCCTGGTGGCGAGCTTCCTTGTTGACCTTGGCATTTTCCGTGACAACCTCCTTGGAAGTCACTTGACATGCTGCGAAGTGAGGGTTCTTAGCCTTCGATTTGCAGTCCCTCGTATTGTGAGAGGGTGACTTACAAATTGAACACCACTTCTCCGACCACGGTCGTTTAGGTGTAGAGCTTGAAGTGCTCTTGCTTCCCTCCTTCTTCTTCTCTGAACTATCCTCTGATTTTTGCACATAAGGTTCCCACTTTTTTGTTCCTGAGTTTTTGGTTTTCTTCTTGTCATGTTTCTCTTGACTTTTGGAGTTGGTGGAAAGGTTTTCCCCTGCCTCCCCATGTACCTCGACGAACCGTTCTGCTAATTTAGTCACGAGGTCAATACGTTCCGCTCCTTGTTCTCCCAGGAACGTCCTGAGAGGTTTAGACATTTGCTTCTTCAGCTGGTCGACCACCATGAGCTCTTCCAGACTCTCATAGTCATGTGCGAACCCAGCCAATTCCATCCACTTATGGAGATAAGATTTTAGACGCAAACTGTAGGCGGCAAACAACTCCCCCGGTTCTCGTTTCGCTGCTCGAAATTTTTTCCGGTAGGTATGTGACGTAACCTCGAATCGTTTCAGCAGAGCCGTCTTTAACTCGTCATAATTGTTCTCATGTCCTGGTGGCAGGCGAGTATAAACCTCGTAACCGGTCCCGCGTAATCCCTGGGATAGCTTAAGATTCCATTTGTTACGCTCCAGACCCATAGCAACTGACATAGCCTCGAAGCGTTGAAGGTACTGGTCAATCTTCTCTTTGTCCTCCTCGTAGACCGCCAAAGGAAACTTCATGGCCTGGTACCCATGTCCACCTACTGGTGTTGAGCCTGGGATGGAGGAACCTCCAACTGCTCCCTCAGTTTCTCCATTAGATTGACTCTTGAGCTCGAGTTCCCGCATCCGGTACTCGTGCTCCCTCTTCTGTGCTTCCTGTTCAGCTTCTAATTTCCTAGCTGCTTGTTCAGCTTCAAATTTCCTAGCTGCTTGCTCAGCTTCCAATTTCCTAGCTGCTTGCTCAGCTTCCAATTTCTTAGTTGCTTGCTCAGCTTCCAATTTCTTAGCTGATTGCTCAGCTTCCAATTCCATCCTTCTCAATTCCAGCTCGGCCTTTCGATCTTCCCTTTCTGCTTGACGATACTCTCTCTCCACTTCCTGTATGTAATCCGTTAGAGCAGACCCCGACAGTCCCATGTCTTCCCCCTTTGCCCTTAATTCTAACGTGGTAAGTTTAGGGGTGGCCATTATACAGAGAGGTAAGCTAGCAGGTCGAGTACAATATAACTGCAAAGTACTATACAGATATATGAACAAGTACTATAAATCTAGATATACCACACACAGCACATTCACTCAGTGACAAGAGTAGAATCAGGACCACAGACCTATGCAGACGTGTGAAGTGTGAACAGGTAAGATATTAGTCCTAACCCCTATCCACATTCACTCTAGCTGGATTCTCCAAAATGATATCTCCCTCTTATACTAGGGATCCCGTGTCAAAAGACCCCGTTGTCAGAAGATCCCACTGTCAAAGGTTCCTGCTTGCAGGAGATCTCGCTGTCCAAGGATTCCGTTTACGGGAGATCCCGCTGTCCAAGGATTCCGTTTACGAGAGATCCCGCTGTCCAAAGATTCTGTTTACGAGAGATCCCGCTGTCCAAAGATCCCGGACGAGCCCCCAATAATGTCGTGTCCTACTTTAAAGTGTCGTCCCTGGAGTGAGGAGATCCGACACCCACATTATAATATTATTTTTTTCCCCCTCAATATTCTGGAGAATCCACCAGCTTCCGTCCAACACACTCCACCAGCCTATGGACACCTTTTCCTATCACTCTCTCACTATCGTACTATGCCCCCTTCTCATACTTCCCCAACGCAACATACTCAACAACTCTTGCTTCTAAAAATTAATAAAGATTAATTTATTAAAATAAAAGTGTAACGTATATGAGACGTGTATGTGAAGAAAATGTGTGACGTGTTCTATAAAGTGTGTAGACTCTGACTCTCAGACAGCAACCCAGTCAGCTGATCCCAGCAAAGATAGACCACAGCACGTTAAGTCAGAACATGTACTTCTCACCCATTGCCGAAACCATCTTGCCGGATACTGCTTTGCCTCTGTAGACCTCTGGTAATCCAATTTCATGAACATCCGAAATAGACACCGGTGGTATTAAGAGTTAATCATGGACCGGTTGCCCTCTACACAATGTCCGTTCCTAATGTTCCTTAACAAACTGCACAAGTCTTTTGTAGTGTGTACGCAGTTAGTTAGTTAGTTAGTTAGTCGACAGATCATCCTCGTTGCACATCGAACCATTCAGTCCATAAGTGCTAATTTCTAATGTTAATTGTTGCTGTACTAACACTAGGTACTCTTAGCCGGTTCTCGGTTCGTTACTACTGTCTAATGCTGTGTGGTGCATCAGTATGCATCACTCTCTTTGATGAATCAATTTCCTTCTAGCGTAAGTTACGTTTCTGTATGCAACTTTATTGACTCTTGAACTGGTGTTCTTCAGAATGGGTTTTTTAATTCTTTCCCAAAACTTGTAGAGTTTCCTTGGATCTGGTAGGGAACCTAGGATAGAAACAACACATCTGGTGATAGTACTAGTCACTGATCCTTTCGGCTGAGTGTAAGCCTATCACCTTGCTTAATGATCTTTAGCTAACTAGAATTAGTCATAGAGCAGATTAGCTACCCACCTAGAGTCGAATCAGGCTATGACAAAGAAAAAAATCAGCAAACAGAATGCGGAACCCCGCCCACCAGGGACACCTACGGGAAGATCCCAATTATCCCTCATTACTCAATTCTCAACTAGTAAAGCTTATCAACACTTCACTAATCTATTCTTAACTAGCAGAGTTAATATCACTATTCTACTCTAACTAGTTTCCACTAACAGTGCTAATCATCACACTATAGTTTAACAAGGCTACAGTCTATATTAATTATAACGAATATATTATAATAAGTTATACCTTAAATGGCACTACTGCAGTCCTATAAATCATATCTACATCTGCCATATAGGCACGCGTAAAATTAAGTCACTAATTAACACACGGTAGATATTATTTCCACTGGCACTGCAGTGCCCTGCACTCTGTCTAGAGCATTATTCAAGTCCACCCTAGTTGATCTCAACTCGAGTTTATATGGCAAACTACCAAAGTTGTCCACGTGACGTTATCCTTTACTCCCCCACACAGGTGGCACAGTGGCAAATCATCCCCTGTCAGGGATCCATCCTCCCTGGCTCCATTAATGTTAGATTTGTCATCACTGGTTGTGACATCCAAAACAATCTAGAGAGTTACTGTACAGTTCCAACAAAGAGTTTTTCCCAACACGCTGTCAATCTTCTCGATGTTCCGGAAACAAGACTTGACAGATGTACTGTTTCCTGTCTCTCGCTGCCAATTCCGGTTTGTCTCTGACTGTTGACAAACTGTCAAGCTTCTGTTCAGTGGTGACAATCCCAGCAGCCATTTCGCCTGATGTCCGGAACTATAACTGACAGACAGGGCTGTTCCATGTACTGAGCCGGGCAAGGCTATGTGATTCTAAATGTTTATAAACTGCCAACGCATTGTATCCCTTCCTTCTCACTCACCACCAAATGTGTTTATGGGCTGACACGATGTAACCTGTGCAGCTGTGTTTACTCTGTTAGTACGACTGTTGTGGCCTAGAAAATATACGCCAAGCAAACGTCGGTATTATTATCTGGTTAACTCATGGCGAGCTCGTGACACAGTATTCATACGCCTGTCGCTTGTCACTACCCTTGTCTTAAAGCTGAAAATTAAAGGAATTGACGGAAGGGCCGTTTGCACGAGGCTCTAGGCTATCATTTGTTGTTGAGAGCCACTATATACAGGGATAACTGGCCTGTGGCAGCCTAACGTCCACTGCATCTGTGTCCGTCTCCACTCGTCTTGCCATGCTCGCCACTGGAACCAGATGGACGCAGACGAAAGAGTGAGGTCGACGGAGTTGCGCAACCACTTCCTCACTATAATCCAAACTAAAGCGCAAGTGATTCGTTCTTCATCAAATCAAAAGATGCAATGAACGAATGGTCCTCATCTTTCGTGATGGACGAACATCCTATACCATATATGGACATAGAAACATTACACCCACGTCATTATTACACAAAACATGGACACTGGAACATTTCAGCCTCACCATTATTATACCATATATGGACGCATAAATATTTCAGTAACATCATTATCATACCATTTATGGACATAGAAACATCTCAGCCACATAATTAGTATACCATATATGCACACAGACCCCTTTAATCACGCTGTCATTATTTTGTCATAAATAAGAAATAACAACAAAAAAACATTAGTTTTAATTACATCTCGTAGATTTCTGTATACCCAAAAACCTACACATTCAGTTTACACTTTACACCGACCTCGTTTCCTTCTTCTCTATGCCTCCTGTTTCATCAATGAAGTCAGCATAGGCGAATGGATAAGAGTGCTCGTTCCTAAGCATCCGATGTGCTGATGCCGAGGTAGAGGGTCCAACCCATAGACCGGTCAGAAGGACTTCTCGTCCTTGTCTTGCGGACGTAACTTGCAAGCACCTCAGAAGTCCGAAAGGGTTCCACTGATGACGAGTGACACGGGTAAAAGGGAAAGCTATCCCACACGCAAACATCAGTCCAGTGCACCAGAAATAGTAGCACATGTATAGACTACCCTTGAGTTCAAAGCGAGCGAACACAAGCCAAGAAATATCTTAGCGGTTTTACATTTCATTATTGTTTTCCTCACCAGGCTTCGACAGCTGAGTAGCTTCTAGAACGGGGCAAGCCCTTTCCCTCGCCAGCCTGACAAGATTGTCTCTGCGCCCATCACAACCAAGGTGCTGCATTAATATCTCACCGCCATGGTCACCGGATACGACCGAGTGTTGTTTCGTCAACAGCCCAGGACGAATATGTTTATGCGACACTGCGGACATATGCTGTCTGCTGGAGGCCGTTAACTTCACACTTTAACAGTAATGAACAGCCTAAAAAATAGTAATGAACTGCCTAACTTGCGATTCCCAGGAATATTATTGACACTGGCTGAGTTTTTGTTCTACAGAAGTTCAAGGCACGACCCCACAAGTAGAATGGCAAAGCGTTTTTTAACGAGGATATTTGTCAGCATCGGACTTTCCGCAAGTCATAGATGTAGATGCTGGATGTTGTGTCCCGTCTGTCTTGTTTATTGATGCTGTTAGTTTCTTGTAGGGCGTGGTTTAATTGATTGATTGATTGATTGATTAATCTAGGAACCCACATCACAGCATTCGGGACATTCCCATAAGCGCTCTGTCCCCATCCTCAGCAACCAGCGAAGAGTTCCAACACTAATAGTTCCAGTAGCAATCTGATTATATGTCCGTCTCGCCTTATAATGTGTCAGTTTCTTTTAGAGTGCAATATTTGAATGGTTGCAGTGTCTTTAAAGTAAATAAAGTACATTGCCCTTTTCCACTCTTTAAGACCCCTTGTATCAATTTTAGACCGAGAGATCAGGTCAGAAAAAGCAGGTCCCGAAAACAGGAGCCTTCTGTGGGTTTGTGAAGTGTTCAATCAATCTGTCATGTGCCATGCTGGAAAGCGTGGGCGGTCATGATTCGCCATTTCACTCGATCACCAGAGTAGTGGATCAGCTCAGTGTTCCTGTCTCGTCCATGCCATGTGGCCAAGCCATCCAGGTATTTTCCCCTCGGTCTTCCTCTTGGTCTGTTCCCTTCGATCTTGGCAGTTGTCACTAAGTGTTAAGACCATCATATTTTGTAGGTCTAAATGCATTAACTGGCCAGTTTTCCTTCCCGTAACGAGTGGTGTCTGCTGACATCGAACCATCACTCGACTGCGATCACAACATTGTGTCTTTAGGTGGTCTTTAGGCAGTGTCTTTAGGACGTGGTTATTGATTAGTGTTAGTCCCTTTAGGGCGTCGTTGTTTATTCGTATTAATTCCAGTAAGGCGTGGTTATTGATAGTTTATAGTTCCTTTAGGGTGTGGTTATTGATTAGTGTTAGTCCCTTTAGGGCGTAATTATTAATTAATGTTAGTCCCTTTAGGGCGTGGTTGTTGATTAGTGTTAGTCCCTTCAGAGCGTGTTTTTGATTATTGTTAGTCCCTTTAGGGCGTGGTTGTTGATTAGTGTTAGTCCCTTTAGGGTATGGTTATTGATTAGTGTTAGTTCCTTCAGGGCGTGGTTGTTGGTTAGTGTTAATTAGATTGGGGCATGGTTATTGATTAGTGTTAGTTCCCTTAGGGCTTGGTTATTGATTAGACTTCATTTATGGCGTGATTATTGATAAGTATTATTTTCTGCAGGACGTTGTTGTTTATTAATGTTAGTTCTTTTAGAGCTGGATCATTGATTAGTGTTAGTTCCCTTAGGGCGTGGTTATCGATTAGTGTTAGTTACTTTAGGGTTTGGTTGTTGATTATTGTTAGTTCCTTTGGGGCGTGGTTAATGATTACTGTTAGTTTATTTAGAGCGTGGTTACTGATTAGTGTTAGCTCCTTTAGAGCATGGTTATTGATTAGTGTTAGCTCCTTTAGAGCATGGTTCTTGATTAGTGTTAGCTCCTTTAGAGCATGGTTATTGATTAGCGTTAGTTACTTTAGGGTGTGGTTATTTATTACAGTTCATTTAGCGGATGGCTTTGTAACGTTAGGGCGTGGTGATTGATTAGACTTCGTTTAGGGCGTGGTTATTGATTAGTGTTAGTCACTTTAGGGCATGGCTATTGATTAATCTTCATTTAGGGCTTGGTTATTGATTAGTGTTGGTTTCGACAATATCCGGCGGCCTGTTATTTTTAAGTCATTCTGACTCGACGCTCTATCGAGAAGAAGATCGCAAACTGACAGTGCATAGGATGGATCGCACTAAAACCGCCGCGAAACGACACGAACCGTATGCAGTTGGGAAGAAGAAGGCAGAGGCGAGGAAGGCCACTAGAACTGCTGATCCTGTGGCGACACGTAGCAGTCCCAGTTTTACATCAGCTGAAGCTGGTCCCTAAACACAACCGACCTCTCAGACCACAGCTGAAGCCGGCAGCAGTAGTGAAGAAGAACCACACCGATGAGAGAAGCAGCCAAGTAGCTCATCAAATCATCCCATGGCACTTAATATGTTAAAGACATAGTAGTTGATGTGTATAAGTTATTTTTATTACATGGTAGCTGATGAGTGGCAAGTCTGAGGTTCGGGTTTACTTTCAATAGTCTATAACTTCCCAAATCTAGCTTCAAGGCAACAAGCTTGTGTCTTGCGCTCCAAAGGTTGTGGGGTCAACTCCAAACTCCGTTCGGTTCATGAGTGCATTTCTTTTCGGAGGCTCATGGAACTACGGATTTCGTGAGTTGTTCGACGGTTTTTGGCAGACCGCTCTGTGGAAAGAGATCAAACAATATAGAATACCATATAAGTAATGCAGCTTTTCAGAACACAATTACCGAAAACATAGGAGGCTCCGGCGACTTGCCTTCATCAGCAAACAAATACACAAAACACAACATAAAAACACGGATAAGACACAATAGTAGCCTAATAAACGAATGAGAAGAATGTAAAGATGGAAAAATATGAGAACAATGAAAAGAAAATTAAAAAAATAAAAAAATTTGCTACTTATTTCAGAATCCCAGGCTGTGAAACATGAGTCTATCTTCATCTAGTCCCCATCCCTGGATCTGTCTGACATGGGCGACCCTACCAGCCGTAACTAGACCGTCGGCAAAGCTCCTGTAAACAGCCGAAGGCAAGTTCCTCTACAACTTCAAGTTGGAAACATAATAGATGGGGGATCAGGATATTAGTAACTATAATTGAGCTGATCACGAAGAGAGGAATGATCCTAACATTGAAATACATGGGACGCAGGGGGTTTCCAAGGCACCAGGGCCAGGTTCTATACTGGCCAAGATCTACTGACACATCCTAGTAGTGCTTCCTAGGCAACAGGTCCCTTCGGGGTCCTGGCTAACGTAGTAGGATCGCTGATTCTTCCGAAGTTGGAGAGTATCTGCCTGCACGGCGAGGAACCACAAGTCTGCACACCTATAAGCCAGACATGGGACAACGGATACTCACGCAAACCTCAGTCCGGTATGACATCACACTGATGTTGGACAACTGGATGTCACCATCCGACATACATGACTTCACGCTGGAGTTCACAGCTAGTGAACGCAAGCAAGCAAGCAGCTCAGCAGCATTGAAATACATGGAGACATTTATTGTCTCGCCATTTCCCGTGGATGTGGGCTTGCTTTGGACACCATGCGATGGTTGCAGATCTATAATTGTCTACATATTTAAAAAACATATAATCTACAAGAACAATTTGTGTCTACTATAGTTATGAGAAGCGGGTGTACTGGTGTACTGGCTAGGATATTACTATGAGGTCATTATCAGTATTGTCATGTGGTCATTTTCTCTAGTAAAATATTGAGTTGAGTTGCGCTAAGAACCGACATCACTGCACTCATACCATTCCCTCCCATACACGCTCCGTCCCCTTGTTCAACAGTCAGCGAAGAGTATATATGCATATAGGCAGGGGAGAGATAGGGAGCAAACAGCCCATGAGCTACAGGCAACAGTAGATAATGTGATTGACTGGTGCACTGAAATGAGTGCTGTCATCCACCCAGAAAAGGCAGCTGTTTTGTGGTGCTCTCTGGACAACAGGATTGTGAGAGCTGATGTCCCAAGCTTCATGATAGATGGTAGAAGCGTCAACAGAGAGAACAAACTGAAGTATCTGGGAATCACATTTGACAGGAGCCTGTCCTTCAAGGACCATGTGGAGACGGTTGTGACAAGATTTCAAAAGGGGCTCAATGCACTTAAAACTATGGCTCCAATGGACACAGAGCAGAGAATGCTTGTCACACTATACCAGCACTTGATCCTCTCAGTGATTGATTATGGACTAGGACTGCTCACTGTCTCAAAGAGTCAGCTGGTGAAATTAGAGCGCATACAGAACGAAGCGATGCGAGTCATTCTGGGATGCACCAGAGACACCCCAGTTGTGTGTATGCGTTACATCCTTGGTTTGCCGTCTGTTGCAGGTAGGCTCAAGGTGATGCAGGTGAAGGCATACCTCAGAGTAGCTGCAGACACAGATCACGCGTTGCATGAGGCGCTGGACGCCGTTAAGGGTCAGCGACTGATAAGAGGGAAATCATGGATGGCTCAGGCGGAGGATACGATCAGGCAGGTGTGCCCCTTGGAGAACATTAGGAGAGGCGAAGAGTGGGTCAGAGTGTCAGCGGAGCAGTCAGACTTATGCAGAGTTATAATCACATTGAGCCGGGAGTGCAGGGAGTGGCCAGCAGGGGCCACGGAAGTGGAAATCCAGCAACTAATTCAGGATAATGCTCGCTCAGGTGATGTGATTTTCTACACAGATGGGTCGGTGTTGAAAGGTAGGAGAAGTTCCTGGAGGTTCTTAGCAAAAGCCAATGGTCGACGTTTGGTGCAGGAGAGCCTGGCATATGATACCACAACATCTAGCTTAAGAATGGAGGTGGAGGCGGTCAGTACAGCTTTCAGCTGGATGGAGAACACGATACACACACACATCGTAATTGTAACATTCAGAAAGCATGCTAAGTACGGCGAAGACAGGCAAGCTTCGTGCAGAGTGGCTTGCTTCGCTTCGGAAGTCACGGGTGACAAGCATCGTCTGGATCTTTTCTCCGGGGCAAGCTGGTGTGCTGGAGAATGAACAGGCGGACAGATTGGCTGGCTCGGCAAAACTTGGTGGAGTATTGATGCATAACAAAGCAGATTTGGTTGCGACCTTGTGGGAGCATGTGTACACCTCGGAGGAGCAAATGGATCACCATGGTCTGGCAAGAATGCGACAGCGAGGGGTGACGAGGGGATCTGGCCGACGATCAACGCTCAGAGGAAAGGCGAGACGGACATATAATCAGATTGCTACTGGTATTACTAGTGTTGGAACTCTTCGCTGGCTGCTGAGGATGGGGACGGAGCGCTTATGGGAATGCCCTGAATGCTGTGATGTCGGTTCCTAAATCAATCAATCAATCAATCAGCGAAGAGTCACACTACTAAGAGTTCCCATCGCTATTTGATTGACAGTTCTCCTGGTCTTCGCTATCAGCTTTGAGATTCTACCAGAACCACTGTCAATCCCCCATAATCTCATCCTTTCCACATATGGGTTCTTCTTCTGCGTTCATCCGGAGAGTTTTTCAGGACGTGATTGTTTTGTGCCTGTTTACAGCAGAGCTGCGTTTTTACACCGTTAGACCTACACATCCGACTTCTGCGGGCATTTGTTGACCAGGTTAACCTTCACGGAGGTTTCTTGGGACGTCTGACTCTCACTGTTGTGTAATTATCTTCCATCCCAACTGGCCCATTTAGAACAGCCGAAGACATCCTGGTCAGCCCTCAAGGGAAGGCAGAGGTAGACCATGGGTATTCCCCGCTATCCAAGGAGGCTTCCATAATTGCAGAGCCGACACATAGCGCTCTGGTACTGGGCTCACCCAAGGAATCGTCATGTCCTGCACATGGCTGCTTAGCCTCACTTCCGTATATTTGGCCTTCCAGTCACCACAGACTGTTTCTCCAGAAACCAGAAGAATGCAGTCTGCTGATGACATCCACACAGTGAGCTTTCGATTCGGACTTTCCACGTAATGGATTTGCTATCCAAGCAATATTTCATTTCGTGCCACCAGGACACTTTGTCCACCTTTTATGAAGCCCACACAACGAGCTTTCGATTCGGAATTTCTACAAAATGGATTTGCAATCCAAGCAATATTCTATTTCGTGCCACTGGAGCGCTTTTTTCACCTTTAATGATGCCCACACAATGAGCTTTTGATTCGGACTTTCCACGTAATGGATTTCTAGCCAAGCAATATTCCATTTCATGACCATGGGACGCTTTTGTAACCGACATACCTGTGGTATGAAGTGTGGTGGTCTAAATACTTCGTCACTACCTGCTAATTGGTCATGCATAAAAAGGATTTTATGAATTAGTTTGGCCTTATTATAAAGAAAGCGTTTGTGAAGTGGCAGATACTTAAGACGTTCAAGTAAGTTAGAATTGTAGATCCCCGGGAAGGTTAACCCGGTCAACAAATGCCCGCAGAAGTCGGATGTGTCGGCCTAACGGCGCAAGAACGTAGCTCTTCTGTAAACAGGCACAACGCAATCACGTCCGGGAATAAAAAAAACTCCGGATGAACGCAGCAGAAGAAGAAGAAGAAGAAGAAGAAGAAGAAGAAGAAGAAGAAGAAAGAAGAAGAAGAAGAAGAAGAAGAAGAAGAAGAAGAAGAAGAAGAAGAAGAAGAAGAAGAAGAAGAAGAAGAAGAAGAAGAAGAAGAAGAAGAAGAAGAAGAAGAAGAAGAAGAAGAAGAAGAAGAAGAAGAAGAAGAAGAAGAAGAAGAAGAAGAAGAAGAAGAAGAAGAAGAAGAAGAAGAAGAAGAAGAAGAAGAAGAAGAAGAAAAGAAGAAGAAGAAGAAGAAGAAGAAGAAGAAGAAGAAGAAGAAGAAGAAGAAGAAGAAGAAGAAAAGAAGAAGAAGAAGAAGAAGAAGAAGAAGAAGAAGAAGAAGAAGAAAGAAGAAGAAGAAGAAGAAGAGAAGAAGAAGAAGAAGAAGAAGAAGAAGAAGAAGAAGAAGAAGAAGAAGAAGAAGAAGAAGAAGAAGAAGAAGAAGAAGAAGAAGAAGAAGAAGAAGAAGAAGAAGAAGAAGAAGAAGAAGAAGAAGAAGAATTGTCGATAAGCATTTTACCATTAATTAAACGCACTGCCCTTTTCTGGAGTGAGTAAAAACGTTTTGTTACTGATTTGGAGCACCCATCAAAGTTTGTGGAGCAATAGTCGATATGTGTTTGTAGGTGGGA
>OY992881.1:42064412-42121912 GCA_963921405.1 Cepaea hortensis
ATACAGCAAAACTGGTTCTATATAGCATTTCAGCACTCTCTTACATTCTGTGATAGTGACTTATTGCACAAGATACTCTTCATTTTCGAAATGCGGCTTTTGCTTGCCCTATTCTGATTTTAATTTCAGTTGTACATCTTCCATCTGGTGTTATAAATGCCCCTAGGTATCTAAAATTATCCACTTGGTTAAGAATTTTCCCTTCTAATTTTATGTTGTTGTAGGTCTGTTGAATTATCCGCCACCAATACTGTGTCATCAGCATAGCGCATATTATTTATATTACAACCTCCAACTAGTATTCCTGGTATCTTTTTGATCTCTCTCATTATTACTTCGCTATATAGGGAGAAGAGATCTGGTGACAAAACACACCCCTGTCGTACTCCTAGCTTTATCTGTTCGTTACTACCCTCTTTGTTTCCCATTTTAATTTCTGCTACTTGGTTGCAGTAAATATTTTTATTATTCTTAAATCTTTCCCATCAATGCTGTTATCTTCCAACATTTTAATAAGTTCATCATGTTTTACTTTATCAAATGCCTTAGTATAATCTATGAAGCTCAAATATATGTCTCTCTATTTCTTTATTGACGTTTTTATTAGTGTCCGTAATGTATAAATTGCATTGTTTGTGCCCATTCCCTACACAAATCCATTTCATACTGTTCTTCACTAATTTCCATAGTGACCATAGGGAAACACAAAGCTGGGAACGCAAACACGCCAAGAACAGAAACAAAAATGCTTATTGGAATCAGACATCTTGAGCCAAAGGTTTGAAGAGGCAGTGCAATGTAATTTGCAGTATACGTTTTTTTTTTTTTTTCTGTTTTTTTTTTTTTTTTTTTTTTTTTTTTTGTGTTTGGTTGTTTGTTTGTTTGTTTGGTTTTTTTAATGTTTTTTTTTTTTTTTTTTTTTTTTGGGGGGGGGGGGGGGGGGGGGGGGGGGGGGGGGGGGGGGGGGGCGCTCACTCGATTTAAACTCAAGCGTAGTCCATCCACGTACTATTACTTCTTGTGCACTGGACTTATTTTTGTGTGTATATTACGTTTTCCCTATTTGAATAACGAAGACACAAACCATAGAATGTACGATTAATTGCCTGGCATATTTCGTTGCATCTCGTCAGGTACATACTGCAGATGTCACACAAAGTAGAGTAAAATAGCTAGATACATCGTTCAGTGAAGACATTGTTAGCCTTGAATGATGTGTGAATGAAATAATGTATGAAAGAGAGTGATAGAAGGGCAGAATGTTAGACGGGCCTGCGTGCCCAATTCTTAACCCTTTGAAAATAAAGTTTGTTCGTTCGTTCGTTCGTTCGTTCGTTCGTTCGTTCAAGCTGAAATATACACATGTTCGCACAGTAATATCAGTTGTTTACCATGATAATTTTAAATTGACTACCATGTCTTTCTGTTTGCACAAAATTTACCTATGTAGATGAATCATTAGGGCTTCTGCAAACTGTAACAAACGACTATTTTGTGTATGAAACAACACGCGAAAAGCGCTGTCTCTATCAATTACATGACCGGTTTCCAAGACATGACGTGCAATGGACGACCCCGGAAGTTTATATTTGTGGTGTGTCAGCCTTTCCATGATCCGATCGCTTGTGTGTAATATCTTGTCAGACCTGTATGGTCCGTGTTCAACAACCCTGTGTGTAGCTGCCGCTCTGTTCTGCCGATGTAGGTAGACTCGCACCTTCATGTGAATTGGTAAATGCAATTTGACAGAGGGGTAGATTCTTTTACTGCTGGGGTGGGAATAGGTGTAGTTCTGTACCTAATAACTGGAGTTGCAGCACAGAATGTTCGGCCGACTGCTGTAATGAGACGATCCCGTAGATGTAGCATTACGTCATCCCCTCGAAAGGTTAGCTGAAATAATACCTTGAGCTTGGGGACTATAGTTACGTCTGATTTTGGTTTCAGTTGTTGGCAGTGGCGCTTTATAAACCCTGTGGAGTACCCATTCAGGTGTAAGACATTCTTCAAGGTTTCAGATTCCTATGTCAGTGTGTGCATATGTGTGCCTGGGTGCATATCTTCCTTGCACGGTCAAACAGGGTCCGTACTAAGACCCGTTTGTATTACCAGTATCTCTCGCCATCAGACGAACCCACTCCGAATTTTGGCGTACTTGTAATTTACATACTCAAGTAAAGGACGAGAAGTCAACAATTTAGTCCAACTGATCGGCGTAGGGGTTGAACCCACTACCTCGACATCAGAACATCGGAAGTTTCCGAGCTTGTACTTTTAACCATTCAGTCATGCTGCCCCTCAGCGTATAAAGTATTAGGTAAAGGCCCTTTTCTATATGCCCTGACGCTGATTGGACATATAGTGCTAAACTCAAAGTTGTATAGACCAATCAGCAATAAGTGGAAGCTGTGGTCAGTAGCACGCCGATAGCGTTTACGTCCCAGAACATTTCCGGGCACCCATGTAAGGCTGGGTCGATCTGGGTGCCCAAGTATTGTTTTGTTTAAATCCCAACCTCGAGCTAACCAGAGGATCGGAGACCAGGCAGGTCAGAGTTTTTGCCGCGGCAATGCTTTATGATGATGTCATATAGCTGAATCGCCCGTGTTACCCGATCCCATAGAGAAAACAAACAATAATTAAACTATACCGTGCCACCAACGTCGTAAGAGGCGACTAAGGACTAATGAGAAATGGCTTGATGTTGGCTACCTCATTCCGTTCGTTTGACTAGTTCGTGTTAAAGAGAAAAATAAGGTGTATTTATAATGACTGTGGGGGTTTTTGAAAATATTGCCGTTCCAAGTTTTGTATTTACCCTTTGTGGAGTTCATGCAATATAATAGGTAAATACAAAACTTGGAACGGCAATATTTCCAAAAACTCCACAGTCATTAAAAAAAAACACCCTTTAGAAGCAATAGTATTGCATTTCAAATTACCATGGGGCAAGCAACATTTGCACCACATTCGAAAAATACCTTTGACTACGTGTTTTAATTGTTTTAACAAAATTATTATTCATTTATTCACTTATTGTGATATATAAGTCTGACTAGATGCAGCGAAATATGCCAGGCAATAAATCCTGCAACATATTGTTTGTGACTTCCGTGTTTAAATTCACTGAAGTGAATACATTGTTTTGAATTAGCTTATTGTTTGAAGCACTAAGTGAATCTTTTTGTTACCAAAGCTGAATATCAGTAGAACGCGTGTCAATAATGGCGGTAAAAGTAAGTTTGCTACTTTAGAAACAGTTGACATGCAAATTAATCCGTTGCATACTACGGCGCTTCATAAAACTTAGAAAGCATGACTGGTGTTGATTCACACGGCAGATAACCACAATAAAAAAACATGCAACAGCCATAAACGACAACAAAAGCCAGGTTTGAGCAAATTGTAGAAAGCCAAGTTTAGCAGTCACACCTGTCTCCTAGGATCTCAATATTGAACAACGGCGCGTGTACAAGCTTTTGTTCTATGGACGGCGGGCGGTGAATAAAGACTAGACAAATTCGCCTGATCAATATTACAATTGGTGGCGCAGTGATGCGAATTCGAACAGATCATGGACAGTTAGATCAGATCCATTTAAATACGATCATATTCATGAAAGTAAGTCAGGAAATAGCCCGCTCTGTTGCGAAGGAGTTACAAATGCAATTCGTAATTCCACATATCGCGTTAGAAACACAGCTGCAGGCGATTTGGAAGCAAACTACTTTGAGTTGGTTTACATGCAATGGTATGAGTGACGGTCGTTCAGACAGCGACGGCAAACTATTGAATGCAAAAATTCCCAGGCATCACGAACAGCCAAAACATGCTGTGGTTGACTGATACGTCCTGTAAAGAATATGCAACTAACTAACTTCGTGTCTGTGACTTAAGGGCTAGTGAGACGCGTAGTTTCACAGTTATCTGAAATACCGAATAGAGAGTTCGAAATGACCAGCTGGCGATTTGGAAACTAAGCGCTTTGCGTTGATGTTCAGGGCAAGACGCGTCGGCTGTTCGGAAAGCAAACTATTGACCTAAAATTGCTGGCTAACTCCCAAACAACCAATAAATACTGGGTTGATAGCAACGTCCCGTAAAGGACATGAAACAAACTGTTACTATGCATACATGCCTAACCAAACACGCCCATTTCGTCTCATTCCATTCCCTTCACCCCTCCTCCCCGAAAACCGAGGTTACGCTCTTTCCTTCGTGTGCGGCCAAGGTATGGTTTGACAATTCCACCCATCATACATCCGCCGTACAGAGATCGCGTCTGATGAATTCAAGACAGGACTTCGTTGATTACGTATTCTAATCCTAGTTTCAGTTGTTTGCCTTTGTTTTCTGGTGGCAGCCGCAAGGATGTGTGGAGCCGAAGTAACATTCTCGAAGAGAGATGGGTCTTCTGGACGAAGTAATCACGAGCAATGCAGAAGTTACTACTCCATGACCCCAGGGATCTAGATACAGCTGCACGCTAACTAAAGAGGAGCAGTTTCCCATTTGTTGTTGAGCAACGGAGTGTACTTCCAAAACCTTCTTGACACCGTCTGTCAACGGTTCTGCCTTTATGGCGCAGGAAAAATGTACGAACTACAGGGCCGAGGTCGTGGTGATTGAATGCTTCTGTGGGTGTGAGACAAAAGTGACAAACTTGATTTTAAATGTCGTCATTTTCGTCGTCATCGTATTCGTGATCTTCAACATCATAATCATAAACATGATGATAATCACCACTAGCATCATCATCATTACCATCACAGCATCACACCATCTTCATCAATATCATCATCAGCATCATCATCATCATCATCCCATTCCTTACTACAGGGGCGTCCCTGTTACTACAAGGGCGCACATTTGCAGTCACAGTTCTCCCACCACCATTATCATCTTCACTAGCATCACCATCATCATCATCATCATCATCATCATCATCATCATCATCATCATCATCATCATCACCATCATCATCATCATCATCATCATTATCATCATCATCATCATCATCATCATCATCATCATCATCATCATCATCATCATCATCATCATCATCATCATCATCATCATTATCATCATCATCATTGCTATACTATAGAAAATCCTTTAGCCAGTAGGTTACCTTGTCCATAAGGGAAACACGAACAGCAATACTATAAATGAACAGGCATGTTGAAGAAGTTGATTAAGGAGAGTTGGCATGGCACTGGCTCCCACATGCCATAGGAAACTCGCCTGCAAATTCCAACCAGTTGATGAACGAGACAAATCTTGATTGCAGCAGAATATGACAAAATAACATTAAAGACAAAAGTCTGTTAAGATTCTGCACAGATGTGTGTGTGTGGTGGGGGGGGGGGGAGGGGGTGCGTGTGTGGATGGGTGTGTGTGTGTAGGGCGTAGGTCTTATTTTCCCGAGAAGTCGACCTCTGACTAGCCTGCACGCAAGAACTGCTGAAGGGACTATCGTTGTCAAGAGGAAACTAACCTCTGTCCACCCGTTTCTTCAAGTCTAGAACTCAGCTATGTGGGAACACGTGGAAGCAGATATACAAACTTAGAAATGAATGTAGCGTTTGCCTCCGTGATGGCCTTGAGAGAGATGTTCGCTTCAGTTGTTTGTTCTCTCTCTGCGGTCTTCCTAGCATCTTCAACTTTGTCCTCCAAAATTTGTAGTTCTTCAGTCCAGTATGGTTTGTAATTTTTCCTCGCTCCTCTTGGAATAGACTCAGTGGCCTCCTGTATTATTGCTCTGTTTAGACTTTCCACCATTTGCTTCATGTTGCCATATCGTGTATTTATGTTTTCACAATATTTGTCTGTTAGTATGGCAAATCTGTCCCAATCTGCTCGTTTGTAATTCCAACGGGGCAAAGGCTTTTGCTCCTGTGGAACATACTCCATATTTATTACAAGCTTGATTGGTCTGTGGTCACTACCTGCTAATTGGTCAAGCACATGGCGATCGATTTTGTGGAGGATGTCTCCTGTGCAGAAAGCTAAGTCTGGAGTAGAAGTGGTAATCCATCTTCTGGAGTAGAAGCTCGGTGTGTCATCCGCTTTGTTGAGTAGATGGAGATTTGAGTCTATTTCCCAGTCCTCCACTTCATCTCCTCTTTTGTCAGTATCTGGGTATCCCCATCTTTCTGAACGGCTATTAAAGTCTCCGACAACAATGCAATTTGTGTCAGTTATTTCCATGTTTGAGAGTGTAAGATCCTTATCTGCTGGGCTATACAGATTGTAAATTCTTATTTTCACGTCCTTTATCATTATATCAACACCTATAATTTCCGTTTGGTTGTCAGATATCACAGATACTTCGCTGCAAGGTATTGTATTTCGTGTAAGTATTACAACTCCTCCTTTGTGTCCTTCGCGGTCGAAACGTGTGGCCTGATATCCACTGAAAATGTGCGATTGGTGTTGAGGTGTGTCTCTTGAATGCATGCCACATCTATTCTTTCTTTATGAAGACGCTGTGTTAGGGAGGCTTTCTTGTTATAAACTCCTTCTGCATTCCATTGTAGTATGTTGAGTGTCCGGGGTGTTTGGTCAATAGCTCTTAACCTACTCCCCTGTGCCTTGACTCCACAGCACAGGGGAAGGTGACCACCAGTAGTCATGGGTGGACCCCTCGAGGCAGGGGGCCCGGCACTATCACCGCCTGATGGGACTTCACGGGATTAGAATCATAACGATTAATTTTCATCTGTGGCATCATGAAATGATAAAGTTACGTTGCACTTCTTTGTCAAGCCTGTGGCTCAGTACATCCGATTTCGACAAGCATTTGTTCGGGATGCTTTCCCTAGCCTTTGACTGTCCCCAGTCTACCTACAAGGCAGCAGGTTTGTACGTCTCTTCGTCTGGTCCCTCTCCCTTGACCTGTCCGACATGGGTGGCCCTACCAGTAGCTGTGCTACCGTCGGCATAGCTCTTTGTCAAGGTCTCACATCCGAGGTTGCGACGCGTTGTCTGTACCAACGCCAGACAACATAACAACACGCAACCCTGAGTAATGGTAAACACGGCAGAGAGAACGCGGCGTCGTTACCGACGCCCGGATAAGTCCTGTTGTAACATCTCCTGAGACAACAAGGGAGACGTTTATAACATCTCAGAAAGCCGATCGATCTCTGCAAAAGTATTTTAAACTTATAGGCCAAAAGCCAAGAGTAGCAAAGAATGCTCAATGGTACTTTGCTCTCAAGAACGGAATTCTAACACGGTACTACACCAAAGGTTCCAGCACTATAGAACAAACAGTGCTACCGTTAGAAAACCGCAAGCAAGCATTGAATATAGCTCATGACATACCCTTGGCAGGACACATGGCTTATGCTAAAACTAGAGCAAGGTTACTTACTCAATGTTATTGGCCAAAGTTTTGCAACGATACCAAACAGTATTGCAGATCGTGTGACATCTGTCAAAAGCTTGTCAAAAAGGGTAAACACCCACAAGCTGAATTGCAAGTTACTGATTTGGCTAGTAGACCGTTTGAAAAGATCTCGGTCGATATAGTTGGTCCTCTGAACCATATTACATCTAAAGGTAATAGATACATTGTAACACTCATTGATCTATGTACTCGTTGGCCAGAAGCGATTCCAATGAAGAACATAACTTCCAACGACATCATGGAAGTGTTCTTTCATATTTTTGCGAGGGTAGGATTCCCTGATACCATCCTTTCAGATCGGGGTAGCCAATTTATTTCCTCGGCTACACAAGCCTTTACCAAAATGTTGGGTGTTAAACAATGCTTCAACAGTCCATATCACCCACATTCCACCGGTATAGTAGAAAAGATTAATGGCGATATGAAACATATGCTCTCTAAGGTAACCCAAGAACATCCTGAAGATTGGGATACTTATCTGCCTGCCATTTTGTTTGCATATAGGGAAGTGCCCCATTCCAGCACTGGGTTCTCACCATTCGAAATGTTATATGGTGCACAACCACGCGGCCCATTATCTGTGTATGAATCTGTACAACTGTGTCTATACCCATTTCACCTTATGAACATGTAACATCATTGCGTGATAGAATTATGAAATCATGTATATTAGCTAAAGAAGCTCTCCAAAAATCAGGAGCTATTTATCGACAATATGCTAACAGAGGAAATAGAACTATTACACTGACGCCAGGACAGGACGTGCTTCTTCTTTTGCCAAGTGATAGACATCTCCTAACTGACTCATGGCAAGGACCGTTCAAAGTGCTACGACAAATTTCGACGGTAGATTACGAGATTGCAGTTAGGGACAAACATAAGATTTTTCATATCAACATGCTCAAACCATATCACCACAGGCAAGACGAACAAGTAGAGACTGCAGCAAGCACCTCCATAGTGGACCAGACGGACGACAACGACACTGACGAGATACCGACACCAGGTCTTGACACGACGACCAACTTACAAGACATTAAGGTAAATCCTAAACTGACTCAGACACAAACTGACAGTTGCAGACAACTGATACAAGACTACAGGACGATCTTTTCTGACAGCCCAGGACAGACAGATTTAGTGCAACACCAAATCATCTTAACATCTGACGTCCCTATTAAGTGTAGACCATATTCCATCCCTATACACTATAAAGAAAAACTTCATCAAGAAATCATTGATTTAGAAACAAATCATATCATTCGACGTTCACAATCTCATTTCTGTTCACCAATAGTTTTGGTACGCAAAAAGGACAACACTACTAGACTCTGTGTGGACTATCGTAAACTCAACAGTATTACACAGTTGGATTTAGAACCAATGAGCAACTGTGAAGACATCTTGACTGAACTATCTGACTCACGTTATTTTACTAAACTTGACATGACAAAAGGCTACTGGCAGATAGCTGTACATCCTGATAGTATACATCTGACTGCATTTGCCACACCTTGGGGTTTATACGAATGGTGTAAACTACCTTTCGGATTAGTCAATGCACCAGCTACCTTCGTCAGAATGACAAGAGTTCTTTTGACAGACATTGCTAACATCATTTGGTACATGGACGACATTTGCATACACACAAAGGACATGACAGAGCACATAACAGCACTACAGCAGACATTTGACGGGATTAGACATCATGGACTGACTGTAAAACCTTCCAAAGTTGATATAGCCTTTCAGGAAATTTCATTTTTGGGCTATTAGATCTCAAATGGCTTTATATCAACTGACGATAACATCATGTCCAGAATTTTGAAATTGTCGCTTCCGACAACTAAGAAACAGTTGCGAAGTGTGTTAGGTTTGTTAAACTATTATAGGCAGTTTATTCCTCATTTTGCTGAATTGACCAAATGTTTCACTGATCTACTAACAAATAAACACCCCAATGTGATTGTAAACAGTGAATGTTTAAGGCCAGCATTTACGAAAATTCTTTCTTATTTTTCTAAATCACCTATTTTGAAATTGCCAAATTTGAATATTACTTTTAGATTAAGATGTGATGCGAGCTCCGTAGCCATTGGAGGTGTGCTTCTCCAAGAACACGACCAAATCTTGTACCCAGTATACTACGTCTCTCGAAAACTGAACACCAGCGAACGAAATTACAGTACACCGGAACTCGAGGCTCTTGCCATGGTATTTTCGGTACGTAAACTTTCTAGATTTTTGTTAGGCAAACATTTCATTATTGAAACAGATAATACTCCGCTGACAATTGTTACCAGAGGAACGCCTAGTAACAGCAGGGTGGCAAGATGGTCCCTTCTTCTGCAGGACTATAGCTATGAGGTTAACCACATAAAAGGTTCACAAATCTGTCTTGCAGACCTTTTGTCGAGATGTCCATACAACGAACTTAATACCCAGTCGACACCAGAGCACAGTGCAGAGGGTGTATAAAACTGCAACGTTGATAGTGCTCAGTACCACAGCCAATTGTGACAATGTGTCAGTAACGCTGTGTACACCATTGTGATGGGGAAGATTGTATCTCCCAATGTATATAATTTATGTACATATTGTGATTCTTATCATGCGAATGAATGCGTATATAATTGTGAGATATGTGAAAGAATGGAATCAGTATTATGTAAACTAATGTGTTGTATAACTATGAGATATGAGAAAGAATGTAATTATTATTGTAAATACATACATATTTTAACAACCAGACACTACGGAGAAGTGTCACGGGACAACACTAGAGGATCCAAGAAGTTACCAAGCCACTAAAACGTGAGGTAATCCTAAAGTATCCAGACCGAGTTGCCCAAGACGTTTTAACAAGGTACGAAAGATGACTGCGACAGTACAATCCGAGCAGAAGACGGAAGAGACGATCTAACAGCTGATAGTAACAACTACTACTCCGTTTATAGAAGATCCATCAAGAACGGACCAGCTTTGTTTGAATGACATCACAACACATGTAATAGTACAGCTGTATACTTCCGAGTTTTTGCATATTATTAAAAGTATATAAATGTATGACGTTGTATTAAAAATGTGATTTAAAATATTCCCATATACGGAATTGTATATGTTGATTTGTATAGGATGTAATCTCAGCATCATAACTTGATTGCTTCTTTACAAACGTGACTTTTTGTGCACATTTGTCAATAAGGATCAAATTATGACACTAAGAATTGAGTTTGCAATTGTAATTTGTCTTGTAAACGACGATAAATTATTGTTCCTAAATTTTCTGCATAATAACCAGGGAACATTATTCTAAATTGTTGGTGATATGTAAATATGTATTGTAACCATTAACATGTGTGCTTGATAAATAACATGTCAATGGAACATCGTTTAGATATGGACAGTATATTGGCAAAACTGTTGACCTTCATTAGAAACTCTAAATAGAGGTCTGATGGAGGAGTCATCTCAGAGGGAGATGCTCAAGGCTTGACCTGATTATTTTAGTATTTTTGTTCTTGGTTGTGAGGTAGGGGCCAGTTTAGCCGATACCTACCGGACTAGCTGGGTCACAGCGAGGTAATGCCCATTAAATAGATTGTACTTGACTGTTGTACTTCATAGTGCAACATAAGTGGTGTATACATATTGTTGACTATTCACCTGTACATATTTATTATAATTGTCAATGTATAATGTTCGACTTTGACACGTTTAATAACACCTAGATATATATTGTACATGAAAGGAAATCCTTTCATGAAAAAGGGGTGTGGAGAGTGTCAAGGTCTCACATCCGAGGTTGCGACGCGTTGTCTGTACCAACGCCAGACAACATAACAACACGCAACCCTGAGTAATGGTAAACACGACAGAGAGAACGCGGCGTCGTTACCGACGCCCGGATAGGTAGCCACGCACAGCAATTGAGTTCACCCCGTGAACCGTGCAGGGGACACCAGCTGACGTGTGCGTGTAAGCGTGTAGGAACTGGCAGACGGGCTGAGATCGTTGAAGGGACAGGTCGCAAGGGAATGCGAGTTGAGTTTGAATCTGCCTTGAGAGCTAGCCTGTACGACAGTGGGAGACTGAGCCGAATGCTTGTATAGTTTAACTGTAAGTGAGATGTTTATTGCTTGCATGTATTATTATGTATTGTAGTGATCTTGTTCATGTTGAAATGATTGCTATAGATTGTCAGTGCGCGATGTTTGTACGATAATTAATGCAACGCGTCAATAAAGCGTGTGAATAATACTTTCGGATATTCACTTCGTGTGATTTGATAGTTTGATATTACTTCACACTTGCCAGAAAACGAGCTACTTGTCTTGTGTTATGCAAGACTCTGACAAGTGCGAATGTGGTGGCTTTCGTCCGGGTTTTGAATCAAATGCGAACGTATAAATTTTTTTGTCCGAGTTTGAAGCGAATGTGAACATGCCGATAGAAGTGCGCAAGTCATAGATTAAGGTAAAGTAACGAATTAATAGAGTTGAGTTAATTAAATTATAAGTGTGAAGATATTATTTGAAGCCAACCGAGGCGTCTTCAGACTTAGCACTAAATTCAACAAATTTTGTACCTAAAATCCAAAATGGCGGCCGTGCCCTTGAATGTCATTGAGTAGAGGTAGTGTGAGCGTGAAAGTTGTTGAAAGTGGTAACGACTAACAATAATACTTGACAGCATACAAACCTTTACAGACTTTAGTGACATTACACACACCATACATTTACAAACGTTCTAAATTTCGTTTAGTTTAAAAAGTACAGGGTTTTTGTGACAACTTTACCTGAGTCTGGTGAACTTCAAAAATTTTTTGTGCGTCAACCCGAAAGACGTTCCAGTGTGATTTCGAGCACCACTGAACAGCACAGTACCCAAGGATTACTTGAGTATAAAAAATTTTTTCCCAGCTTTCTTTATACTTTCGTTAGACTGGCTTTGGACATTAACTGTGCTATAAATATTTGTAACTTACTAACATCATAAGTAATTTTGTTTATATTTATTCCATCATACCTATTGTTCATCATGTCTTCTTTGAACGAGTGCATTGAAATGGGTTTAAAATTGAATATGTCTGGTGAGGAATTGAGAGCCTGGAGTGAAAATAAATATGCAGAATATCTTTTGAAACAAGAGCAAATTAGTGAGAGGGATGAGAGAGCGGCCGAAAGGGCATTAAAGCAATCAGAAGTTGCTCTGAAAAGTAAAGAGGCAGACTCAGAAGCTGCTTTAAAGCTTCAACAGGCACAAGCAGAAGCTGCTCTAAAGCAATCAGAAGCTGCTCTGAAAAATAAAGAGGCAGACTCAGAAGCTGCTTTAAAGCTTCAACGGGCACAATCAGAAGCTGCTCTAAAGCTTCAACAAGCACAGTCAGAAGCGGCAGTGAGGCAAGCTGAGATCTTAGCCCAAAGTAAGAAAGAAGAGCAAGAAACACAACTGAAAATTGAACAGCTAAAAGCTGAATGTTCTAAAGAGAAAGGGAATAGAGAAACAGACAAAGATCAACCTCATAAGAAGTACCAAGGTCTGATCAGAAGTTACAACACAGGTGATTGCATAGCAGCATTCACACAAAATTTTGAATTTGTTATGGATCATTACAAAATCCCAAAACCTGAATGGGGGATAGTATATGTAAGAAGTCTTTCTGGGGAACCTCTTAAAGTCATAGAGTCGATCCCAAATGACCTGAAAGAAGATTATCTTTACATTAAAGCAAAAATTATGTCACATTTTTTGCTAGATGAATCAGGTTATAGAGAACAGTTTAGGAAGTTGTCTCCTAAGCCAACACACACGTTCTCTGATTACATCTCAGAAATTCAAAATATTTTTTCTAAATGGCTGTCAGCAGCTAAAGTAAATGGAAGTTATGACAAATTGGTTGACCTTATGTTGAGAGATAAGATTATTGCATCTCTCCCAGCCCCCTTTTCTAAATTTTTGTTGGAATGTCAGTGTGAAAGTGTTCAACAGATTGAAAGTCGTGGCTCTGGTTATTTTGCAGCCAATAAGCATTGTTTCTCTAGTGGTCTGACCAGCACAGACTTTGTAGCAGCAGCTACATATGGCAAATATCAGGCAGGGTCAAATAGCAAACAAAGACCTTATAGGCAAACTGCAGAGAAATTATATCAGTGTAAATATTGCAACTATGCACACAATGAGCATGATATGTGCGACCAACATCCCGGGTACACTGCTTACTTGCATAATTACATTTCTAAGCAAGAGAAAGAGAGGAAGAACTACAAAAAACTTACAAAATGTTACCTTTGTAAGGCTTTTGGTCACTGGCGTAAAGATTGTAAAGCCAAGTCAGTGACAAAAAGGGCTAATGCAGCCATGTTTGACATTTATTCGTCAGAAGATGAAAGTGTACAAGATCACCCAGTAAACTCGGCACATTCCATTGAGGTATTCCATCAGGAAAAATGTACCATTTGTGATCAATTTCATGAGGATGGCGTGTTAACATGCGGCCATTCTATACCTATTACCAGTGAGGAGGCCAATTCTGTAGTAAACTCCAAAGGTAGACTGAACATCCACCAGGGGTATGTTAATGGTAAACCTGCCACAGTTTTACGTGATAGCGAAAGTACTCTCATTGGTGTAAAGAGAGATTATATTTTACCAACACAATATAGTGGTAAATATGTCACATGCAGGACATTCTCAGGGAACATAGAGAAATATCCACTTGCATGGTCATATATAACTACACCATTCCTTACAGGAAAGGTGAAATGCGCAGCATTAACAAATCCTTGCTGTGATATTATTATTGGAAACCTTCCTGAAGTGAATGATATACCACATGACATCAATACATCATCTGTCAGTTGTAATATCGATACTACCACTTCACCTTCATCACCAATCACCATTCATGATGTATTACCACATGTAAATGAATGTACAAATACCAACCTGGCTATGCCAGAATATACATGTAATTGTGTGAATGTAACATCAATGTGTGATGAGAATGATCGTTTTAATGTAGTAAACGCAGTAACTCGATCTACTGCACAGATGCAAGATCGAATCGATCAAACAGAGGCTTTACAGCTAGTAAGTCCTGTTGTAACATCTCCCGAGACAACAAGGGAGACTTTTATAACATCTCAGAAAGCCGATCGATCTCTGCAAAAGTATTTTAAACTTATAGGCCAAAAGCCAAGAGTAGCAAAGAATGCTCAATGGTACTTTGCTCTCAAGAACGGAATTCTAACACGGTACTACACCAAAGGTTCCAGCACTATAGAACAAACAGTGCTACCGTTAGAAAACCGCAAGCAAGCATTGAATATAGCTCATGACATACCCTTGGCAGGACACATGGCTTATGCTAAAACTAGAGCAAGGTTACTTACTCAATGTTATTGGCCAAAGTTTTGCAACGATACCAAACAGTATTGCAGATCGTGTGACATCTGTCAAAAGCTTGTCAAAAAGGGTAAACACCCACAAGCTGAATTGCAAGTTACTGATTTGGCTAGTAGACCGTTTGAAAAGATCTCGGTCGATATAGTTGGTCCTCTGAACCATATTACATCTAAAGGTAATAGATACATTGTAACACTCATTGATCTATGTACTCGTTGTCCAGAAGCGATTCCAATGAAGAACATAACTTCCAACGACATCATGGAAGTGTTCTTTCATATTTTTGCGAGGGTAGGATTCCCTGATACCATCCTTTCAGATCGGGGTAGCCAATTTATTTCCTCGGCTACACAAGCCTTTACCAAAATGTTGGGTGTTAAACAATGCTTCAACAGTCCATATCACCCACATTCCACCGGTATAGTAGAAAAGATTAATGGCGATATGAAACATATGCTCTCTAAGGTAACCCAAGAACATCCTGAAGATTGGGATACTTATCTGCCTGCCATTTTGTTTGCATATAGGGAAGTGCCCCATTCCAGCACTGGGTTCTCACCATTCGAAATGTTATATGGTGCACAACCACGCGGCCCATTATCTGTGTATGAATCTGTGTTAACTGGAAGTACAACTGTGTCTATACCCATTTCACCTTATGAACATGTAACATCATTGCGTGATAGAATTATGAAATCATGTATATTAGCTAAAGAAGCTCTCCAAAAATCAGGAGCTATTTACCGACAATATGCTAACAGAGGAAATAGAACTATTACACTGACGCCAGGACAGGACGTGCTTCTTCTTTTGCCAAGTGATAGACATCTCCTAACTGACTCATGGCAAGGACCGTTCAAAGTGCTACGACAAATTTCGACGGTAGATTACGAGATTGCAGTTAGGGACAAACATAAGATTTTTCATATCAACATGCTCAAACCATATCACCACAGGCAAGACGAACAAGTAGAGACTGCAGCAAGCACCTCCATAGTGGACCAGACGGACGACAACGACACTGACGAGATACCGACACCAGGTCTTGACACGACGACCAACTTACAAGACATTAAGGTAAATCCTAAACTGACTCAGACACAAACTGACAGTTGCAGACAACTGATACAAGACTACAGGACGATCTTTTCTGACAGCCCAGGACAGACAGATTTAGTGCAACACCAAATCATCTTAACATCTGACGTCCCTATTAAGTGTAGACCATATTCCATCCCAATACACTATAAAGAAAAACTTCATCAAGAAATCATTGATTTAGAAACAAATCATATCATTCGACGTTCACAATCTCATTTCTGTTCACCAATAGTTTTGGTACGCAAAAAGGACAACACTATTAGACTCTGTGTGGACTATCGTAAACTCAACAGTATTACACAGTTGGATTTAGAACCAATGAGCAACTGTGAAGACATCTTGACTGAACTATCTGACTCACGTTATTTTACTAAACTTGACATGACAAAAGGCTACTGGCAGATAGCTGTACATCCTGATAGTATACATCTGACTGCATTTGCCACACCTTGGGGTTTATACGAATGGTGTAAACTACCTTTCGGATTAGTCAATGCACCAGCTACCTTCGTCAGAATGACAAGAGTTCTTTTGACAGACATTGCTAACATCATTTGGTACATGGACGACATTTGCATACACACAAAGGACATGACAGAGCACATAACAGCACTACAGCAGACATTTGACAGGATTAGACATCATGGACTGACTGTAAAACCTTCCAAAGTTGATATAGCCTTTCAGGAAATTTCATTTTTGGGCTATTAGATCTCAAATGGCTTTATATCAACTGACGATAACATCATGTCCAGAATTTTGAAATTGTCGCTTCCGACAACTAAGAAACAGTTGCGAAGTGTGTTAGGTTTGTTAAACTATTATAGACAGTTTATTCCTCATTTTGCTGAATTGACCAAATGTTTCACTGATCTACTAACAAATAAACACCCCAATGTGATTGTAAACAGTGAATGTTTAAGGCCAGCATTTACGAAAATTCTTTCTTATTTTTCTAAATCACCTATTTTGAAATTGCCAAATTTGAATATTACTTTTAGATTAAGATGTGATGCGAGCTCCGTAGCCATTGGAGGTGTGCTTCTCCAAGAACACGACCAAATCTTGTACCCAGTATACTACGTCTCTCGAAAACTGAACACCAGCGAACGAAATTACAGTACACCGGAACTCGAGGCTCTTGCCATGGTATTTTCGGTACGTAAACTTTCTAGATTTTTGTTAGGCAAACATTTCATTATTGAAACAGATAATACTCCGCTGACAATTGTTACCAGAGGAACGCCTAGTAACAGCAGGGTGGCAAGATGGTCCCTTCTTCTGCAGGACTATAGCTATGAGGTTAACCACATAAAAGGTTCACAAAACTGTCTTGCAGACCTTTTGTCGAGATGTCCATACAACGAACTTAATACCCAGTCGACACCAGAGCACAGTGCAGAGGGTGTATAAAACTGCAACGTTGATAGTGCTCAGTACCACAGCCAATTGTGACAATGTGTCAGTAACGCTGTGTACACCATTGTGATGGGGAAGATTGTATCTCCCAATGTATATAACTTATGTACATATTGTGATTCTTATCATGCGAATGAATGCGTATATAATTGTGAGATATGTGAAAGAATGGAATCAGTATTATGTAAACTAATGTGTTGTATAACTATGAGATATGAGAAAGAATGTAATTATTATTGTAAATACATACATATTTTAACAACCAGACACTACGGAGAAGTGTCACGGGACAACACTAGAGGATCCAAGAAGTTACCAAGCCACTAAAACGTGAGGTAATCCTAAAGTATCCAGACCGAGTTGCCCAAGACGTTTTAACAAGGTACGAAAGATGACTGCGACAGTACAATCCGAGCAGAAGACGGAAGAGACGATCTAACAGCTGATAGTAACAACTACTACTCCGTTTATAGAAGATCCATCAAGAACGGACCAGCTTTGTTTGAATGACATCACAACACATGTAATAGTACAGCTGTATACTTCCGAGTTTTTGCATATTATTAAAAGTATATAAATGTATGACGTTGTATTAAAAATGTGATTTAAAATATTCCCATATACGGAATTGTATATGTTGATTTGTATAGGATGTAATCTCAGCATCATAACTTGATTGCTTCTTTACAAACGTGACTTTTTGTGCACATTTGTCAATAAGGATCAAATTATGACACTAAGAAATGAGTTTGCAATTGTAATTTGTCTTGTAAACGACGATAAATTATTGTTCCTAAATTTTCTGCATAATAACCAGGGAACATTATTCTAAATTGTTGGTGATATGTAAATATGTATTGTAACCATTAACATGTGTGCTTGATAAATAACATGTCAATGGAACATCGTTTAGATATGGACAGTATATTGCCAAAACTGTTGACCTTCATTAGAAACTCTAAATAGAGGTCTGATGGAGGAGTCATCTCAGAGGGAGATGCTCACGGCTTGACCTGATTATTTTAGTATTTTTGTTCTTGGTTGTGAGGTAGGGGCCAGTTTAGCCGATACCTACCGGACTAGCTGGGTCACAGCGAGGTAATGCCCATTAAATAGATTGTACTTGACTGTTGTACTTCATAGTGCAACATAAGTGGTGTATACATATTGTTGACTATTCACCTGTACATATTTATTATAATTGTCAATGTATAATGTTCGACTTTGACATGTTTAATAACACCTAGATATATATTGTACATGAAAGGAAATCCTTTCATGAAAAAGGGGTGTGGAGAGTGTCAAGGTCTCACATCCGAGGTTGCGACGCGTTGTCTGTACCAACGCCAGACAACATAACAACACGCAACCCTGAGTAATGGTAAACACGGCAGAGAGAACGCGGCGTCGTTACCGACGCCCGGATAGGTAGCCACGCACAGCAATTGAGTTCACCCCGTGAACCGTGCAGGGGACACCAGCTGACGTGTGCGTGTAAGCGTGTAGGAACTGGCAGACGGGCTGAGATCGTTGAAGGGACAGGTCGCAAGGGAATGCGAGTTGAGTTTGAATCTGCCTTGAGAGCTAGCCTGTACGACAGTGGGAGACTGAGCCGAATGCTTGTATAGTTTAACTGTAAGTGAGATGTTTATTGCTTGCATGTATTATTATGTATTGTAGTGATCTTGTTCATGTTGAAATGATTGCTATAGATTGTCAGTGCGCGATGTTTGTACGATAATTAATGCAACGCGTCAATAAAGCGTGTGAATAATACTTTCGGATATTCACTTCGTGTGATTTGATAGTTTGATATTACTTCACACTTGCCAGAAAACGAGCTACTTGTCTTGTGTTATGCAAGACTCTGACACTCTTGGGGTCATTGGAACGCGCAAGCCCCTCTACCTCGTCAAGGTGGACGCACGGCAGAGGGGCCATTGAATTATATCCATTCTTTTATTCACTGGTATTTGTCAAGTTTTCTCCATGAGCTGCAGGTTGGTGATTCTGTTATACCATTGAATTCTATCCATTCTTTTATTCACTGGTATTTGTCCAGTTCTCTCCATGAGCTGCAGGTTGGTGATTCTGTTATACCATTGAAATCTATCCATTCTTCGCTGACACCAATTAGTGAATGTTTGTAGTTTTTGATTTGTTGTTAACAACCTGCACAATTCGCGGCGATGCACTAGCCAGGTGGCCTGAATTCCTCAGGCTCAAGACCCCCCTGCCATAAACTACAAGGTACTTACTATATTGGCAGTAAATGACAGCTAGCAACGGAACTATCTATGCCAACACACAAACAAACAAACAAAGATTCCAACAGGGGTTTGCTGAAACCTAACGAACATACTCCTCCGTGATGTAGTGGTTAAGGCTTCTGCCTCGCGCTACGAACGTCGTGGGTTCCTTTCTGGACTCTGAAATTGGGTTCAGTATTAATTTTTCTCTTTCGGAAATACCTGGTAGTCATTGCTTGCAAGTGCTAGGGAGTTCGTGAGTGGCACTTATGGCAGGTCGCTGTGCTGGGGAAAAGACTGAGCGTTATAGTGTAGAACCTATTGCAATAAACCCCATAGTCTTGCCTCAAACCATATTAAACAAACGATATTAATATTTATGTAAGATAGTTGAGAGTCTATGCACAAGTTTGAGTTAAAATGTAGAAAGGGGTGAGCAGAGAAACTATACATACCTCATAGGCTAATTGAAGTTGTATACTTTGTGAACCAAAAACAATATACAAATCAAACACAAACTAGCAGGAGACAACTCAGGTGACATGCGCGATGATTCTGTTGAGTGAGATTGAAAACACACTTTATCATTCAGGAAGCTGTCTACCCAGACTCCACGCTAATGCATGTTTTCGCAAATTAGACTTGACTCACAATTTCTAAATAAAAACTTTAGTTCAAAATGCAATCAGTCATGCATCGAGAAAACTCATAAACGCATATAAGAATTGGGGAAAGTTGCTTCTAATGATGTATTATACAAGTTTATTAATTTCTACAGCGGTAGTTTTTATGATAATTCTGTAGGTTTCTTAACAGGTCTGTAGCGTCACTATGGCTGTTCGTGTTATTCAGATCTATAGAGTACCTAATGCTGCTCTTGTTATTGAGATGTAAAGACCAACTAGTGTTATTGTTATTGAGTTCTATGGACTAGCTAGTGCTGCCCTTGTTATTGAGATCTATGGACTAGCTAGTGCTGCTCTTGTTATTGACGTCTATAGAGTAGTTAATGTTGCTCTAGTTATTGAGGTCTATAGAGTAGTTAATTTTGTTCTTGTTATTGAGGTCTATAGAGTAGTTAATGCTGTTCTTGTTATTGAGGTCTATAGAGTAGTTAATGTTGTTCTTGTTATTGAGGTCTATAGAGTAGTTAATGCTGTTCTTGTTATTGAGATCTATAGAGTAGTTAATGCTGTTCTTGTTATTGAGATCTATAGAGTAGTCAATGTTGCTCTTGTTATTGAGGTCTATAGAGTAGTTAATGCTGTTCTTGTTATTGAGATCTATAGAGTAATCAATGTTGCTCTTGTTATTGAGTTCTATAGAGTAGTTAATGCTGTTCTTGTTATTGAGATCTATGGACTAGCTAGTGCTGTTCTTGTTATTGAGGTCTATAGAGTAGTTAGTGTTGCTCTTGTTATTGAGGTCTATAGAGTAGTTAATTTTGTTCTTGTTATTGGGGTCTAAAGAGTAGGTAATGCAGTTCTTGTTATTGAGGTCTATAGAGTAGTTAATGTTGTTCTTGTTATTGAGGTCTATAGAGTAGTTAATGCTGTTATTGTTATTGAGGTCTATAGATTAGTTAATGTTGTTCTTGTTATTGAGGTCTATAGAGTAGTTAATGCTGTTCTTGTTATTGAGGTCTATAGAGTAGTTAATGATGTTCTTGTTATTGAGATCTATGGACTAGCTAGTGCTGCTCTTGTTATTGAGGTCTATAGAGTAGTTAATGTTGCTCTTGTTATTGAGGTCTAAAGAGTAGTTAATGCTGCTCTTGTTATTTAGGTCTATAGAGTAGTTAATGATGTTCTTGTTATTGAGATCTATTGAGTAGTCAATGTTGCTCTTCTTATTGAGATCTATAGAGTAGTTAATGCTGTTCTTGTTATTGAGATCTATGGACTAGCTAGTGCTGCTCTTGTTATTGAGGTCTATAGAGTAGTTAATGTTGCTCTTGTTATTGAGGTCTAAAGAGTAGTTAATGCTGCTCTTGTTATTGAGGTCTATAGAGTAGTTAATGTTGCTCCTGTTATTGAGGTCTATAGAGTAGTTAATGCTATTCTTGCTATTGAGGTCTATAGAGTAGTTAATGCAGTTCTTGTTATTGAGGTCTATAGAGTAGTTAATGTTGTTCTTGTTATTGAGGTCTATAGAGTAGTTAATGCTGTTCTTGCTATTGAGGTCTATAGAATAGTTAATGCTGTTCTTGCTATTGAGGTCTATAGAGTAGTTAATGCTGTTCTTGTTATTGAGGTCTATAGAGTAGTTAATGATGTTCTTGTTATTGAGGTCTATAGAGTAGTTAATGCTGTTCTTGTTATTAAGGTCTATAGAGTAGTTAATGCTGTTCTTGTTATTGAGGTCTATAGAGTAGTTAATGTTGCTCTTTCTATTGAGATCTATAGAGTATTTAATGCTGTTCTTGTTATTGAGGTGTATAGAGTAGTTAATGCTGTTCTTGCTATTGAGGTCTATAGAGTAGTTAATGTTGCTCTTGCTATTGAGATCTTTAGAGTAGTTAATGCTGTTCTTGCTATTGAGGTCTATAGAGTAGTTAATGTTGCTCTTGCTATTGAGATCTTTAGAGTAGTTAATGCTGTTCTTGTTATTGAGATCTATGGACTAGCTAGTGCTGTTCTTGTTATTGAGGTCTATAGAGTAGTTAGTGTTGTTCTTGTTATTGAGGTCTATAGAGTAGTTAATTTTGTTCTTGTTATTGAGTCTATAGAGTAGTTAATGCAGTTCTTGTTATTGAGGTCTACAGAGTAGTTAATGTTGTTCTTGTTATAGAGATCTATAGAGTAGTTAATGCTGTTCTTGTTATTGAGGTCTATAGAGTAGTTAATGCTGTTCTTGTTATTGAGATCTATGGACTAGCTAGTGCTGCTCTTGTTATTGAGGTCTATAGAGTAGTTAATGTTGCTCTTGTTATTGAGGTCTAAAGAGTAGTTAATGCTGCTCTTGGTATTGAGGTCTATAGAGTAGTTAATGCTGTTCTTGTTATTGAGATCTATAGAGTAGTCAATGTTGCTCTTGTTATTGAGGTCTATAGAGTAGTTAATGCTGTTCTTGTTATTGAGATCTATGGACTAGCTAGTGCTGCTCTTGTTATTGAGGTCTATAGAGTAGTTAATGTTGCTCTTGTTATTGAGGTCTAAAGAGTAGTTAATGCTGCTCTTGTTATTGAGATCTATAGAGTAGTTAATGCTGCTCCTGTTATTGAGGTCTATAGAGTAGTTAATGCTGTTCTTGCTATTGAGGTCTATGGAGTAGTTAATGCAGTTCTTGTTATTGAGGTCTATAGAGTAGTTAATGTTGTTCTTGTTATTGAGGTCTATAGAGTAGTTAATGCTGTTCTTGCTATTGTAGTCTATAGAATAGTTAATGCTGTTCTTGCTATTGAGGTCTATAGAGTAGTTAATGCTGTTCTTGTTATTGAGGTCTATAGAGTAGTTAATGTTGTTCTTGTTATTGAGGTCTATAGAGTAGTTAATGCTGTTCTTGCTATTGAGGTCTATAGAATAGTTAATGCTGTTCTTGCTATTGAGGTCTATAGAGTAGTTAATGCTGTTCTTGTTATTGAGGTCTATAGAGTAGTTAATGCTGTTCTTGTTATTGAGGTCTATAGAGTAGTTAATGCTGTTCTTGTTATTAAGGTCTATAGAGTAGTTAATGCTGTTCTTGTTATTGAGGTCTATAGAGTAGTTAATGTTGCTCTTTCTATTGAGATCTATAGAGTAGTTAATGCTGTTCTTGTTATTGAGGTGTATAGAGTAGTTAATGCAGTTCTTGCTATTGAGGTCAATAGAGTAGTTAATGTTGCTCTTGCTATTGAGATATTTAGAGTAGTTAATGCTGTTCTTGTTATTGAGGTCTATAGAGTAGTCAATGTTGCTCTTGTTATTGAGGTCTATAGAGTAGTTAATGCTGTTCTTGTTATTGAGATCTATGGACTAGCTAGTGCTGTTCTTGTTATTGAGGTCTATAGAGTAGTTAATGCAGTTCTTGTTATTGAGGTCTATAGAGTAGTTAATGTTGCTCTTGTTATTGAGGTCTAAAGAGTAGTTAATGCTGCTCTTGTTATTGAGGTCTATAGAGTAGTTAATGTTGCTCCTGTTATTGAGGTCTATAGAGTAGTTAATGCTGTTCTTGCTATTGAGGTCTGTGGAGTAGTTAATGCAGTTCTTGTTATTGAGGTCTATAGAGTAGTTAATGTTGTTCTTGTTATTGAGGTCTATAGAGTAGTTAATGCTGTTCTTGCTATTGAGGTCTATAGAATAGTTAATGCTGTTCTTGCTATTGAGGTCTATAGAGTAGTTAATGCTGTTCTTGTTATTGAGGTCTATAGAGTAGTTAATGCTGTTCTTGTTATTGAGGTCTATAGAGTAGTTAATGCTGTTCTTGTTATTGAGGTCTATAGAGTAGTTAATGCTGTTCTTGTTATTGAGATCTATGGACTAGCTAGTGCTGCTCTTGTTATTGAGGTCTATAGAGTAGTTAATGTTGCTCTTGTTATTGAGGTCTAAAGAGTAGTTAATGCTGCTCTAGTTATTGAGGTCTATAGAGTAGTTAATGTTGCTCCTGTTATTGAGGTCTATAGAGTAGTTAATGCTGTTCTTGCTATTGAGGTCTATAGAATAGTTAATACTGTTCTTGCTATTGAGGTCTATGGAGTAGTTAATGCTGTTCTTGTTACTGAGGTCTATAGAGTAGTTAATGTTGTTCTTGTTATTGAGGTCTATAAAGTAGTTAATTTTGTTCTTGTTATTGAGGTCTATAGAGTAGTTAATGCTGTTCTTGTTATTGAGATCTATAGAGTAGTCAATGTTGCTCTTGTTATTGAGGTCTATAGAGTAGTTAATGCTGTTCTTGTTATTGCGATCTATGGACTAGCTAGTGCTGTTCTTGTTATTGAGGTCTATAGAGTAGTTAATGTTGCTCTTGTTATTGTGGTCTAAAGAGTAGTTAATGCTGCTCTTGTTATTGAGGTCTATAGAGTAGTTAATGTTGCTCCTGTCATTGAGGTCTATAGAGTAGTTAATGCTGTTCTTGCTATTGAGGTCTATGGAGTAGTTAATGCAGTTCTTGTTATTGAGGTCTATAGAGTAGTTAATGTTGTTCTTGTTATTGAGGTCTATAGAGTAGTTAATGCTGTTCTTGCTATTGAGGTCTATAGAATAATTAATGCTGTTCTTGCTATTGAGGTCTATAGAGTAGTTAATGCTGTTCTTGTTATTGAGGTCTATAGAGTAGTTAATGTTGTTCTTGTTATTGAGGTCTATAGAGTAGTTAATGCTGTTCTTGCTATTGAGGTCTATAGAATAGTTAATGCTGTTCTTGCTATTGAGGTCTATAGAGTAGTTAATGCTGTTCTTGTTATTGAGGTCTATAGAGTAGTTAATGCTGTTCTTGCTATTGAGGTCTATAGAGTAGTTAATGTTGCTCTTGCTATTGAGATATTTAGATTAGTTAATGCTGTTCTTGTTATTGAGGTCTATAGAGTAGTCAATGTTGCTCTTGTTATTGAGGTCTATAGAGTAGTTAATGCTGTTCTTGTTATTGAGATCTATGGACTAGCTAGTGCTGTTCTTGTTATTGAGGTCTATAGAGTAGTTAATGCAGTTCTTGTTATTGAGGTCTATAGAGTAGTTAATGTTGTTCTTGTTATTGAGGTCTATAGAGTAGTCAATGTTGCTCTTGTTATTGAGGTCTATAGAGTAGTTAATGCTGTTCTTGTTATTGAGATCTATGGACTAGCTAGTGCTGCTTTGTTATTGAGGTCTATAGAGTAGTTAATGTTGCTCTTGTTATTGAGGTCTAAAGAGTAGTTAATGCTGCTCTTGGTATTGAGGTCTATAGAGTAGTTAATGCTGTTCTTGTTATTGAGATCTATAGAGTAGTCAATGTTGCTCTTGTTATTGAGGTCTATAGAGTAGTTAATGCTGTTCTTGTTATTGAGATCTATGGACTAGCTAGTGCTGCTCTTGTTATTGAGGTCTATAGAGTAGTTAATGTTGCTCTTGTTATTGAGGTCTAAAGAGTAGTTAATGCTGCTCTTGTTATTGAGGTCTATAGAGTAGTTAATGTTGCTCCTGTTATTGAGGTCTATAGAGTAGTTAATGCTGTTCTTGCTATTGAGGTCTATGGAGTAGTTAATGCAATTCTTGTTATTGAGGTCTATAGAGTAGTTAATGTTGTTCTTGTTATTGAGGTCTATAGAGTAGTTAATGCTGTTCTTGCTATTGAGGTCTATAGAATAGTTAATGCTGTTCTTGCTATTGAGGTCTATAGAGTAGTTAATGCTGTTCTTGTTATTGAGGTCTATAGAGTAGTTAATGCTGTTCTTGTTATTGAGGTCTATAGAGTAGTTAATGCTGTTCTTGTTATTGAGGTCTATAGAGTAGTTAATGCTGTTCTTGTTATTGAGATCTATGGACTAGCTAGTGCTGCTCTTGTTATTGAGGTCTATAGAGTAGTTAATGCTGTTCTTGTTATTGAGATCTATGGACTAGCTAGTGCTGCTCTTGTTATTGAGGTCTATAGAGTAGTTAATGTTGCTCCTGTTATTGAGGTCTATAGAGTAGTTAATGCTGTTCTTGCTATTGAGGTCTATGGAGTAGTTAATGCAGTTCTTGTTATTGAGGTCTATAGAGTAGTTAATGTTGTTCTTGTTATTGAGGTCTATAGAGTAGTTAATGCTGTTCTTGCTATTGAGGTCTATAGAATAGTTAATGCTGTTCTTGCTATTGAGGTCTATAGAGTAGTTAATGCTGTTCTTGTTATTGAGGTCTATAGAGTAGTTAATGTTGTTCTTGTTATTGAGGTCTATAGAGTAGTTAATGCTGTTCTTGCTATTGAGGTCTATAGAATAGTTAATGCTGTTCTTGCTATTGAGGTCTATAGAGTAGTTAATGCTGTTCTTGTTATTGAGGTCTATAGAGTAGTTAATGCTGTTCTTGTTATTGAGGTCTATAGAGTAGTTAATGCTGTTCTTGTTATTAAGGTCTATAGAGTAGTTAATGCTGTTCTTGTTATTGAGGTCTATAGAGTAGTTAATGTTGCTCTTTCTATTGAGATCTATAGAGTAGTTAATGCTGTTCTTGTTATTGAGGTGTATAGAGTAGTTAATGCTGTTCTTGCTATTGAGGTCTATAGAGTAGTTAATGTTGCTCTTGCTATTGAGATATTTAGAGTAGTTAATGCTGTTCTTGTTATTGAGGTCTATAGAGTAGTCAATGTTGCTCTTGTTATTGAGGTCTATAGAGTAGTTAATGCTGTTCTTGTTATTGAGATCTATGGACTAGCTAGTGCTGCTCTTGTTATTGAGGTCTATAGAGTAGTTAATGCAGTTCTTGTTATTAAGGTCTATAGAGTAGTTAATGTTGTTCTTGTTATTGAGGTCTATAGAGTAGTTAATGCTGTTCTTGCTATTGAGGTCTATAGAATAGTTAATGCTGTTCTTGCTATTGAGGTCTATAGAGTAGTTAATGCTGTTCTTGTTATTGAGGTCTATAGAGTAGTTAATGTTGTTCTTGTTATTGAGGTCTATAGAGTAATTAATGTTGTTCTTGTTATAGAGATCTATAGAGTAGTTAATGCTGTTCTTGCTATTGATGTCTATAGAATAGTTAATGCTGTTCTTGCTATTGAGGTCTATAGAGTAGTTAATGCTGTTCTTGTTATTGAGGTCTATAGAGTAGTTAATGCTGTTCTTGTTATTGAGGTCTATAGAGTAGTTAATGCTGTTCTTGTTATTAAGGTCTATAGAGTAGTTAATGCTGTTCTTGTTATTGAGGTCTATAGAGTAGTTAATGTTGCTCTTTCTATTGAGATCTATAGAGTAGTTAATGCAGTTCTTGTTATTGAGGTGTATAGAGTAGTTAATGCTGTTCTTGCTATTGAGGTCTATAGAGTAGTTAATGTTGCTCTTGCTATTGAGATATTTAGAGTAGTTAATGCTGTTCTTGTTATTGAGGTCTATAGAGTAGTCAATTTTGCTCTTGTTATTGAGGTCTATAGAGTAGTTAATGCTGTTCTTGTTATTGAGATCTATGGACTAGCTAGTGCTGCTCTTGTTATTGAGGTCTATAGAGTAGTTAATGCAGTTCTTGTTATTAAGGTCTATAGAGTAGTTAATGTTGTTCTTGTTATTGAGGTCTATAGAGTAGTTAATGCTGTTCTTGCTATTGAGGTCTATAGAATAGTTAATGCTGTTCTTGCTATTGAGGTCTATAGAGTAGTTAATGCTGTTCTTGTTATTGAGGTCTATAGAGTAGTTAATGTTGTTCTTGTTATTGAGGTCTATAGAGTAGTTAATGTTGTTCTTGTTATAGAGATCTATAGAGTAGTTAATGCTGTTCTTGTTATTGAGGTCTATAGAGAAGTTAATGTTGTTCTTGTTATTGAGGTCTATAGAGTAGTTAATGCTGTTCTTGTTATTGAGGTCTATAGAGTAGTTAATGCTGTTCTTGTTATTGAGATCTATGGACTAGCTAGTGCTGCTCTTGTTATTGAGGTCTATAGAGTAGTTAATGTTGCTCTTGTTATTGAGGTCTAAAGAGTAGTTAATGCTGCTCTTGGTATTGAGGTCTATAGAGTAGTTAATGCTGTTCTTGTTATTGAGATCTATAGAGTAGTCAATGTTGCTCTTGTTATTGAGGTCTATAGAGTAGTTAATGCTGTTCTTGTTTTTGAGATCTATGGACTAGCTAGTGCTGCTCTTGTTATTGAGGTCTATAGAGTAGTTAATGTTGCTCTTGTTATTGAGGTCTAAAGAGTAGTTAATGCTGCTCTTGTTATTGAGGTCTATAGAGTAGTTAATGTTGCTCCTGTTATTGAGGTCTATAGAGTAGTTACTGCTGTTCTTGCTATTGAGGTCTATGGAGTAGTTAATGCAGTTCTTGTTATTGAGGTCTATAGAGTAGTTAATGTTGTTCTTGTTATTGAGGTCTATAGAGTAGTTAATGCTGTTCTTGCTATTGAGGTCTATAAAATAGTTAATGCTGTTTTTGCTATTGAGGTCTATAGAGTAGTTAATGCTGTTCTTGTTATTGAGGTCTATAGAGTAGTTAATGCTGTTCTTGTTATTGAGGTCTATAGAGTAGTTAATGCTGTTCTTGTTATTGAGGTCTATAGAGTAGTTAATGTTGCTCTTACTATTGAGATCTATAGAGTAGTTAATGCTGTTCTTGTTATTGAGGTGTATAGAGTAGTTAATGCTGTTCTTGCTATTGAGGTCTATAGAGTATTTAATGTTGCTCTTGCTATTGAGATCTTTAGAGTAGTTAATGCTGCTCTTGCTATTGAGGTCTATAGAGTAGTCAATGTTGCTCTTGTTATTGAGGTCTATAGAGTAGTTAATATTGCTCTTGTTATTGAAATCTATGGACTAGCTAGTGCTATTCTTGTTATTGAAGTATATAGACTAGCTAGTGTTGTTCGAACGAACGGACGGACGAACGAACAATCTTTATTTTCAAAGGGTTGAGAGTTGGGCAGGAAGGCCCATCAGACTTTCTGCTCTTCTTCTCTATTTCCTCTCATATATTATTTCATTCAACATCCCGTATGAAGCTAATCTTAGACAACATAAGAATAATACGCATTAATACGCATGAAAAATTATCAGTAATACATGACTCACTGAGACAATGTTTAACGCGGGCATTATAAATACCCAAGGAAGGTGTAACGTGCAGTACATATGGGAATGTTTATTGGCTAGTTGTCGTTTGAGATAATTTACCATTATTATTTATTTTATTTTATTTTATTTTTTTTAGGGGGGGGGGGGGGGGGAAGGGTGTAGTCTGTATTGAGGTAGTACTCAAACAGGTTGCGACTGTATGTATAATGATTGGTTTTATCTTTGATTTCTTGTGGAAGATTGTTTCACAATTGAGTGGCAGAGTATGCTAAACTTGTTTGATTTAATATGGATTGCAAACAATTAGGTATATTTAGCCCCTGGAAAAGAAGAGACATACTAAACACAGACACCATGTACATACCTTACAAAGAACTCCATCATAACATAGGAGAAAATGAAGTGTAACTTATCCAAAATCATAAACAATCAATAAATATATAAAATTAGATTTTAAAAAAAATACGAAAATAAGTACTATAGGACGCAAAGGACTACCGACGTTTCGACTCTAAGAATCTTTGCCAAGGACAGGACAACACAAGCAGATATAAAAACGAAAAAAAAACCCAACCAAAAAAAAAACACACACACACAATAAAATAGGCACAACTGCTAAGTTCCCATGTGGGAGCAGAAATTGTGGTTAAAGGCGCTCTTTTGGCTACACAATTTACGTATAGTTAAGCTGCCAGTGGGCCAGATGGATGTGTGCTGCCAAAGATATGTGAACAGAATGAATATATAGAGGTGTGTGGACAGTTAGGTATGAATATATAGTTAGGACAGCTGTCGTGTGTGTAAAGAATGAATGTCGTAGTAGTTATTTGTTCTTCTTTACCACTTTAGTGTCGTCCCTGGAGTGAGGGGAATCAACACCCACATTTGTTTTAATTCAATATCTCTATCCTGGAGATATCCAGCAGACTCTGTCCACAACACTCCCTCAATCTGAAGACACCTACTTCTCACTCTTACTCACTCCTGGATCATGCCCCCTCTCATTCTTCCCCAACATAACATACGTGACAACTCTAGCTTCAACAAATAAAAACAAGAAATTTATTAAAGCAAAGAGTATATGTAGGAGAAGTGTGTGTGTGTGTGTGTGTGTGTGTGTGTGTGTGTGTGTGTGTAAAGTGTAGAATGTGTGACGTATATTCTAAATTGTATATATACTCAGATCAGTGTTCAGGAGTATAGTCATTCTCATCACTGTGCTGAGAAAACACTAGCACCATGTATTCCAGACAAGCAACCTCACCAAGGTGATGCTCCTCCGGTCACATGAAGACTTCCTCCGTTGTCTCTTGAACCACTAGGATGATTGGACACCCATGACAAACACTGTCTAATGAGAGTCTTCAATCTGATTCCCACTATGAATTTCCTCTGTTACTTAACTGATTGTTAATCAGAAAAATTCTAACCCTATTGTCACTGTTACTGGGGAAATCTTAATGGATCTAGTGTCACTGGTTTTAAAGATTTCCCATATTAACACCACACTCTGAATGTTCTAGGTATCAGTATAAATTTTGTATGAATGTTCCTGGTATCAGTAGTGTATATCTACAATGTTCTGACTGTTCAGTGATACAACTATCACTTGCTAAACATAAATCTCATCAGCATGTCCTGCTCAGCAAAAGCCAGGTTCCCGCAAACCAACTTGGGTATAAGCCCAATGTAGCGGCCCCTTTCAGCAACTTCTGTCTTCAAATTCTGAGCCATCATCTTCTAAAATGTGTTAGCTTCACTGTTGAAAATCATAGCACACATACGTTGACCTGTAAATGGAACCTGTAGAATAGAGAATACTATGGTGAGGGCAACTCAATCCTGGCCGGAATTAGGTGAGTGTAGGCCAATAGCAGCACTCAGATCTATAACAGAGATCCGATCTCTGTCATACGGCCAAATAACTCATCATATGATCTGAGACATGGCAACACCAGGAAAGAATAAAGGAACGGGTAGAAACCCAGCAGATGCCCTACTGGAAGATCCTACCATTTCACATTCCTCTCCTCCCTCTCAACCATCCTTAATCTCTCTAATTATTACTCCACTACATTGTCCTCAACTCCCTGAGTAAAATGATATATCACACAAGCTAGTTGAAGCCACACAATAGAATACTAGTGCCGACGCTCCTATGATACTTTCTAGCACCACACCTATAATACATTATATCACCGCACTTATAATACATTGTATCACCGCACCTATAATACATTATATCACCGCACCTACATAGTACTGTACTCTATTCCTAATCATACTCTAAGTTAGATATGATTAATAGCCTACCATATGCCTATTCCGGTTGCTAATCGAAACTAGGCAATCACAGACTGGATCTATGTCCGCCGATAACTATCAACAATTTGACACCCTAGTTTCTTTCATTGAGCACAACTCGGAAAACTGCACCGATCTTTCCCACTTCAGAAATCTTGATCGACTAACTCCACTTGTTTACCGCCACGCTTTTTTATATTGGGCTGGAGTGACGTCACCAAAAAGTCTAGACGCCGATCCCTCCAGAATCTGGTTTCCTCCTCCTGTTCTAGACTAACTGGAGTCAATCCGCCGTCCAGTTCACTTTCATCTGGGGAATTCTTTGTCTCATACAACAAAGATCCCGGGTGTCTGTGAGCCAGAGACCTTCTCCCCACATCACAGACTCCATCCGACTTCTAGTCAGACATACCGTCTATCACTTCAAAGGCCGACTCCCGCCTTGCAGACAGATGACGCCGTTGTTCGTCTCGAGCAACAATTTGTTAACAAAATGCCGACCGGTGTAGACATTGTAACGCAACGTATTTGTTTCTCGAACAATCCACATCATACAGAAATGCCGACCGTAGGCAGACAGTTTGACGCGACGTATTTTTCTCATTTCATAAAACATCAAAGGGTTGCTTGATTTTGCAGACTAATGTCGGGTCTTGTTTGTCATTGATCGAACATCAAGTTTATTTTCGTGACAACAGCATAGTTTTAAACAGTTTAAGCAATTCGGTATGAATAAATAGAGACTTGTGAACAGTTAGCTATCTTCTTCTTCTGCGTTCATCCAGAATTTTTTTCGGACGTGATTGCGTTGTGCCTGTTTACAGCAGAATAGCGTTCTTGCGCCGTTAGGCGGACACATCCGACTTCTGCGGGCATTTGTTGACCGGGTTAACCTTCCCGGGAACAGTTAGATATGAATGTATAAAGGAAAGAAGGCATAGTTATACAGTGGCGTCCACAACAGTATTGATACCTGCTGGATGGAAGCATCCCAGAGAGTTTATTAATTGGCTTTCAATTTTGAGCTTAATGGAGCTGTTGGAGAAGTAAGGTTTCAATGCAGAGACACAGACATGGTCGACTTCAAATTAAAATGGTTGGGAACAGGTTTGTCAGCTTCCTGATTATACAGGGGCGAGAAGTACATAACCGTAAAATATGGAGGGAAAAACTATATCAAGTAATCGATTCTTGTATTAACGGGATCTTGAAATAATCTTAATTCCCCTCCCCTCCCTTTTCCCCCCATGGTAACCTTAAAATTACCCCACCGGTTGAGAACCACTGGTCTAACTATTCATGTTCTTGTTTTTATTGAGGTCTATAGCATCGCTATTGCTGTTCTTGTTTCAGAAATCTGTAGCGACACTAATGCTGTTCTGTATATTCCTAACTTTCTTGATCTAGCAATGTTTTGACTCGCCTCTTTTGCATAAAACCACGTAGTGATGTCTGTAGCTTTGCCACCATACGGTAAATCCTTTGCCGACTGTCCCTTTCATCACAGCCCTTGGAAAGACTCTCGCTCCTGTGCTAGTTCCTGTGCGGCTAATAATGTTTGATAACATTAAGTAATTTTGGTGTATATTATTTTGACTAATGTCGGGGGATAAATGATGTTTGAAAACCATGGGTGGATGATGTTATGTTTTGATTTGTGCTGTGTCTCCATTTGCTCATGATTTATAGTTTCATTTAATTTGCCTTGTTTAATATAAGTATATTAGTTCGATCTGTTATTTTGACTTATAATTATCAAATTGTGTTATTTTGCTCTGAGTTATAGTAAAGTGTTGGTTTGGTTAAACAATAAAAATACACTGTTCAGTTACGTTGAATTAAGGCTACAAGCGGGCTTCAATAAGACTAGGCCTTATTGAATTACAATGTTAATAAGATCCTTGGGGTTGAGTACACCTATGTAAAGTAATTACGTTCAGATAATAATAAGTAAACAACTTTAGAACATAAAGATAGACATAATTGCCTTGTTGGGAGTGGGTTTAGTAAACCTGGAGTAAGTACCATGAGTATTTAGTAAAGAGATATTTGGGGGTTGATCGGTCGCTGTAATAAACAATGATAAATGATTATAAGTAGTATTTAAGAGGGCTGCGTTAGTCAGCAATAATAGAAGCACACATGGACTGAGCGCCATGTTCAGAATGTGGGGTTTGGTTTAACCTGGGGGGTGGCCATAAATGGGGCTGTGGATATTAGCACAACTTGTAATGTTAAGTGAAAAGGGGGTTGTAAGTATGTTCATAATATATGAACTGTCAATATTTTTTTGAGTGCTGTGATAACAGCACGACCCAGATCGGAAATGGATTAAGAGCCATGAAGTAAAAGAGGGGTAATAATAGAATGTCTATAATAGATAGACAGGTATAAGATGGAGTAGACAGGGTAGACGTTCACAGACATGAGGTCAGTGGCGGTATTTTGTTGCTGTAGATAACGGCATGAATTGAGAAGTTAGAAGTTTTAGGAGGTAATGCCCATAACAAATGGACATTGGTAGTATTATTGAGATATGATGAGGAAGCTGATATAAAGTGTATCCCTGGGTTGCTGGAGTGGTGTATGTAATGGTCAGATATTAGGTTATGTGAATGTTTTTAGTAGTCACACCACAACACATTCGTCTCCAGCACTGTTATACTTTGCCACCATACGGTAAATCCTTTGCCGACTGTCCCTTTCATCACAGACCTTGGAAAGACTCTCGCTCCTGTGCTAGTTCCATATCCACGCCTACAAAGAAAATGAAAGACTCTTTTACACGCCTGAAGGCACACTGATGTTATGGTTTTAGAGCCATATTTTCATGACTCTTATGTTCTGCGTCGTGGTAGTCAACCCAGACTCTCTTTCCAGGTAAAATGCCACCAATTGCAGGTATTTTTACATCCCCATGGCATTTGATATGGCCAAAGAAGCTACGTAGTGTAGTTTATGCGCCAGTTTTTTTCTATGTTCAGATCTTGTAGATTGGCTGTACTTTTGTTTCCTTTTGATCCAAATTGTTGTAAGAGATTTTCTGCGACATTTAAGTTCCAAAACTTCAAATGTTTTCTTTATTGTCTGTGAAATGATCCATGATTCGTTTGTTTCTTTTTTGGCCACAAAAGTGGTGCATGTTCACAAAATTGTTAATGTTATGCGTTTGTTAGTTCTTCTTCTTCTTCTTCTTCTTCTTCTTCTTCTTCTTCTTCTTCTTCTTCTTCTTCTTCTTCTTCTTCTTCTTCTTCTTCTTCTTCTTCTTCTTCTTCTTCTTCTTCTTCTTCTTCTTCTTCTTCTTCTTCTTCTTCTTCTTCTTCTTCTTCTTCTTCTTCTTCTTCTTCTTCTTCTTCTTCTTCTTCTTCTTCTTCTTCTTCTTCTTCTTCTTCTTCTTCTTCTTCTTCTTCTTCTTCTTCTTCTTCTTCTTCTTCTTCTTCTTCTTCTTCTTCTTCTTCTTCTTCTTCTTCTTCTTCTTCTTCTTCTTCTTCTTCTTCTTCTTCTTCTTCTTCTTCTTCTTCTTCTTCTTCTTCTTCTTCTTCTTCTTCTTCTTCTTCTTCTTCTTCTTCTTCTTCTTCTTCCGGTGCTTGGTCTGGAACAAACATTGGCGATCATGCCACTGTAATCCTCTCTGTCATTCATTATTGTGATTAGCCAATGCTCCTTATAGTATTTGCTGCTAATTTTTTTTTTCACAAATAGAAGAAATTGAACAGACAATAAGGTTCTAAGACGAATTGGAGTCTAAGGAATGACGAATTCACATGGGAAGGCTGAAATATCTCATGAAATGCTAATAGGACTTGATGTGAAGATGTGAACTAATAAACGAACGAACGGACGAACGAATACATCAACTAACTTTGTTTTCAAAGGCACAAATTGAGCACACTGACCCGTCTTACATGCGGCCTTTCCAACACTCATCTTTAGTACTTCATTAGCTGTTGTGCATGTTATATTCACATGGAAAACAACCTTCATGACACAAACAAAATGGTGGCAAGAGTAGACAAGATAGTTCTTATGTGATCAATGAAAGGAGACCGGTGCACTTATGCAAGAAGCTGAGTGCAGTGAAAGTAGATTTTTTGTAAACCTGAGACCCGAAAAACTCAATCGTGATCTCCTCTACCGATGCCTGCACGAGACTGACTCCCATTTAAGACACACAAAGTGCTGGCAAGAGTAGACAACTCATTCTTACATGATATATGAGAGAAGATTGGAGCACCTATAGGAGAATCTGCATGCAGTGACCGTTTTTTTTTTTTTTTTTTAAATTTATAAACTTAATCCCCTACATCCCAGACTAATACAAAATAAGACAAGCAATGGCGTGTGAGTAAGTGCTATTTTTTTTTTTTTTTGCGACCGCTGGCTTTGTACTAAAGCGTAATTTATACACGTGCTACAACGTTTAGTGTACTGGACTGATATTTGCGTGTGGATTAGCTTACCCTAATACCAGAACCCTTCGCCATCACACACATGAGACCACACTGCGACTTCTGAGGTACTTGTAACCTACGTCCCCAAGTCAAGGACGAGAAGTCAACATTTTAGCTCAACTGAACGATGTAGGGGTTGAACCCGCTACCTCGGCACCTACACACCGCATGTTTCAGAAAATGTGCACATATCCAGTCGGCCATGTTGACTTCCAGTGCGTTGACAGGAAGTTGCGCTGATTTTGTCACGAGCGGGCTCATGGGAGTCGACGCCTGCGTTCGTCGTCCTTTAAACTGAGGAAGAGATTGGCCACCTTTTCCTGTGTGCGTTCATCATCATAATGTGCCATGCCGGTAAGTGTGGTCGGTCATGTTTCGCCATCTTACACGATCACCAGAGTCGTGGATCAGCTCTGTGTTCTTGTCCCGACCATGCCGCGTGGTCATGCCATTCAAATATTTACTTCTCTCCCGTCCCCTTGTTTGTTTCCCCTCAATCTTGCCAGTTGTCAGCAAGTTCTCTATTTTTTTTTCTTCTTATAACGTGTCCAAATAAAACAGACTGTATACGCCTAATTTCTCTAATCAGTTTACGGTATTCATTTGCGTCTTGTAGGACTTGCTCATTGATTTTTCTGTCTGTCCATGCCATTCTTTGCATTTTCTTCACAAACCACATTTCCAATGCCATTATATGTGTTTCAGCTTGTCTGCTCATCGTTCACATGCATATAAAAATGCAGGCTCTATGTAGCACTTGAACACTTTTTGTCGTTGCAATTGACATCTTCTTTTATTAGTCGGTATGTTTTTTATTTTGAAAACGGCTACCTTTGCCATAGCGATTCTTGTTTTAATCTCTTCAAGGCATCTCCCAACACATATTATGTCTGCTCCGAGATAGTTGTACCGATTCACTTGGTTAAGAATATTTCCATTTATCCTTATATTACATTGTGGTATTTCTTTTGTTTTCTTAGAAACGTCCGTAATTTCCGTCTTCTTAAAATTTAATTCCCCCTCTGCTGTGTGTCCACCGTGACGAGGTAGAGGGGCTTGTGCGTCCCAATGACCCCAAGAGCTATGCCGACGGTAGCACAGCTACTGGTAGAGCCACCCATGTCGGACAGGTCAAGGGAGAGGGACCAGACGAAGAGACACACAAACCTGCTGCCTTGTAGGTAGACTGGGGACAGTCAAAGGCTAGGGAAAGCATCCCGAATAAATGCTTGTCGAAATCGGATGTACTGAGCCACAGGCTTGACAAAGCAGTGCAACGTAACTTAATTCATGATGTCACAAATCAAAATTAATCGTTATGGTGCTAATCCCGTGAAGTCCCATCAGGCGGCGATAGTGCCGGGCACCCTGAATCGAGGGGGTCCACCCATGACTACTGGTGGTCACCTTCCCCTGTGCTGTGGAGTCAAGGCACAGAGGAGTAGGTTAAGAGCTATTGACCAAATACCCCGGACATTCAACATACTACAGTGGAATGCCGAAGGAGTTTACAAGAAGAAAGACTCCCTAACATAGTGTCTTCATAAAGATAGAATAGATGAGGCATGCATTCAAGAGACACACCTCAACGCCAATCACAAATTCTCAGTCAGAGGATATCAGGACACACGTTTCGACCGCGAAGGACACAAAGGAGGAGTTCTAATACTTACACGAAATACAACACCTTGCAGCGAAGTACCTGTGATCTCTGACAACCAAACGGAAATTATAGGTGTTGATATAATGATAAAGGACATGAAAATAAGAATCTACAATCTGTATAGCCCAGCAGATAAGGACCTTACACTCTCAAACATGAAAATAACTGACACAAACTGCATTATTGTCGGAGACTTTAAAAGCCGTTCAGAAAGATGGGGATACCCAGATACTGACAAAAGAGGAGATTAATTGGAGGACTGGGAAATAGACTCAAATCTCCATCTACTCAACAAAGCGGATGACACACCGAGCTTCTACTCCAGAAGATGGCTTACCACTTCTACTCCAGACTTAGCTTTCTGCACAGGAGACATCCTCCACAAAATCGATCGCCATGTGCTGGACCAATTAGCAGGTAGTGACCACAGACCAATCAAGCTTGTAATGAATATGGAGTATGTTCCACAGGAGCAAAAGCCTTTGCCACGCTGGAATTACAAACGAGCAGATTGGGACAGATTTGCCATACTAACAGACAAATATTGTGAAAACATAAATACACGATATGGCAACATAAAGCAAATGGTGGAAAGTCTAAACAGAGCGATAATACAGGCAGCCACTGAGTCTATTCCAAGAGGAGCGAGGAAAAATTACAAACCATACTGGACTGAAGAACTACAAAGTTTGGAGGACAAAGTTGAAGATGCCAGGAAGACAGCAGAGAGAGAGAACAAACAATTGAAGCGAACATCTCTCTCAAAGCAATCTCAGCAAAATATAAAAGAACAGTAAATCAAACAACAAGAGATTGTTGGAGGGAAAATACAGAAAACCTGAATTTTGACAGGGATGGAAACAAGCTATGGAAACTAGTGAAAGCCATGAACAATGAAGGACCTAGAAACAAACAAATAACAATTAAACAAGGAAATGCCTTGCTTACAGGAAAAAAGGCTGCAAATGCACTAATGGAACACTGCGCAAATGCAAACCACATTGATATTACAACCGAACAGAAGAAAGCAATCAAAGACAAACAGATACATCATAGAAATACAGAGACAGCAGCAGAATATATGATGGCAAATCTAACAATGGAAGAAATGGAACAGGCAATGAATACCCTAAAAAAGAAGAAATCACCAGGAAAGGGTGGAATCACAAATGAAATGCTAATAGGACTAGGCACCAAGGCAAAGAAGAAACTACTAGCAGTCCTAAATAACAGCTGGAAGAGAAGAATAGTCCCACAGGCATGGAAGGAAGCTATAATAATACCAGTCCCAAAGAAAGGAAAAGACCTGGAAGAACCAAATGGCTATCGACCTATCAGTCTACTTAGCTGTGTAGGAAAATTAATGGAACGCATTATCAATGGCAGGCTAACATGGCATCTGGAAGAAAACAAACTCTTAACATCACACAAAGCAGGATTCAGAAAGTACAGATCCACTGAAGATCAAATAACCTATATAGCTCAGAAAATAGAGGATGCCTTCCAAGAGAAAAAGCACACACTAGCAGTCTGGATAGATTTAGAAAAAGCATTTGATAAAGGATGGAAGGAAGGACTGAAAGTAAAACTGCAAAAAAATGCATGTTTGTGGAAAAAATGTATAAATGGATCAGCCACTACCTTGAGAACAGAACTGCCAGGACAAAAGTACAAGGACAAACAAGCAAAATGATGCTGTTGGAGCAAGGTGTCCCACAAGGAGGAGTTCTTTCACCAACATTATTCCTAGCATATATAAATGACATCACAGAAAATTTTCAAGCCAGAGTACACACATCCTCCTTTGCAGATGACCTAGCCATATGGACATCTGAAGAATATATTAGTACAGCTAACAGCAGAATACAGCAAGCCTTATTAGCGCTAGAGGACTGGTCAAAATCATGGCTAGTGAAGATAAGTGAGGAGAAAACAACATGCACAGTGTTCTCCCTCTCAAATAAAACTCAGCAACCTAAGCTGGTATTGAATGGAAAAATATTGCGCCATGAAGAAAATCCAAACTATCTAGGAGTCACCTTTGATCGTCGCCTGACATGGAAGACACAGGTTGAGAAAATTCGAACAAGAGCAAGGCAGAGAATGACAATCATGAAAAAGCTTGCTGGTACAACGTGGGGAGCAGATAAGAAAGTTCTCAAGAAGTTATATACTGGACGGGTGAAGCCAGTACTGGAATATGGCATTGCAGCTTGGGCAACAGCAGCTAAGTCAAACTTTAACAAAATAAGTAGCGTCCAAAACCAAGGAATGCGAATCATAACTGGAAGCCTGAAGACAACGCCTATTAATGAACTAGAAAAGATCACTTGTTTGCAACCAATGCAGGACAGAAGAGATAGCAGAGCCCAGCAACAAGCAGAAAAATTTAGAAGATTGACAGACCACCCTATGTATAACAGGTTTAATGGTTTTGGAAAAGGAAGACTGAAGCGTAGCAACTTTGTAGAAACTGCAAAACGAAAGATTAGGGCAGATCCCATACTTAACATATCAACAGTCAAGCCCATTTACAATGTACACAACTTCCCAGCTTGGAGACAGCAGCAACTGCCTGAGATGATAGAAAACATTCCTGGTACTGAGAAAAAGAACACTCAGAATGAAACCGAAAGAAGTAAAATAACCCTTAACTACATAAAAGAACATTACCCAAGCAGCAATTGGACCCATGCATATACAGATGGATCAGCCAAAGATTCAATTAAAAATGGAGGAGGAGGAATTCTCCTTAATTTAAAAAATGGAGTGATAAAAACACAGTCAGTGGCAACTGAAAAATTTTCAAGTAACTTCAAAGCGGAGGTAGAGGCTTTGAAACCTGCAGCAGAAATGCTCTTGATGGAGGAAAATAAAGAGAAGCAAATAGCTATCTTCACATATGCAAAGTCAGCTGTCTCAATACTGAAGAGCAAAAACAGCACAGAACTAGCTGACCTAAGAGCAGCACTCCATGGTCTATGCCAGAAATCTAAAAAAGTTGTAATACAGTGGATCCCATCACATTGCAGTATACCTGGAAACGAAGAGGCTGACAGACTAGCAAAAGAGGGTGGACGATTACTACAGTCTGACATAGACATAACCTATAATGAGGCAAAATGGTTTATAAAAAGCACCATAGAACCAAATGGGAATCAGAGCATCTAGGCCACCAGAAGGATGATGCATATTACAGACTCGACCGAAGAGAACCAGTAGCAATCTTCAGACTCCGCACAGGACATAACAGGATGAAACACCTCTTGTTCAATAAACTAAAGATAGGAGATACCGATGAATGTAATTGTGGAACTGGTAAAATGACAGCTAAACATTTGCTGCAGGAGTGCCCAATATATGCAGAACAGAGAAAGGTATTTTGGCATACGCCTGCTTCATTTGAGGACAAGCTCTATGGAGATATCAACAAGCTCAAGTTGACTACAGGTTACTTTAACTACATTCAGGTTGACATCTAAAGGTGCATGAAGATGTATTTAGACTGCCACACTTCATACCACAGGTATGTCGGTTACAAAAGCGTCCCAGAGGCATGAAATGGAATATTGCTTGGATAGCACATCCATTACGTGGAAAGTCCGAATCAAAAGCTCACTGTGTGGGCTTCGTAAATGGTGGAAAAAGTGTCCTAGTGACACGAAATTGAATATTGCTTGGATAGCAAATCCATTACGTGAAAAGTCTGAATCGAAAGCTCACTGTGTGGGCTTCATAAAAGGTGGAAAAAGTGTCCTAGTGGGACGAAATGGAATATTGCTTGGATAGCAAATCCATTATGTGGAAAGTCTTAATCGAAAGCTCACTGTGTGGATGTCACCTGCAGACTGCATTCTTCTGGTTTCCGGAGGAACAGCCTATGGTGAACGGAAGGCCCAATAAACGGAAGTGAGGCTAAGCAGCCATGTGCAGGACGTGACGATTCCTTGGGTGAGCCCAGTACCAGAGCGCTGTGTGATGGCTCTGCAAGTATGGAAGCCTCCTTGGATGGCGGGGAATGCCCATGGTCTGCCCCTGCCTTCCCTTGAGGGTTGACCAGGATGTCTTTGGCTGTTCTATATGGGCCAGCTAGGATGGGGGATAACACCACAACAGTGAGATTCAAACGTCCTAAGAAACCCCTTACGGAGCAAAAACGCAGCTCTGCTGTAAACAGGCACAACGCAGTCACATCCGAAATAAAAATCCGGATGAACGCAGCAGAAGAAGAAATTTAATTCTAACCCTAGTTGTTAACTGTGCACAATAACCGTATCTACTAAATGTTGCAGATCATGTTCACTGTCTGCAATCAATACTGTACCATCCGCATATCTAATGTTATTAATGTTATGTCCCCCAATTGTGATTCCTCTTATATCTTTTAAATATCTAAACATATTTTAATTGTTTAGGGAAAAACGATCTGGATACATTTCACATCCTTGTCGGACACCTTTCTTAATAAGCTAATATCGACCTACTTTATTATCAATCTTTATGGCAGCTTGTTGTGTCCAATATATGTTTTTTTTTTTTTTCAAGTCTAAAGTCGTTCTCATCAATTTGTTAGTAATCTTAATCATATTGACATGTAATACTTACTTTATCAAAAGCATTTGTGTAGTCAATGAAGCAAAGATGTAGGTCATTGTTTACCTCTATCGAGCGCTCGAATGATGTTCTCGGCAAGTACACATTTACTGTAACCTTGCCTTCTACGAACCCTCATATTTCTTCCTCTATTTCAGGTTGGATTTTTCCCCCCTAGCTCTTTGCATGATGATTCTTATCAAAATCTTCGTGATGTGGCTGATTATGCTAATTGGTCGATGTTGATCACATTCCAAGGTTCCTGAATTCTTTGGGATTGCAATAAATATAGAAATACATAATTGGGGAGGTATATCTCCATTATCATATATTGTGTTCAACAGCCTGGTGACTTGGTCTATTCCATATACTTCTGAGGCATTGATAATTTCTGTTATGATTTTGTCTGGACCTGGGGTCTTGCCAGCTTTCAGATGGTTCTGCACCGCCATTCTCAGTGACATAAGCCTGGGTCATTGACATTGAGGTGAGTGACCGGGCATGAGGAAGAATGGAGATGAGAGTGGGAGACAGTAAAGTGACTGACCTGGCTATGAGAAAACAGCCAGTCCTGAGAAATAAAATACTGAGGGTAGAGGAAAAACCCCTAGGGCGGATGGGGCGAAAGACAGTTGTGTGTTGTGTGAAGTCAGGAGACTGGAAAGTCAGTGAGAGAAGAGACCGACTGCGGGGCAGGTCGTTTCAGGGAGTTGAGTTTGAGATACCGACGGAGTCGGTAGTCCACGGAGAACGGTGTTGTGTTGTTCTCCTAGTTGTGAAGACAGGCCTGAACCAGAGTGGGTTCTATTGTGAGTGAGGGCCTAAACCCAGAGTGGGTGGCATAGTTGAGCAGTGGCTCCAACCCAATGTGTGGGTTGTATTGTAGGAGATCCAGTCGTGGATAGTAGCTGGATTACCTGTCTTGTGGGTTTGATAAGAAGCAGGCCGTGAGAAGGCATTGATGTGGGCTGGTTAAATTGTGAGGAGGATATTTATATTCTATGGATTACATTGTTTCTGGATGAATAAACATGTTCCGTTTGTCCGTCTTATTTCTGTAATAAAGGATTATGTGCGCCAACGGAATCTTGTTTAATGCCTGGTGAATATGCACTGCGGGGGTGAGTTATAGTGCAAGACAGTTAGATATCTTCATTGACACACCATGTGTATCGTTACCTAAACAACGACCATCACACGACAATATCATGAACATATCATCGTAAGAACTTCTTGAGATTATCATCAAGAACGACATGTGACACTCAGAATTGATGGTCCTTCATTATTATACAGAATATCATACTTGTCATATGTTGTATCATTATAAAAGTCTTTAACACAATCTTGCTATGCATTTAAAATTTAATATTTTTCTATTATGATTTTGCCATCTTTAGTTTTTAGGCAACCTGTTGATGTGTGTGTGTTTTTCTTAATGATGTCATTAATTTGGTATTCCGGGTGTTGTGTTGGTGTTTAATTTCTTTGCAATGTTCTTCAAGCCAAGATTCTTTTTCCACTTTGCACAATTTCCTAATTTTCCAGTGAATCTCTTCATATGTTGCATAGTTATTTTGGTTATTTCCGTTAGTTTAAAGATGTCTTCTGTCATCCATTTCTCACGCCTAATCATCTTCATTTATGGGATAGTTATTTCTGCAGCCTAGCTTACAGAGTTCTTCAATATTTCCCATTGGTCACGGAAATCTTAAAATAGAATTTCCAGATCAGCCAATGGATCACATCTGTTCTTTACCTTTATGCTGAATTTATCTTTTATCTCCTCACTCCTCAGTGCCCATAAATCAAATGTTGTGCTTCTTGGTGCATATTTGACCTTCTTGAAATGTATATGTATATTACTTAACTGGTTAAGGACGCTGTTCATAATCCCGTATACCCACGTACGAAACACAGCTGCGCGAGATTCGGCAGCGGATCGGGTCGCGTTGGATTCTTACGGAAAGTTATGTAAGCCGTTCAGGTCGTTCAGAAAACAATGGCAAACTACCGAACGTAAAAAAAAAAAAAAAAAACTTGCTGAGACATCAACAGCAGCTGAAAAATACTGGTGTTGACAGCAATGTCCTGTAAATAGGATATTTTAAAAAAAAACGTATATTGCTTATATTTCTAATCTGTGGTCGCTATAGCAGTCTGCATTTGGTATAGATTTTGCGACTTTTAAGGCAATTCGAAATCTTCTGTTGATGAGGATGTAATAAATCTGGTTCTGATCATATCATCATGACTCATCCATGTCCATAATAATCTTGGGTGTTGTTGATAACAGGTGTTTCCAACAGTCATATCATGCTCTTGTGCCCACTGTACCCCACTGTACACGCCTGCTATCTCTTTCATTCTGTTCCCCTAGTCCATACATAGTCCCGTGCTTTGAGGCCTCCAAAATGTGATAGCCCAATGATATCAGAAATCCATAGTAGATTCCTGCTTCGGTAATCTTTTTGTTTTGTCTTTTAAAGACAAGCAATTTACTGCCAAAAGTAGACAAGTCATACTTATATGGTCCATAAAAAGGATACTGGAGCACTTAGGACGAATCTGAGGTCAGTAAAAGTAGTTCTTAACAAACCTTAAATCCCCAAACCTCAATTGTGATCTCACTGTATTGTATGGAAGTCGGCACCATACTAACACCTGTGTAAGACAAACAATATATTGCCAAGAGTAGATCCCTCGTTCTTGCATGATCTATGGGAGGAGACTTATGATTGAATCTGCGTTCAGGAAAAGTAGCTCTTTCCAAACATTAAACCTCAAATCTTAAACCTTAAACCTCAAACCTCAAACCATAAACTTTAAACCTCACAGTGTGAATTCCTGCAGCAGCTGCACTGAACTAGCGCCTTCATAACACAAACAGAACCGTGCCAAGAGCAGACAACTCAGAATGGCTTAGCCAACAACAACAACAATGAGAACCAAGGAAAACCAGGCTAGGAATCCTGGTTTCTGCGTGCTCCAAACGAATATAGTCATCCCCATTTGCCTGGGAGCAATGCTACGGCTGAGATCTATCAGCGTCAAGAGGCAGCTCGGTGAGAGACAAGCAGAGGAACTCCGGTGGGAAACTAGAATGAAACGGTAACTAGATCACGGGAAATCTGTCTAAATACAATCCGTTAACATCAAATAAATAACACTGACAGTATTGGCACTGAAAATAAAGACACCGAAATTGAGACACATAAATGGCAGTACATTTAAACTCAGAAGCCACAAACAATATGTTGGACGATTTATTGCCTGGCAGGAGGCAAACATAGCCAAATGGATAAAAGCTATTGTTCTTGAACATTGGGTGTGCTGATGCCGAGGTGGCGGGTTTAACGCCTCAGTTGGACTAAAATGTTGACTTCTCATTCTATACTTTGGGATGTAAATTACAAGTACCTCTGACTTCGGAGAGGGTCGCATGATGGCGAAGGACATTGGTAATTGGGTAAACTAATCAACGCGCAAAAAAGCCAGTCCAGTGCACTAGAAGTGGTAACACATTTATGGACTAGGCTTGAATTCAAAGTGAGCGACGGGGGCAAAGAACTGCCTGACATATTTCCCTGCATCTAAACAGGTACATACTATTTTTGTTTTTTAATGTTGCATATCCCTTACAGGACTTTGCAGTCTACACCAGCATTTTTCAGCTGCTGTTGATGTTCTATGCAGGTGTTACGTTCAGTAGTTTCCATTGCTTTCTGAACGACCGATTCACATACCCCCGTAAGTTACTAGCACGGCGCGATCCGCTGCCGAATCTCACAGCTGCTGTTTTCTCCACGTGGATATACGGGACTAAAAACAATGTCGTTAACGCCTTGGCCAGGGAGACCGGCAGGTGCATACTGCAGAGTTATATATCATATGAGGTGAACATATGAGGTGAACATATGAGGTGAACATTTGAGGTGAACATATGAGGTGAACATATGAGGTGAACATATGAGGTGAACATATGAGGTGAACATATGAGGTGAACATATGAGGTGAACATATGAGGTGAACATATGAGGTGAACATATGAGGTGAACATATGAGGTGAACATATGAGGTGAACATATGAGGTGAACATATGAGGTGAACATATGAGGTGAACATATGAGGTGAACATATGAGGTGAACATATGAGGTGAACATATGATGTGAACATAGGTGAACATATGAGGTGAACATATGAGGTGAACATATGAGTTGAACATATGAGGTGAACATATGAGGTGAACATATGAGGTGAACACATGAGTTGAACATATGAGGTGAACATATGAGGTGAACATATGAGGTGAACATATGAGGTGAACATATGAGGTGAACATATGAGGTGAACATATGAGGTGAACATATGAATAATACTGAAGCTCAAACAATTAAAACACATAGTCACAGGTATTGTTGGAATGTGGCACAGCTGTAAATGTACACTACAATGTGGTGGACAATACGCCGTTATCCGAGTGTAATGTAACAGGGACAAGCACCTAGAATCGAAGAATAATATAGTTCATGAATAACAGCACAGTGGGCGATTTCGTGTAACGGTCAGTGCGTTACGCAAACAATGGCATGGGTGTGGTAGCGCCAGATCTCGTCGTCCGCTATGGGAGGGAAAGACTGCCTGCCTCGTTATCCGCACACCCAGATCTTCACAATTGTGATGGTCCTATCACTTCACATACCCACGGTAGTTCCCTTCTGGGGGGGGGGGGCATGTTTATATTGTTTTATAAATAACAGCAATACAATCATTCATTCATTCATTCATTCATTCATTCATTCATTCATTCATTCAGTAGCATATCTTTTGCAGAACCTCGCTCCCATAACAACCTTCCGGAAAATCTGTCGATCATTAGCAAGATGTCCCGGGTCCGATACACCCATCTGGAGATCATCCACCACAGCATGCACTCATCTTCTCTTTGGCCTTCCTCTTCCTCTATTCCCAGGCATATACCCCTCCATTATTGTTCTCTCTAAACTTTCGTGACGTTCCAAATGACCACAATATTTCAATGTTCTTTGTTTTATCGTCTTTAATAGCCAACCTTCTTCAATAATCAGCTCTTGAATTAAGGATGCATTCTTTACTTTATCCGATACATTCTTAGAGCCCATCTATAACATGTATATTTAAAGGCATTTATGCACTATTCAGCTTGTTTAGTAAGTGTCCACGTCTCTCAGGCGTATGTTGCAACGGGTAAGATGCATGCTCTTAAACATCTAAGTTTTGTAGTTCTATTTGTCCCACTCCACAATTTATTCAGTTGTTTTAGACTTTGAATTTAAATAATGTTTGCATATGCTTTACAGGACATTGCTGTCAACAGCAGCATCTTTCAGCTGATTGTTGATTTCTTGGCAAGATTACGCTCAGTAGTTTGCCATTGCTTTCTGAGCGGCCGGCTCACATACCCTGTAAGTTACCGACGCGATTCGAAACACTGTTGATTCTCACAGTCGTCACGTTACTTGCGAAAGTATACGAGATTACGGAGAAAATTCGCTAACCTCTAGGCCAGGAAGCCGGCAGACTTTGAATAGCAATAGATATTCGTATTTTAATGTCTTTCATTGTGTCACCATTGTTGGTAATCAATGACCCTAGATATTCGAAATTTTCCACCACCTCAAGTTTTTCCTCATTAACTCATATATTTCTTTCTCCATAGTAGTTATATTTCTATGCATTATCTTTCTTTTTGCTATGTTTAGATATAAATTGTGATTTTCACTATTCAATTGGGTTGAAGTTATTAGGTTTCCTATACCATTCTGTGTTGTTGATAGCAATACTGTATCATCAGCATATCGAATCTCTGGCATGTTATGACCACCTATATTTAGGGCATTATATTGTTCGCTGTTTATATCATCTCTGATATTTCTCATTTTATTTTCGGCGTACAGGTTAAACAAATAAGGGGACAGCATACAGCACTGACGGACTCCTTGCTTGATGTCAAACCAATCTGATGTCTCGCCATCTATTCTAACCGCTGCTTGTTGGTCTAGATAGAACATTCTTATGAGTTGTATTACATGTGATGGAAAGCCCATATTCCTCATGATTTCCCAAAGATTCTGATGTTGTACACAGTCAAATGCCTTTGAATAATCCACGAAACATGAGAATAGGTTTACATTAACTGCTCTGCTCTTTTCTATTATTAAACGCATGTTGAGTATGTCATCTCTTGTTCCTCTTTCTTGCCTAAATCCAGCTTGAACCACGTTAATTTCTTCTTCCATTTTCCTACGAAGCCTTCCAAATATGATTTTTAGTAGGATTTTACTTGCATGACTGATCAGGGCAACAGTTTTGATGCATAATTTCAGGTTGCCCTTTTGTGGTATTGGAATGAAGATAGTTAGTTCTCTTCCAATCTTTTGGCCATACACCATATTTCCATATCATTTTACATAATGCTTGATAGATTTGTGTGCTTTCTTCTCCTCCCGCTTTAATTATTTCAGCTGGTATCTGATCACATCCTGGTGATTTACGATTTTTCAGGTTCTTTATTGCCCATGCAATTTCATCTAATGAGGGTTCAGGTTCTGTCTCTGCTGTCATTGGTTCATGAATCTTATTCATATCCTCACTGGGAGTCTCTGTGGCGAAGTGGTCAAGCCCTTTGACTCGGGCTCCGAAAGTTGTGGGTTGCGGCGTTCTTCGGTTCACAAGTGACATTTTTCGGCTACTCCTGTGGGTCGTCGCTAGAGCTACGGAGTTCGTGCTTGGTGCGTCGCTTTCCGCGCTGCGGAAAGAGACCGAACCATATGGGATAAAACCCGGTGCAATGAAGTCGACCCTGTCGACTTTTAAGCGACTTTTTTATTCATATCCTCACTGTTATTCATATCAGTAAAGTAAAAAAACAAACAAAACAAGAGAACTGAAACATAGAAAAGGGTAACACGAACTACACGGCGGAAATAAGTAGCAACAAAACACACAGGAACACATCAAGCACACTGCAGTCTGGAAGCCATCCATGAAGAATAACGAATCAATAAATGAAAGGCAGATACTGGCCTAGAGAAGAAATGGTTGAAGGAATTCAGGCTCACAGCAGAGTAAAAGTTAAGTGACGAGCTCCCTGCCTCGCAATTTGTTCCCCACGCAGTGCAAACATCATGTATACATAACACGTGCATTCATTCCTTCAGTAGTATGTTCTTTGCAGAACATCGCTCCCACAACAACCTTCCGGAAAACTTCTCGTCACAAGCAAGATGCCCCGTGTCGAATACATCCATCTGTAGATCATCTGCCACATCCTGCACCCATCTTCTCTTTGGCCTTCTTTTTCCTCCCTTCCCGGGCATATACCTCTCCATTATTGTTCTCTCCAGACTTTCATGACGTTTCAAGTGACCAAAATATGTAGACATAACTCACTGGTATTCATTATCGATGTGACAATGGTTATTAGTTAAGAGAGATATGCCCAGCCAGTAGACAGAAGCGCCAACGTCAGTAAAATACTCGATCAATCGGTGGGAGATGTGGCCAGTACCACGCTACCGCCTTTATTTCCCAAGACGTTTTCTGGTATCCATTTTCGTCTTGATCGAGCTGGGAGATAAGGTCAGTTGGAAAAAGTCTCCCCGATGAAGGTTGAATGCCATGACCACAGGGTCGGCAGGCGAGCATCTAGCCATTACACTACCGCAACTCCAACGGGCTGATGAATAATGCTGGGGTAACCTGGACGCCGCTGCCTGTGACAAACAGATGGGATGGCTTGAGTTGGCTGAGGTCCTATGTACCAATAGGTGATAAAGGGTAGAAGCAAGAGAAGACATAGATAAATAGAGACAAACAGATGGGATGGCTTGAGTTGGCTGAGGTCCTATGTTACAATAGGTGATAAAGGGAATAAGCAAGAGAAGACATAGATAGATGGGATGGCTTTAGTTGGCTGAGGTCCTATGTTACAATAGGTGATACAGGGAAGAAGCAAAAGTAGGCACGAACAGTCATGTGTGTCTGTGGGTATTTGTGTGTGTGTGTGTGTGTGTGTGTGTGTGTGTGTGTGTGTGCGTGTGTGTTTGTTTGTGTGAGTTTAAGAAGTCAACTGAAGACATAGATACATGATAGACAACAACGCAATGGCTAATAGAATAGAGCGTGTCTCCCCCGATGTGTCTCCACCTTGCCGTGGTGGGGGAGCTTGCGTGTCCCATCGACCCCATGTGCTTGCCGATGGGTGAAAACTACATATCGGACGGCTCGTGGGATAGGGACCAGACTAAGAGAGACACAACCTGCTGCTCTGCAGGTAAGACTGAGGATAGCAGTCAAAATCAGGCAAACGATCCCTAAATCTCAGTCCGGGCATAAGGCTCCCATCCGAGGTGTATGGCTGAACGTCTCTAAGCCATAAACTCTCGGAAGTGAGAGCCTGGCCGACACAGACCTACATCAAAATTGTGATGATGTGCTGAGAACGCTACATGCTCGGCGCAGATTCGTTCGATGGCTCTTAGCTGGGGGATATGAGGTATCCCCGGATGAAAGGGCCTGACCGTTATTCGCCCACAGACGCACGGAGGTAAGGTGCTGAGCCGGCAGCACATGTAGCCTACCTCGTGAGTGAGTACAAAAGGTGGAAAAACACCTCGGTCGCACGTCTCGCAGACGTCCGATAGTCTGTAACCACACTCATGGAGTGAGTGTAGTCAAAGGTGGAAAATTGTCTCGTTGACACGAAATGGAACGCCTGTCTTGCGAATCCATTACGTGGCAGCCCGAAGCGAAAGCTTGCTGTGTGGAAGCCGAAACAAGAGTCTCGAAACCCGAGGAAGGCTAACCTCATTAAAAAATGCCCGCTGAAGCCGGAAGTGTCGTCCTACGGGTGGCAAACTAAAAATTGACACTACGCATTTACGTCCGAGTGAAATGTCTCGTCCGAATGTCTCTCGTGCTAGGAACAGCTCTGACTACCTAGTTTCCGAATGCCGCTCTTGTTCGGAACAGCTCTGACTAAGTAGTTTTCCGAATGTCTGTCGTGCCTGGAACAGCTCTGACGGGCGCAACGACAAGCACATGTCCGAAAACTCGCTGAGTGGATACCGTCTGCAAACCTGTCTGGTTTGTGCGGGAATGGCCCGGGGCAAACGAAATGACCAATATATTGAAGTGAGGATTTAAAGCAGCCATGAGCAGGACGTGACGATTCCCTCGGCTAGCCCAGAACCAGGGCGTTATGTGTCGGCTCTGCAACTATGGAAGCAACCTTGGATGGCGGAAAATGCTATGGACTGTCCCTGCCTTCCTTTGAGGGATACCGTTGTCTTCGACCGTTCTAACTTGGCCAGCATAGTTGTAGATGGCACCACAAAAGTGAGAGTCTCCCAGGAATGCTACCTGGTCAAAAAAGCACGCTAACGTCGATGTGTTGGCCTACGGGTTTCGGCCCAAGGGCGCATAACAGACACACCGCAATCACATCTGAAAAAACACTCCGGATGAACGAAAAGAAGAAGAAGAAGAATAGAGCGTGTGAAAGTACTGGATAAATAAAATACAAGTTTCTCGTTAAAACGTACAAACTCCCGGTGTCACAACAGAAAAAGAGGTCGGTATTAGTGGAAAAAGAACTGTTAGCAAGTCAAAGCTTTCTAGAAGCTAAAAACTCAACTCTACTGGGACTGAACGCTCTAATCCTAGGAGGAATATCTCTTGCCAATTTTTCAGCGAGAAGAATTCTTGGAATTCGAGCCACTTTCCTTTGCAGATTTCTATTTGACAGATTGTGGGCGAATCAGCGCTCCAAACAGGAGCGGGAACTGAAAGGGATGTTTCTGCCTCCGTTCACCCGTTAGTGGCACATGTGCCTTCGGATGTGTGCAGGTTTATGCGTGTGTGTGCGTGTGTCTGTGCATAACTATATGTGCATGTATGTGCGTGTGTATGTTTGTGTTAATGTGCATTTGCCTATGTATGTGTATGTATGCGAGTATGTTTGTATGCATGTCTTCTTATTGAGTATGTATGTGTGTGCATGTATATTCGTGTATGTTTGTGTGTGTGTGTGTGTGCGCGCGTGCGCGCGCGCGCTTTGTTAAACAGTTAACGGTTAAGGGCTCAGCTTTCATTCCATCTTGGCTTTCAATTTTCTGGAACTTATTTGTGAGTCTGGATCGACGCCGGATCCATCTATTCACGAAATGATACTGTTAGGATGCCACGAAAGACTCGGAGACTATCGAGGGACTACTTTTAGAGCAGAGACAGTGGCCTTGAAAAGTGCAGCAGAAATATAGTTGAAGAAGAACCATGAAGAGAAACAAATAGCTCTCTTTACAGATGCGAAATAAGGTGTTTTATTAGTGAAAGGCAGAAACAGTGCAGTGCTAGCAGACCTAATGGTAGCATTACATGAATGATAAGTGCCAGAAATTCAAAAGGGTTGTAATATAATCAATTCCATTGTATTGCAACATACCTAGAAATGAAGAGACTCACAGAATGGCAAAGGAAGATGAAAGATTACCTCAACCAGGTTTAGATAAAACTTACGATGAAGAAATTAAATGTATAGGAATCAATTATATATGTGTATTTTAATGACTCTGCAGTGTTTGAAAATATTGCCGGTCCAAGTGTTGTATTCAGCCTGTGTAAAGTTCATGCAACATACCGTATTTTACGGAGTATAAGACGCACTTTTTTTCTTCAAAATATTGCCTCCAGAATTCAGGTGCGTCTTCTATTCGAAATTAAACAAATGTTTTTTTTTTTTTTCAAACAATTGCTTAAAAATTAAGGTGCGTCTTATAGTCCGTAGCGTCTTATAGTCCGTAAAATACGGTAATAGGTAAATACAAAATTTGGGCCGGCAATACTTTAGAACACTGCACAATCATTAAAAATACACCCTGTATAATCAAGTGGATATCAGAGCAACCAGACCACCAGACACACGATGTACAACGATAACACAACATATTTACATCCCACAAAAAACTAAACATAGAAGATACTGATGAATATAACAGTGGGGTTGGTTAACTGACAGCTAAGCATCTGCTGCAGGAGTGTCCAAGATATTCAGAACACAAAAAATCATGTTGGCCTACCCTACTGTATTAAAGGAGAAACTCTATGGAGATGTCAATCAGATTGATTTGACTGCTGCTTTAGTTGCATTTATTCATACTGGCGTCTGAGGGTGTACCAAGAAGAAGAAGAAAAAGTATGTGTGGACCCATGTGTACACACACTGGTTCCCTCGCCTATAGAATGTTTGTGGTATGTTTTGATTCGTGTGTACCTCCCCAACTAAAGAATGTTTATAGTATGTGTGACTTCAAGTATGTACACACAGGCCACCCATCTCAAGAATGCTTTTATGTATGAATGGATTCGTATCTCGTTATTCCGTAAACTACTCTCGTCCTGGCGATGTGATTATCTATACCGATGGCGCTGTGTTAAGAGGCAACAAAGGTGCCTAGGGATTCATAGCAAAAGTAAATGGTCAATGTTTAGTAAAGGAGAGCTTGGCATATAACACCACAACCTAAAGTCTGAGAATGAAGATGGAGGCGGTTACTACAGCTTTCCACTTGTTGGATGACAAACGCATGTGGTGATTGTATCAGATTCACAAAGCATGCTGACAAAAGTGAAGATGGGCATGATTCGTGCAGAATAACATGCATCGATTCATTGGTCGCGGTTTGTAAGCATTTGTTGGATCTTTTCTCCAGGACACTCGGATGTGGTTGGAAATGAGCAGGCAGACAGATTGGCTGGTGTCGGATCATTAAGGGATGATTTGATGCATGATAAGGCAGATGTGGGGAAGGCCCTCTGGGAGCAAGTGAACAATGCAGAAGAACAGATAGACTATCATGGTCTAGAAAAGGGATTGCAGAATCAAGTTTTGTGCGGAGGATCTGGTCGGCAGTTGTAATTCAGAGGTAAAGCAAGACGGAAATATAATTAGATTGCAGCGGACACCATTATTATTATTGGAACTCTTCGCTGGCTGTTGAGGATGATGACTGAGCGCTTATGGGAATGCCCCGGGTGCGATAATGTCGATGCTTGACTAAACTCTACTCTACTCTACTCTACTCTACTCTACTCTACTCTACTCTACTCTACTCTACTCTACCCAACCCTACTCTACTCTACTCTACTCTACTCTACTCTACTCTACTCTACTCTACCCTACTCTACTCTACTCTACTCTACTCTACTCTACTCTACTCTACTCTACTCTACTCTACTCTACTCTTCTCTACTCTTCTCTTCTCTTCTCTTCTCTGCTCTTCTCTTCTCTTCTCTTCTCTGCTCTGCTCTACCCTACCCTACTCTACTCTACTCTACTCTACTCTACTCTACTCTACTCTACTCTACTCTACTCTACTCTACTCTACTCTACTCTACTCTACTCTACTCTACTCTGATCTGCTCTGCTCTACTCTACTCTACTCTACTCTACTCTACTCTACTCTACTCTACTCTACTCTACTCTACTCTACTCGAGGGACAATACAAAATACAGTAGTCTAAAAGATGATGGAGTTTTACATTTTTGTTTCTTTTTCTTGGTGCATTCGCTCGCTTTGAACTCAAACGTAGTCTATACATGAGTTACTACTTCTTGTGCACTCGACTAATTTTTGCAAGTGGATTAGCCTTCCCTATTACCAGTGTCCTTCGCCATCAGGTGAACCCACTCTGATTTAAGAGTTACTTGTAATTTACGTCCTTAGGTTAAGGACGAGAAGTCAACATTTCAGTCCAACTGACCGGTGTAAGGGTTGAACCCGCTACCTCGGCATCGGCACTCCGGATGCATACGAACGATAGTTCTTATCTACTCAGCCATGCTGTATCCATGATGGAAATTAACAGAGAACTAACGGGAGAATTTAAAGAGAGGCAGGGCAAATATTTTGGCTACATTAAAAAGAAATACAAAACTGTTTGTGTTAAAACTACGTTGAAGGGACAGTCCAAGATAGATAAACAAGAAGTAGCCAACGACTTCTCCGTGGCTAAGGTGTTGCTGACGCGATTCGTAAAACCGCTTACCTGCTTTCGACACACAGCTGCGACCGATTTGGCAGCAGACCGTGTCGTGCTAGGTTATAACGTGTTGGTATGGGAGCCGGTCGTTCAGAAAACAATGGCAAACTACTGAACGTAAACTGGCCAAGACAACAATAGCAGTAAAATGCTGGTGTTGACAGCGATGTCATGTAAATAGGATTTTTTTTTTTTTAAACGTTCAGGTGGGAACATAACACCAAAATTTAGATGGGCAGCAGTCTGTTGGGGTGTACACACAAAGCCAGCGACAGAAAATATAGGAGAACTATTAGTCTGTTGAGGTGTACATACAAAGTCAGAGGCAGAAAACATGGGAGAACCATTAGAATGTTGAGGTGTACATACAAAGTCAGAGACAGAAAACATGGGAGAACCATTAGAATGTTGAGGTGTACATACAAAGTCAGAGACAGAAAACATGGGAGAACCATTAGAATGTTGAGGTGTACATACAAAGTCAGAGACAGAAAACATGGGAGAACCATTAGAATGTTGAGGTGTACATACAAAGTCAGAGACAGAAAACATAGGATATGCTATATACAAATATATACAAAGCCAGCGACAGAAATCATAGGAGAACTATTAGTCTGTTGAGGTGTACATACAAAGTCAGAGACAGAAAACATGGGAGATCTATTAGTCTGTTGAAGTGTACATACAAAGCCATCATCATCATCATCATCATCATCACCACGTGTCCTGCCTGCTGGCGTAGGCGTTCATGGCTATCCACAGATTTAAGTCTTTGGTGTTCTGGATCAACTCTGCTGATGATATTTCTCCATGCCACCGTCTCAATCCGTCCAGCATCATTTCTCTTAGTCGGCCTCTGCCTTTCTTCCCCTCGATCTCCCCAGTTGTCACGATGTTCTCCAATGCCTCTCTTCTCATCACATGACCAAAGAAAGCTGTTTATCTCTTTCTTATTGTTATATATAATGTTCCCGTTTCATTAGCCACTTTAAGGCAATTGTTGTTAGTTACTTCAGAATTCCAAGGAAAAAACCTAAAGGGATCTCCACAAGGAAGTGGTTTATCCGTCTGACTCTGTCGTGGGCCATTCCCCCGATTGCCTCGTTCAGAACAAGACTGCAGTATTTCTGGAGACTCCTGGTGGTCATCGCTGGAGCTACGAAGTTCGTGCTGTGTGCGATGCTCTCGGGTGGTGGCTAGTTGGGAAGAGACCGAGCCAAATGGGTTAATATCCGGTGCAATGAATTTGACCGTCTCAACTTCAGTACTTTAACCACACTCCTATTCTCTCTCCTTGATTATAAAATAATAAGCTATTAACTCCATAACTAGCAAGAAAATAATCTCTCTAGACGGAAGATCGAGGGCTCAGAATCAAAATGCTCCTGTAAATCAAGACATCGCATGTTTGCCAAATGTTGTCTCAATAAAGACGACTTTCTATTGCAGCGTATTTGCATGCATGTTATCTCAGTAAAAGAGACTGCCCTATTAAGCCAATATTTGTTTGCCTAGCTTATGTCTGCCACCCGTTAAGGGCCCGTGGTAAACCAACAATGTTTCGCATTTCTTCTTTGGAGGTGGCGATTTCTTGTGACTGGCAATCAAGCTTTACCATACCACCCACGTAAGCGCGCTCGCTCTTTTAGGAAAACTATTAGGGTTGTATACACTTCAATAATAGTGAACCGACAGGGGTCGCCGTGGAAGAAAGAGCACAACACAATGCTGGAAATTGAAAAACCCTAGTTTTGCTTTCAGTGCCAGTATCAACATGTTCATTTGATAGCTCTCCAAGAATGGAGGCATGAAAGCTTCATAACCAGCACCTGACAGGATCTCCGGGAGATTCAAAATGATATGGTCACGTGACTAGACTGGCAAAAGTGACAGGTAAAATCTCCCAGCCTGCTTATATAGAAATGCGGGTGCAAATGGAAGTAAAAGGTTATTTTCCGGCTTTTATTGCGGACCAGAGCAGGAAGAATGACAGGCTGTGATGGGGAAGCTAGGTATCTCAAAGTCCTCAAACTTCTTCTTCTTCTTCTTCTTCTTCTTCTTCTTCTTCTTCTTCTTCTTCTTCTTCTTCTTCTTCTTCTTCTTCTTCTTCTTCTTCTTCTTCTTCTTCTTCTTCTTCTTCTTCTTCTTCTTCTTCTTCTTCTGCTGCTGCTG